>JAMPIV010015175.1:0-478003 GCA_024509875.1 Oreohelix idahoensis
CGTGGTTGCTCATGGGGTTGTGGTTTTTTAATGAAACATTCAAAACACATAATTAACTAACCTTAATGCCAAATTAATTGCGTGTAATCTAACAATCTTGAGCAAGGAAAGAAAAACACGAGGCACAATTGACCGCAGATGGCTGTTTGTAATAAACAACTATGGGATTATAACAACCTTTGGAAGAGATTTGTCAGATGTAATAATTAGAACAGTCACGTGATTTTCATGGACTGGTAAATGTAACACTTAAAGGGGCAATAATTTTGTATGGTCAGGTAGAAATGTTAAAATGAGGGATGTGGGTGGTAACGTTTACTAGAAAATAGACACCTTACCTTGGGGGTTGGTTTAAGAATTAGAAATTAAACTAAACATGTGATTGGGTCTCCACAACAGAACCTCACAAGGTAATATTTGTGCGTGGGCACAAAATTCAACTTAAAAACTTAGCACCGGCTTTAAAGATTTCACCATTGCATTTTCTTACCTCCATCAGGAGATCAGACAGCAACGATAAGTAGTAATACTAAGGATTTCATTAGAGGACAGGTGAAAGAACTAGGAGCACTTTTTAAAATTAAAAAATAGTCAACTTCAGTTTGATACTTAACGCCTCAAGTCCGAGGAACCTTCCTCGCGTGTCAACAGCTAGGAACCTAACTCACAGAGGGACGTATGATTTTTAAAACAGCTGCAGTATTTGATGGCTGCATCTTGTATTACTCATTTTGTTAAAATACATTTACATAATATAGAGCTATTCAATTAATATTTTGCGAATTTACCTTCAGCTGGGGGCTCATATATACGAGGTGAAAAAAAAAAAAAAAAAATGATCTTTCTCACGGAAGTGAGCGGAGATAACAAAGTTTATGACAAATTAGATGACTCAGTTGTTATACTTGCCATTCTATAAATCGCTGTGAGACTCCCTGAAGTAGAAGCATTATCCTTCTATTTTTATCTCTGCCATGAGCGAAGTTTGATTCTTTTGAAAACCCTCATCATTTTACTTGAAGTCTGGCCATTGGTGGATGTCACACACACACACACACACACACACACACACACACACACACACCCCCACACACACACACACACACACACACACCCACACACACACACACACACACACACACACACACACACACACACACACACACACACACACACACACACACCCACACACACACACACACACCCACACACACACCCACACACACACCCACACACACACACACACACACACACACACACACACACACACACACCCACACACACCCACACACACACACACACACACACACACACACACACACCACACACACCACACACCACACACACACACACACACACACACACACACACACACACACACACACACACACACACACACACACACACACACACACACACACACACACACACACACACACACACACACACACACACACACACACCCACCCCCACACACACACACACACACACACACACACACACACACACACACACACACACACACACACACACACACACACACACACACACACACACACACACACACACACACACACACACACACACACACACCACACACACACACACACACACACACACACACACACACACACACATAGTGCAGCAGTGACCGTCCACTTTTGCGCTCCCCTCACCCCACCCCCCCCCCCCCCCCCCCCCACCCCCCCCCCACCCCATATCTAAGGTTTATAGTGTAGACTGATTTGCTACGTGAAAGCCACAAAAATCCACTGACTGTAGACTCATCTTTGAAGCCACGCCTATTTTTCTGTTGACATGTGCTGTCAAGGTTTACCTTCGTTCGGACAGGCAAAATAACTGTCAACTAGAGACCTGATTCGCTATCGCAATTATCCCGCGAGCCGTTTTGGCAATTAAAGCATGGTTGAACAAATCGGAGTGCGCGGCTAGATGTAATCGTTCTTTGATCAGGGAAAACGCGAGCAGGAGGCCAGCCGCTAACGGTCTGTTTGTTTGAAGATACAAGGGCGATAAGACTAAAGACGTACGTTGGACGGTTATTTCAGGAGGAATAAACTTACGTATTTGATATTCGGCAGGGGAGATAATCATAGACAAGCCAAATGTTGTCGGTCGGCATAGGTGAGCAGAAAATTTTTAATTCGGGAATCGAACCGTAGATTTGCCCTGACATGGTCGTAGGTGCGACTTTTCGCACTAAGGAGTGAAAGAACAGCATTTATGGATATATACCTCGTCTTCCCAAAAGTCATTATCTAGTCGCTTCAGGATTTTTGAGATATCTAGCTCGTTATACTAATAATAATAATAATAATAAATTCTTTAAGCACCAAACACGGCGCATAAGGCAGAAACCAGTGCTCTCCAGTTTGTTCGTTGTGACGCCACTCCTCTTAGCTCTTGCACATTATTTAGGCCCAACGTTCTTCCTTCTCTTATTATTGTTCTTCTGAGTGTTTCTTTTGGTCTTCCTTTTTTCCTCTTACCCTCAGGAACCCAAGTGAGCGCCTGTAGTGGTATTCTGTTGTTTTGCATTCGTAGGACATGACCGATATATGACCATCGTCTTTTCCTTATATAGTCGGAGACATATTTCTGCCTAGAGTCTTCTCTTATTTGTCGATTAGTCTTGAATTCTTTCCAACTGATGTTCATGAGTTTTCTAAGACATTTGTTCTCGAATGTATTCAGCTTGTTCTCCAATGATTTTGTTATTTTTCCAACTCTCACAGCCGTATGTTAACACTGAGATAACATTTGAATTAAACAGACGAAGCTTGGTATGTATATTCAATGATCGTAATTTCCAAATGTTAGATAATCTATTGAAGGCGCTAGCTGCCAAAGCAATTCTAGTATGAATTTCTCTTGTTGTGTCACCATCCTGAGTCATTTTACTGCCTAAATAATTGAAACTTTCAACTTTCTGTAGTTTTTCCCCGTTCAAGATGATATCAAAGGTCTTGTTAGAAAAGTTCATAGCTTTAGTTTTAGAGGCATTTATTTGGAGACCTATTTTAACCGAGAGATGACACAAATTATTTACTGCTTCTTGGGATTGTCTGCGTTATACTAAAGCCATTGTATAAAGTGGATTTTAGATTTCGCGGAGATTGGTTCATATTTCTGATTTGCGGTAATATATATATATATATATTAGCATTCAAGTGATTCTGTGTGTTAACTTCATCATTATAATTCACTGGGATTTTTCTAAGTGCTAATACTAGCGTAATTAAATAACGCATAGCTAAATTTTTCCAGTGTAATGTAGAGATAAACTTACTCCTAATCCATTATGTGTAACTGTGTAAGTGACTAGTGTAATATCATGTGGCGAAACAAATAGCTAGTAATGACAAGCGATATTTGTAAAGTAGTCATAATAAAATTATCACTGATATTGTGCGCTGAGAGTTTACCGAGGCGGGAAGGGAAAAAAGGCACATACCTTAAAATCCAAACCCGTAACCGGTGAGCGCAGCGTGGTAAGATAGGCTAAGACCTGTGTGCTTTTAATTTAATTAAATGACGGAGTGGATAAGAGATCTTATTTTTGCGCGTGATAGGATAGGTTATTGATATTGTGATTATATGTTTTGTTTCTCCCTAATTTTAGCACGGATCGCAAACCAGCTATCAGCGGTCGAGTTAGCACCAGTAAACAATTATTATTCGGGTCAGTGATGTTGACCTGCTCGGTCCTCTTGTTGTCATACAGATAGAGTCTAAGCATATGAACAATAATTGCTAATTTTAACTGGACAACAAAATACCCAGATTTTTTCAATCTATTTTTATCAGCCCGCAGTGGCCAAAGATCTACCCATAACATATTTTTTCTGACTACTGATAATTGTGGTTCCAAGTGGATCTATCCCGGAGAATACATTGTTTCAGGATCGGCATCAACACCAGAAAGAAAAGCCGATAGGAGATACATTCAACATCGTCCATTTCTTACTAACAGTTTACCAACCATATGTTGCCTTAAACAGTGGAAGTACTGTGTATTGTCTACTGTGACTACTAGATCGCGGATTATATTTTTGCTACATGAAATACCTGATGTGACAATTTCATATTCAATAAGCATTACCAAAGTAAGCGTTCCCCCTTTGGGAAATTAACAATCCGTGGAGGAACTGGGGCTTATTTTCGGAGAAGCACTACCCTGGATTATGACAGATCTGTCAACTGATGTGTATGTTCAATAAGTTGGTGAGCAACTAATAGGTAAGCGAGATTGAAATGTGGCCAAAAGATTTTGACAGAGTGAGAGAAAGCGGAGTGAATATTTCTTCTTTTGTCTAATCATCGAACTCACTTCTAATTTTGTTTGCTAATACTGTTATTTTTTTACAGGATAGCTTAACTATGAACTTTGTTCTTTACTGTATTGTCTATTACTATACCCTAGCGTGAATCTTTGACCTTTTGGGGTTCTTAACTTCTGGCGGGATCTTGTCTCAACAGATGGGAGAGCACTTATTGAAAGTATTTTTCTAAACTCTGTAACCTATGATTTTATTGATTTATATATGTTGGATGTTGTAAACAGTTTATATGATAATAAATTTAACAAAACTTAATTACTTGTGTTGGTTAGCTCAGCCCAAACCCATATTCCATTTACCATAGTTTTCACGTTTGTGCGTCTTGTTGTCACATGACGTTGTGTGTGTGAGTGTAGTTAAAAGTATATGTTTTGTGTACTGAGAGTAGTGCTGTCTGTGAATAAATTACAGTCGTAAAGATAGGCTGGACTAGAGTATCTTCTCAATCCAGTGACAGATTCTACCCTTAAACTATTCACTCGTGAACTCTATTTCTCATACTTAATTCTCATCGAGTTACCACTTTTCCCAGTCTATCCAGAAGGACCACATCTATATCTACTACCTATCAAATTTACGACAGTGGACCACTACTGCAGAGCAGGGGCGACAACCTGCGACAAATAGGAATACTATCCCCTCCGGTATATCGTAAGAGGGGACTGAAACGAGGTTGTGGATGGATATGGCAACATCATTATTTAAAAGAAATCGAAACATTAACTACCGATGCCAGAGTACATTAATATTTTGGTGCAGGCTTCTTGCAAGGGACCGAGCTACGGTAGTGGTGCTATGCGCGAAAAGGAAAATGATGATGATGATGATGACGGATGCAGTATGGGTTGGAAATCAGGACGCTTAAGTGGGAATATGCTGGGCAGAAATCCGAGGAACTGTGCCACCTTGCATTCACAGAAAATAAAGCTACACGACCTTTGGGATGTCTAATTCTAACGTCGATACCTCGTAGACAAATCTCTGTCTGACGAATACTGTTTTCGTCTGGCAATATCGGTCCTGAAGAAAAATGTGAACCGTCGGCGGCTGTTATCATCTGGTACTAACAGTTCTGGCAAAAATTTGAAATCAGAGTCGGTCGGTATTTTCATCTACCACTAATGGTCCAGCTGCCATCTCCGGTGTCAATACCTTGTCGAGGTATGGCGGCTTGCGTACCCTGATTACCACCAGAGCTATGCCAGCGGGAGTTTTACTCCTGGAAGGTTCTACCAAGCTGGACAGGTTTGCGCGGGCAGGGGTCAGATTAAAGCAGACACCCTGGTCCTCCAGGTTGGGAGTTTTAGCATAGGGCTGACACCTCTGTCTATGTAAATTTTAAAAAATGAAATTACGGAAACAACAACGAATGAACAAACTTTGCTGCGGGACGGACATCCGGATTCTGAGGCTCGTATGACTGTCAGTGGTGAAAGCCGAAAGGAAGCCACTGACATGAGAACGGACGTCCTAACCGCAAAACATGATACAAGAACAGGATTTTGGAATGTCAGGACCATGAACGAGACGGGTAAACTAAAACAGTTCACGGCAGAAATGAGAAACTATAGGTTTAAACATTCTAGGGATAAGCGAGAGCAGATGGACAGGGGCAGGAAAAGTTAAAACAGCAACAGGAGAAACAGTACTTTACTCTGGAAGAGAGGATGGACAGCACAATGAAGGTGTAGCCATTATTCTACAGAAAGGAATAGAAAGGACATTACTGGAATGGAAACCCATCAACAACAGACTGATAAGATTAAGATTGAGAGGTAGATTCACCAATACTACAATAATACAATGCTACGCACCAACGAATGACAGCGATGAAGAGGTCAAGGATGAATTCTATCAACAACTGCAGAAAGAAATGGAAGACACACCTAGATATGATCTTATTATAGTAATGGGAGACCTCAATGCGAAAGTTGGTACACACAATACATAAAATGAAAGAGCAATGGGGAAATGCGGCAGCGGAACAGCAAACGAAAATGGGGATAAGTTTCTGTAGCATTAACAACCTGGTCATTGAAGGAACACTTTTCCCACATAAAGAAATTCACAAATTAACATGGGAATCACCAAATGGTCGGGCAGAAACCAGATAGACCACATCATGATTAATGGTAGATGGAGACATGCATTACAAGATGTGAAGGTAAGAAGAAATGCAGATGTGGGAAGTGAGCACCATTTAGTAGTAGCAAAACTGAAAGTGAAACTAAGAAGGGATGGACCAACTGTAACTACACAGAAAAGGTTTGACATCAGCAAATTGAAGGACCCCCTTACCAGAAAAGCTTTTGCGGCTGACATAAAGAAACGATATCAATTTGCCAAAAGTCAGAAAAAGACATTGACTGATGATATAGACCAGAAATTCAACACCATTTCAACAATATATAAGGAAAGCAGCAAATCATGCTTGGGATTCCAGGAAAGGAAGAAGCAAGACTGGATAACACCAGAAACATTAAACACCATAACACTGAGAAAGGAAATGAAAAGAAAGAAAACCGAAGCGAAGTCCCCCAGGTTAAAGCAACTATATAGCGAACAGTACAGTCAGCTGGACAAGGAAGTTAAACGCCAAACCCGAGCCAACAAAAGGAATTTCCTAGACGATCTTGCAAGACAGGCAGAAGAGGCAGCACTGAGAAATGAACAAAGCACAGTATACAAAATAACTAAATTCATCAGCGGAAAACGAGGTGCAAACAATATTACATTAGTAAGAGATAAGCAAGGAAATCTCATCACGACAGCAGAGGGACAGGAAACAAGATGGGCAGAGCACTTCAGAGAAACTCTGAACAAGGAACCACCAGAGACACAATTGAATGTTCCTGAGGCTGAAAACGATCTAGATGTAAATACAGACATTCCACGAAAAGAAGAAATCATCACAGCAATCAAAGGGTTAAAGAACGGAAAAGCTCCTGGCCATGATAACTTAAATGCAGAGCTATTTAAGATAGACCCTGAGCTAGGAGCAGAACTATTAGAACCACTATTTGCACAAGTCTTGAAAACATAGACAACAGCATCAGAGTGGAACAAAGGAATAATTGTCAAATTGCCCAAGAAGGGAGATCTTGCGGACTGCAATAATTGGAGAGGAATCACTCTTCTCTCAGTTCCCAGCAAAATACTAGGCAGGATAATTATACAGAGAATTTCAAAAGCAGTAGACCACAAACTGAGGAAAGAACAAGCAGGATTTAGAAAGAACAGAAGATGTGTAGATCATATATTCTCTCTCAGGAACATTATAGAGCAGTGCTCAGAATGGCAAAGACAGCTGTACATTAATTTCGTTGATTTTGAAAAGGCCTTTGACAGCATACATAGGGACAGTTTATGGAAAATACTGAGGGCTTATGGAATTCCAAGCTGCATAGTGTCAATTATAACAAGCCTCTATGCCAACTTTACGTGTAGCGTTGGGCCGAGCAACCTAACCTTTGAGGGGAAGACAGGAGTAAGACAGGGATGCCCCTTATCAACCACTCTATTTTTAACAGTCACAGACTGGGTGATGCGCCGGACAACAGAGGGCAGTCCAAGAAGAATAAGATGGACTACATTTTCTACATTGGAAGATCTGGAACAAGCAGATGACATTGCACTACTAGCACATTCACATCAACACATGTGTTGAAAAAACGGATAAACTTAATAAATATAGCCAGTAGGTGGGTTTGAACATCAATTTAAAGAAGTCAGAGGTCATGACGCTCAATGTGAGCAACCCTGAGCCCATATCAGTAAGGAATCAGCAACTGGTACAGACAGACACTTCACATACCTAGGATGCATAGTAACACCAGACGGCGGGGCAGGCAAAGACATCAACATCAGAATGAATAAAGCAAGAACAGCCTTCTTTAGCCTAAACAACATCTGGAAGTCCTCTCAATACAGCACAAGCGCAAAATTAAGATTATATCAGAGCTGTGTGCTTTCTGTGCTTCTCTGTGGTGCGGAATGCTGGAGAGTTACAGAAAAGGAAATGTCGAAATTTTCCTCTTTTCACACAACATGCCTAAGAAAAATTCACCGAATCTTTTGGCCGAATACCATCACCAACCAAGATCTGCTTACTCGGAGCAAG
Organism: Oreohelix idahoensis; assembly: GCA_024509875.1. Lineage (NCBI taxonomy): Eukaryota > Metazoa > Mollusca > Gastropoda > Stylommatophora > Oreohelicidae > Oreohelix > Oreohelix idahoensis. The sequence goes on from JAMPIV010015175.1 coordinate 8,482, forward strand.
CAAGAGGACATGCACACCATCATAGCTGGCAGACGCTGGAGCTGGGTTGGCCATGTCCTCAGAAGAGACCCCGATGCCATCACAAGAACAGCTATGCTTTGGACCCCTGAAGGAAAACGAAAGAGAGGCCGACCAAAAACAACCTGGCGGAGGACTGTGGAGGCTGAGATGCAAAGAATGAACCAGAGTTGGGGCACTGTACGAAGGATGGCCACCGATCGAGCAAACTGGAATCAATTTGTTGTTGCCTTACAAGACGCCACTAGGCGTGATGGACACTGACTGCTTTGACGGTCGGTGGATAAGGATCAAAGATGAAGAAAGACTAATGGTCCAGGCAAAATCTTGATGTCAGAGTCAGCAGACGATTTAGTTCGGCACTAATGGTCCAGGCAAAAGTTTGAGGTCAGAGTTTTAATCTGACAACTAAAAGTTCTGACTAAAATCTGATGTCAGAGTCGACGGGTGTTTTAATCTGACACTAAAGGTCCGGGACCAGGGCCAGAGTCAGTGAATATTTCAGTCTGACATTAGAGACCCACGACAAGTGTCAGAGTCGGTGAACTGACATTAGAGACCCACGACAAGTGTCAGAGTCGGTGAACATTTCAGTCTGACATTAGAGACCCACGACAAGTGTCAGAGTCGGTGAACATTTCAGTCTTGACACTAGAGACCCACGACAAGTGTCAGAGTCGGTGAACATTTCAGTCTGACATTAGAGACCCACGACAAGTGTCAGAGTCGGTGAACATTTCAGTCTGACATTAGAGACCCACGACAAGTGTAAGAGTCTGTGAACATTTCAGTATGACATTAGAGACCCAGGACAAGTGTCAGAGTCGGTGAACATTTCAGTCTGACATTAGAGACCCAGGACAAGTGTCAGAGTCAGCGAACATTTCAGTCTTGACACTAGAGACCCACGACAAGTGTCAGAGCCGATAAACATTTCAGTCTGACACTAGAGACCCAGGACAAGTGTCAGAGTCGGTGAACATTTCAGTCTGACACTAGAGACCCAGGACAAGTGTCAGAGTCGGTGAACATTTCAATCTTAACACTAAAGACCCAGAAAAAGTGTCAGAGTCGGTGAACATTTCAGTCTGACAATATAGACCCAGGACAAGTGTCAGAGTCGGTGAACATTTCAGTCTGACAATACAGACTCAGGGCAAGTGTCAGAGTCGGTGAACATTTCAGTCTTGACACTAGAGACCCAGGACATGTGTCAGAGTCGGTGAACATTTCAGTCTGACAATAGAGACCCAGGACAAGTGTCAGAGTCAGGGGGGGGGGGGGGGGGGGGGGGGGGGGGGGGGGGGTGAACATTTCAGTCTGACATTAGAGACCCAGGACAAGTGTCAGAGTCGGTGAACATTTCAGTCTGACAATAGAGACCCAAGGCAAGTGTCAGAGTCGGTGAACATTTCAGTCTGACAATAGAGGCCCACAACAAGTGTCAGAGTCGGTGAACATTTCAGTCTGACATTAGAGACCCACGACAAGTGTCAGAGTCGGTGAACACTTCAGTCTGACACTAGAGACCCAGGACAAGTGTCCGAGTCGGTGAACATTTCAGTCTGACATTAGAGACCCAGGATAAGTGTCAGAGTCGGTGAACATTTCAATCTGACACTAGAGACCCACGACAAGTTTCAGAGTCGATAAACATTTCAGTCTGACATTAGAGACCTACGACAAGTGTCAGAGTCGGTGAACATTTCAGTCTTGACACTAAAGACCCAGGACAAGTGTCAGAGTCGGTAAATATTTCAGACTGACAATAGAGACCCAGGGCAAGTGTCAGAGTCAATGAACATTTCAGTGTTGACACTAGAGACCCAGGACAAGTGTCAGAGTCGGTGAACATTTCAATCTTGACACTAAAGACCCAGAACAAGTGTCAGAGTCTGTGAACATTTCAGTCTTGACACTAGAGACCCAGGACAAGTGTCAGAGTCGGTGAACATTTCAGTCTGACACTAGAGACCCAGGACAAGTGTCAGAGTCGTTGAATATTTCAGTCTTGACACTAGAGACCCACGACAAGTGTCAGAGTCGGTGAATATTTCAGTCTGACAATAGAGACCCAGGACAAGTGTCAGAGTCGGTGAACATTTCAGTCTGACAATACAGACCCAGGGCAAGTGTCAGAGTCGGTGAACATTTCAGTCTTGACACTAGAGACCCAGGACAAGTGTCAGAGTCGGTGAACATTTCAGTCTGACAATAGAGACCCACGACAAGTGTCAGAGTCGGTGAACATTTCAGTCTGACAATAGAGATCCAGGACAAGTGTCAGAGTCGGTGAACATTTCAGTCTGACAATAGAGACCCAGGACAAGTGTCAGAGTCGGTGAACATTTCAGTCTGACAATAGAGACCCAGGACAAGTGTCAGAGTCGGTGAACATTTCAGTCTGACAATAGAGACCCAGGGCAAGTGTCAGAGTCGGTGAACATTTCAGTCTGACAATAGAGACCCAAGGCAAGTGTCAGAGTCGGTGAACATTTCAGTCTGACATTAGAGACCCACAACAAGTGTCAGAGTCGGTGAACATTTCAGTCTGACATTAGAGACCCACGACAAGTGTCAGAGTCGGTGAACATTTCAGTCTGACACTAGAGACCCAGGACAAGTGTCCGAGTCGGTGAACATTTCAGTCTGACACAAGAGACCAACGACAAGTGTCAGAGTCGATAAACATTTCAGTCTGACACTAGAGACCCACGACAAGTGTCAGAGTCGGTGAACATTTCAGTCTGACACTAGAGATCCAGGACAAGTGTCAGAGTCGGTGAACATTTCAGTCTTGACACTAGATACCCACGACAAGTGTCAGAGTCAATGAATATTTCAGTCTTGACACTAGAGACCCAGGACAAGTGTCAGAGTCGGTGAACATTTCAATCTTGACACTAAAGACCCAGAACAAGTGTCAGAGTTGGTGAACATTTCAGTCTTGACACTAGAGACCCACGACAAGTGTCAGAGTCGGTGAAAATTTCAGTCTGACACTAGAGACCCAGGACAAGTGTCAGAGTCGGTGAACATTTCAGTCTGACATTAGAGACCCACGACAAGTATCAGAGTCGGTGAACATTTCAGTCTTGACACAAGAGACCCAGGACAAGTGTCAGAGTCGGTGAATATTTCAGACTGACAATAGAGACTCAGGGCAAGTGTCAGAGTCGGTGAACATGTCAGTCTTGACACTAGAGACCCAGGACTAGTGTCAGAGTCGGTGAACATTTCAGTCTGACAATAGAGACCCACGACAAGTGTCAGAGTCGGTGAACATTTCAGTCTTACAATAGAGACTCAGGACAAGTGTCAGAGTCGGTGAACATTTCAGTCTGACAATACAGACCCAGGGCAAGTGTCAGAGTCGGTGAACATTTTAGTCTTGACACTAGAGACCCAGGACAAGTGTCAGAGTCGGTGAACATTTCAGTCTGACAATACAGACCCAGGACAAGTGTCAGAGTCGGTGAACATTTCAGTCTGACAATAGAGACCCAGGACACGTGTCAGAGTCGGTGAACATTTCAGTCTGACAATAGAGACCCACGACAAGTGTCAGAGTCGGTGAACATTTCAGTCTGACAACAGAGACCCAGGACAAGTGTCAGAGTCGGTGAACATTTCAGTCTGACAATACAGATCCAGGGCAAGTGTCAGAGTCGGTGAACATTTCAGTCTTGACACTAGAGACCCAGGACAAGTGTCAGAGTCGGTGTACATTTCAGTCTGACAATAGAGACCCAGGACAAGTGTCAGAGTCGGTGAACATTTCAGTCTGACAATAGAGACCCAGGACAAGTGTCAGAGTCGGTGAACATTTCAGTCTGACAATAGAGACCCAGGGCAAGTGTCAGAGTCGGTGAACATTTCAGTCTGACATTAGAGACCCACGACAAGTGTCAGAGTCGGTGAACATTTCAGTCTTGACACTAGAGACCCAGGCAATAACGCGAACCGTCAGCACCCTTAAAGCTATCAAAAACTGAGACGGCGGCATAAATCTATGTGCCCTTTGTTGACGGATCTTTCATCTACAATGGCAATATACCACCTCGCCTATGTAATAAATGATAAATGCCACATGGTATGTGTATCCTGTTGGAATACGATTCTTACATACTTTACTTACGTGACTACGCTATAATAATAACTTTAGCTCATTGTTACAAGACAATGGATGGAGGAGAGAAGAGATACAGCATTAGAGTGCAAATAAATACAGTATTACAATACGAATGACACAAACAAATGGGAAGGATATACATTATTAGGCAGAAAGAATAGCACAATTTAAACAGAAGGACGTCAGAAACAGTTTTTCCTCCCAACAGTATAACACAATAAATAAACAGTCGACGTATCGCAAACAAGCCTTCCGCACGGCAGATAAGGTAAACAGGATTTAATGACCGCCAGTATTCTTGTGTGTGTCAAATCAATCGCCAGCGTCTTCTTCTCATCTCATGTTACACTGACACTTGTCTGGACACATATCAAGGAAACCCAGGCAGGTCTTACTCTGGAATCCCCGGGGCAAGTGAAATAGAGGTAGACAGAAATCATCATCATCAGTTGCCATCTCCACAACGAAGGTTGGCTGTAATGGATCTCCAACGTCTTCTGTCTCTTGTCTTGATGGTGCACTCTGATAGACTCTTTCCTGTCCATCTCTTGATGTTGTCTTCCCACTTATAGCGCTGTCTTCCCCTTGCACGTTGGCCTTCAACTCTCCCTTCTGTTATGGTCTTCTGCAAGGTGTTATGCCTTTTTATGTGGCCAAAGTATTTTAGCTGTCGAACTTTGACCTCCCTCATTAGTTCTCTTTTCATACCTAGATTTTCTAGGACCTCCTTATTTGTTTTCATCTCTTTCCATGAGATACGCCCCATTCTTCTATATATCCACATTTCAAGAGCCTCAATTCTTTCTTCCAACTGCTTATTCATCGTCCATGTTTCTGCACCATACAGAAATGCAGAATATATATAATACTTTATGATTCTCAGTTTTAATTTGTGAGATAACTGTTTGGATGTCAGTATATGTTTCATGTTGTTGAATGTAGCTTTGGCCATTCCTGTTCTCTTCTTGATTTCTGTTTCACATCTGCCATCTTCTGTTATTATATGACCAAGATATACGTAGCTCTTGACTTGTTCCAGGATTTCCCCATTTACGCTTATCTTTAATGTGGGTTTATCGTCTGTTTTGCTAATTATCATAGTTTTTGTTTTCTCAATATTAATGTCGAGTCCATATTCATGACTTATACTGTTCACTTGCTTCACTAATTGTAACTCCTGTTCGCTTTCAGCTAACAACACGGTATCATCTGCATATCTAAGGTTGTTTATTGACCTTCCACTGATGTTCAGTCCTGGTATTTCCTGTATCTGTTTGAAAATTTTTTCGGTGTATAAATTAAATAGGCAGGGGGACAGCACACAACCTTGTCTGACACCTCTTTTTATGTCTATGTATGGTGAATAATTCCTTCCAGATCTTACTGTGGCAGTTTGCTCCCAATAAAGGTTACTGAGTATTCTTATATCTTTTCCATCAATACCTATGTCTTCGAGGCATTCAATTATTTTCTCATGATGGACTCTGTCAAAAGCCTTCTTATAGTCAATGAAGCACATATACATACTTTTTTGGACCTCTGTATATTTTTCTGCTAATATTCTTAGGCAAAATATTGCCTCTCTTGTTCCACTGTTCCGTCTAAAACCAAACTGTTCTTCCTGGATTTCGCTGTCTACTTTACTTTTTTATTCTTTCCTGTATGATTTGAGCAGTATCTTAATTGCATGACTCATCAGGCTGATTGTTCTGAAGTCTGAACATTCTGTTGCATTTGGTTTTTTGGGCAATGTTATAAAAACTGATGTCTTCATGTCGTGTGGTATATATCCTGTATTGTATACATCGTTGCATATTTCTGTGATTGTATCTATACCAAAGCTCTCCAGAGCTTCTATCATTTCAATTTTTATGTTATCCATGCCTGCTGATTTTCCTTTTTGTATCATATGAATGGCATTCTCTACTTCTGATCTGAGAATGTTTGGGCCTTCATTAGAATCTGGTGATGGTTTTTTACCTCTGTTGTCCTCGAATAATTCTTTTACGTATTCTGCCCATCTGTTTGATATGTCTTTCTCATCAAGTAATATTACACCATTTTTGTTCTTGATACAGCTTCCTCCTTGTGCAAACCGTGACCGATTTGATAATTTCTTTATTTCTTCATGCATATCTCTTGTCCTGTGCTTTGCTTCCAAGTCTTCTATTTCCTTGCATTTTGTTTCTATCCACCGTTCTTTTGCTTCTCTACACATAGTACGTATGTCATTGTCTATTGTTTTATATTCTGGAGTGTTTTTTGCTTTCTTTCTTTCGATCATTTTATTCAAGATGTCATCTGTCATCCAAATTTGATGTTTCTTAGACTCCTTTTTAGGTAAATTTGCATTTGCTGATTGTATGCTTGTTTTTAAGCATTCCCATTTTGCGGTTGCTTTTTCTTCTGGGTTTTCTCTTCTATACTGCTCCATGCTTTCTGTCAATAACTGTTGATATTTATTTTTGACGTCGATTAAATATTTCTGTTTTATATCTGGTTGTTTCAGCGCTGATATTTCTATCTGGGGTTCCTCCTGTCTTCTGTTTCCTGCTCTTTTCAGCTTTATATTTACTTTGATGACGACTGGATTGTGATCTGAATTTATGTCGGCGCCAGGATATGTCTTTGCACTTGTGACACTGTTCTTAAATCTATGTTTTATTATGATATAGTCGATTTGATTTCGTGTTATATCTCCTGGGCTTTTCCATGTGTATAATTTCCTTGGGTGGTGTTCAAAAAAGGTGTTACATATGACCAGCTGGTTTTCTTCACAGAACTGGATAAGTCTGTCTCCTCTATCATTTCTTGTCCCTAATCCATACTGTCCTACTATTTTCTTGTATTTTCCTTTTCCTACTTTTGCATTCATATCACCCATTACTATCAACACATCTGTTGATTTGACTGGTTTAAGTGTGTGTTGTAGCTCTTCATAGTATTCTTCTATTTCTTCCTCGCTGTGATCTTTAGTTGGTGCATAAGTTTGTAAGATTGATATGTCGAATGGCTTTGCTCTCATTTTTAGTAACATCATTCTGTCATTGTGTGTCCAGTATCCACATACGTATTTTTCTAACTCCTTCTTTATCAACATTCCTACCCCTCTTTCATGTTTTTCTCCGCCTGAGTGTATAAGCGTGTACTGGTCTCTTTTTATGTAGCCTGCATCCAAAAGTCTTGCCTCTGCAACTCCCAGTATATCGAGTTTCATGTCTGTTGCTTCTAATATAAGATTGTCAAGCTTTCCTTCTCCGTTCAGAGTTCTAACATTCCATGTTCCTATTTTTAGGCTTCTGTTGCGTGCATATTTTGACGCACATATTACAAAAATCGATATGGCTATTTAATATGGAAAAGATATAGACATTCATTCATTTGTGTATGAAAATGCTGTCTATGGTAAAGCTAGATAATTCATGATTGATTTACACTTTTGATTATAGGAGTAATCGTTCTTGATATTGATTCGGCGCATGGATATTGCACTCATGTCCGTACTTATTTGTTCGGGCCAGAAAATAGATTAATTTGCTTATTATGTTTATGGCCTGAATTCATATGTATTACATATTATTAGTACAAGTAGAATCAGTCCTATATTGTATATTTTGGATGGGTAGGCAGGACTATATTCTTGTTATGCCGCTCTAGCGGAAGTATGAGTTGTCTTGACAAGTCGTGATGAGTTCCGATGTACCGTTTACAATGGCGGGTTACGCATTTTCAAGGGCTGGTACATTCTTAAGTAAAAATGATTTATGAAGTGGTTTTTCTTCTGTAGGAGATTGTGTCTCTACTAGAGTTTGTGTTAGAGACTCTCCTAATGTACGGTATCATGTATGATTCGGACTCCAGGTAATGCCAGACCCTATTTTTGATGATCTCATGTCGGTTAGACCTAGCTGGAATATTGTGCTTCGCAACGCTAGGGTCGTGTTTGTATCGACGAAGATGACGGGCTTCCATACAGCAGTTATGTCTACGTGAAGTAACTGGATTACTGTAGAACTGTATGGAAAAACGTTAGGAAATTATTCATATGCATTTCAAATTAACTTTGGCTTATATATACCCTCCTGTGAGTGAGTGAGCGACAACTCAGGAAGGCGGCCATGTTACATTCCTGTCATCATATTTTTGGATCACTGTCCAGAGAACGGGTCATGTATCTTACTATTCGGACAGTGGCAAGGAGATCTCAATTTTGATTTAAAAAAACCCTTATCGTGGTTTCATAATATGATATAAACTGTGAACATAAAGCAACTTTAGTTACTTACTGATCCGCCTTCACTGACGCGTTTAGTCAGATAGGGGATGCGGCCATAATGTATCATGACATTGGAAGCTATTGATGTACTACCCATTATATATGAATGTGTCATGACATGGGATCTACTATGTATGCCTGCAAATTGATGTGTCAACATATACCCATGATTTACTCGTTATGTCCCAGTGTGTGCGTCTAAATAAACTGTGTAAAAAAAGATTCCAGCAGTCTGCATTGGTGCCTTGTAGACACAAGTGAATGAGTGCTTAGATTGGTCAGAACACGAACAGTCCACCATTCGCGTTAATCACACTCTACACTTCCACTCCATATATACACCATCCTGCGTCGGTTGAATTGACCAAGTTTAGGGCCTGCTCCCCCTGGAGCCTTAGAGGGAAACTACTGCTTACAGCTGCCTTTGCCTTCCCTAACTCAGGACTAGGGTGAGTTACCCATTTACAGCTGGGTAGACTGGAGCATGCCTGATCTCAACAACTCTGTACACTACAATGGACATATACAGTAGTGGCACCACAAACAACATGCTACAGTGATTGATAGTGGAGCTTTACCGAAGAAAGAGAACACACTTTACACCACACTTTACAGTGGTGGGCCAGATTCCTGGGTCCAGCCTACGCAGTCTTGTTGTGTTGAGAATCACATTTTACAGTAGCAAGAACATTTGTTTGACCACATCAACACCAGTAGGACAGCTATACAATCAATGTCAGCTTGACCTGTTCTGACAAGTGTAGCAATATCTGGGTCAGCACTTGTTGACATTTGGCACAGTACAGTCAGTGTTCTAAACTAGTGATTGTTTATCCTGCTGAAATAGAAGAGCAATGTTGAACATAAAGTGCAAATTTCATCGTTGGATCTTCTAATGTGCTCAAAAAAATTGAACAGTGTAACAGTTAGAAAGCAAATCTATTACTCAATAAAGTGGTAGTCTAATTTGTTAAAACTGAGCATACAGTACAATACATTGCAACTGCAACACATTTCATTATATAATGTACACATTTATGATTTATATGTATTTATGTTTATATATTATTTGTTTATATGTGTGATTGTTATGTGTTTGCGGGCCTGGATGGGAGGTGACTAGAACAGGAAATACCAAGTGATATTGGTCTTGTTCTGGCGTTCTATAGGGAGCAATTTCTTAATTAAAATTTGCATGCAACATTGTTTGCAAATAGTTGTTAGCTGTGACGACTGTGTTCATATTTGTATTTGTAATATTTTTCTGTTCTTTATTTTTGTTTGATTTGTTTGTATAATTGTAGGTCTCATCTTTCATTTCAGTTATTTACACCCTTATGTTTATACACTGTGGCGTTATTTGTCTTGTTATCTTATTGCAGTTATCATCACAGATTCTGTGATCATTTTTTTTTCATTTCTCCTATTTAATTTAATTTGATCTCTGCAAATGTTTTCAGATTGTCTTTTCTTGTTTGTCCTTTGTAATGTCTTTAGTTGACATATGACATAGGAGGTATAGTTGAATACACTTATATTATAGTACAGATCAGTACTTTATGATTATTATTGTTATAAAACAAAGTGTACAAGACCTTTGTAAGGCTTGTCTCCCAAAGTGATTGGTATAGGAAATATTATTTTCCACAGGTACTCAAGTGATCATTGATTACATTAAGGTATACAAGACCTTTGTAAGGCTTGTCTCCCACAGTATTTGAGATATACAGTTATTGTTTTCCACAGGTACTCAAGTTATCATTGGTTATATTATAAACAAAATAACCATACACGTTTTTCACTAAGACTAAGTCTATGGTATAGACTTGTCTCCCATTAAAGTGAAATAAGGTAATTTATTTACTTTTTCAGGTTTCTGATTTAAGAAGACAAGATGTCTACATTAGATTACTTTATTGCACAAGGAAAATCCCTTGATAAGACTGGGAAAGAGTTAGAAGAATGGACAACTGCTCAATTTGCTATTGCATTAAAGTCAGAAGTACTGAAAGCAGAAGTTGAACAAAAGAAGATAGATGCTGAGAATTTCAGATTGCAGATGCAAGCTGAGGAAAGAAAAGCTGCGGCTGAGGAGAGAAAACTTCAAATAGAAGAAAAAAAATTAGAAGCTGCTGCTGAAGAGAGAAAAGCTGCTGCTGCTGCTGCTGCTGCTGCTGAAGAGAGAAAAGCTGCTGCTGAAGAGAGAAAAGCTCTGGCTGAAGAAAAAAGATTAGAAAAAGAAGCTGATGCTGCTGCTGAACTAAAGAAATTGCAGATGCAAGTGGAGGAAAGGAGATTTGCTGCAGAACAGAAGAAATTAGAAGCTGCTGCTGCAGCTGAACAGAAGAAATTAGAAGCTGCTGCTGCAGCTGAACAGAGGAAATTAGAAGCTGCTGCAGAACAGAAAAAATTAGAAGCGGCTGCAGAACAGAGAAGATTAGATAGAGAAGCTGAAGAGAGAAAAGCAATAAGAGAACATGAATTTGAGTTAGAGAAATTAAAATTGACAAGTATGAGTAATGTTAATCAGGCATCTAGTGGTAATGGTAAACCCTTTGTGTACAAGGTCAAGGTACCAGCGTTCAACTCTGCCAGTGATGACATAACATTTTGGATTTCTAGATTTGAACGTGCTTGTCGAGCTCATAATGTTGACAAATCACAGTATGTGAATCAGTTGTCTGAAAATCTAAAAGGGGAGTCTCTGAGTAAGTTATATTTCGTTGAAGAGGCCGACAAGGATAATTATGATGTTATTAGGGCAGCTCTGATAAAGAAATATCAGCTGCCTGAGGAAGGTTATCGTCTTTTGTTTAAAACAATGAGACCTGAGGTAGGTGTAGAATTCTCAGAATTCATCTCAAAAGCACGAATTACACTTTCACGATGGATTGAATTATCCAAAATAGAGAAAACATTTGATGGTCTTACGGATTTATTGCTAAGAGACAAGGTCATGTCTTCGGTAAATAAAGCATTCATAGAGTTCTTACATGAGCGTAAACCTTGTACATTAAAGCAAATGGAAGAATATTGTGACCAGTATGCCACAGCACACCCTGACATGATTCTTAGTAACTCTAACATTAAAGAGAGTATGCCAGTTGCTTCGGCAACAGAATATAATCAGAATTACTCACACAAATTCCAAGGAGCTAAAAATAAATTTGATAAAAAGGTTAATTGGAATAAGTATCAAAACCAAGATAACCACTCAAATCAGGGTTCTTCTTCGAAGAACTGGAATCGGGCTGATAGTCCTCGACACGCGAGGGGTACCCATAATTTTAGAAATTCTCGAAAAGGGAGTAGCTATAGGAACTACCCAAGTGCTTCATGGAGACAAAAAAACCAATATTACAGGGATACTCAGTATAATGAGCGTGATGATTATGATCATGAATATTATGATTCAAACCCAAATAGGGGTTATAACAGAGGAAATAATAATTATAGAGACAATTATAACCGAGGTAGATCACAACACAAAAGACATGGTAAATCTTATTACCAGGCTAACTCTGCACAACAGGAGTTCCACGACGCCGGTAATCAGAATAATGATAAAAAAGACTCCAATAGTGTAGCAAATTCCGCTTTCGATTTTGCTAGAGCATCTCAGTGTTCGCAATGCAAAACATTATTCGATCCAACCAGTTTCTATTTTAAGCTGCGGTCACCCGCTTCCCGCTCTCCCTGCGTCAATCGCGCATAATGGAAGGGGTGCTCTTGTCTTCAATAGAGGCCTAATAGATGGTACTCCGGTATCAATTCTTTTCGATTCGGGGTGCACTACCATCGGAGTGAGGCAATCACTCGTAAATCCTTCTCGAGCTACAGTCAATGTAGTCAAATGTGTAACATTTGGTGGCACATTGGAGAAGTACTCCACTGCCATTATCAATATTGCTACGCCTTTCTTTACAGGAGAGGTGCAAGCATGTCTCTTGCCGAATCCGATCGCTGATCTTATCATCGGTCGCATTCATGGAGTGAAAGAATGCACTCCACAGCAAATTTCTAATTGGGAAAATGTTAATATGCAATCTGCTAATGCAGTAATCACTAGGGCTCAAGCTCTTAATATGCCGCAATCTTCACATTCTGAAGATAATGATGCGCAGATCCAAGATGATCCCTTGGAGATTTCCCATGATTCCTTTATAAAACAGCAGGAAGATGATCCTACTCTAAAGAAATTCTTTAATCTGGCAACAAAAGGTGATCCGAATAAGTATACAAATCGTAAATCTTGGATTACGATGAAGAATGGCGTACTTGTACGTATGGTACAAGACTCCACTAAGTCCATTCATTCTCAAATCCTTGTGCCTAAAAATATGAGAGTTAAAATCTTACAGCACGCTCATGATTCGCAGTGTGCTGGACATATGGGGTTTTTCCCGTACTAAAACTAGAGTTCTTGAATCTTTCTTTTGGCCTGCTGTGAATAAGGACATACGAATCTATTGTCGATCTTGTAAAGTATGTCAAGAGATTAAATCCAGAGGTCCACGCCATGATGCACCTATTCAGGCTGCAGACATTCCCATTCGACCATTTCAAAAAATGGCGATAGACATCATTGGTCCATTTAAGATAAAGTCTGCTAGAGGACACCAATTTATTTTGACGTGTGTTGATATGTGCACACGTTGGCCGGAGGCTGTTCCTCTAAAGAGCATAACTACTGCTGATGTCGCAGATGCTCTTTGGTTAATATTTTCTCGTCTGGGATTTCCAGCAGAAATATTATCCGACCATGGTACCCAACTCATATCGGATACCATGTCTCAAGTAATGTCGACTCTTAAGATAGAGAGATCGCTGAGTAGTATTTATCATCCTATGTCCAATGGGATGGTGGAACGTCTGAATAGAACTCTGAAAAACCTACTAGGTAAGATAACAGAAGATCATCCTCAGGATTGGGATAGGGTTTTACCCGCGGCTCTCTTTGCATATAGAGAGGTCGCCAACGAACATACAGGATTTTCCCCCTTTGAACTTGTCTTTGGCGCGAAACCGCGAGGTCCTATGTCCTTACTTCATGATCTTATAACTGCTGATAATATTGTCGATGACACAAAATCCTCTTATGAATATGTCATCGCACTTAGACACAAGATTATTGAAGCATGCAAAATGGCAACTGCTTCTTCTGAATTTGCGAAACAGAAGGCAAGGGAATTTGCCAATAAAAAGAGATGCTTGCGACAACTTTGTCCAGGTGACAAAGCATTTGTCTTGCTACCTTGTAGGGAAAATAGACTTCTTATTTCTTGGAAAGGTCCGTACGATATAATATCAAAAGTTTCCGATGTTGACTATATCGTCGATATTGACGGGAAGCGTAAAACCTTCCACATCAACATGCTCACGGAATTCCATGAACGTCCGGATTATTTACAACCTGTTTTCCAGGCAACGGACGATTTTCCAGTCCAACATGGACAGTACTCATCTCTGTCAGTAATACAGGATGAGGAAACGAGTTTCTCGGATGTAAACCTACCTGTTCCAATGATTCCTCTTCACTCTAATGAATCATGGAAAGATGTTGCAATTTCTCCCGAATTATCTCCAGGAGAGCAGAAACAAGTTTCTACTATGTTAGAACAATTTCAGGATGTCCTTACTGACATTCCTGGTCAAACTGATGTCATTCAACATGACATTATTCTTACTGACCATAGTCCTATAAGAGTCAGACCGTATCCTATCCCGATACATTTTCAAGCACAGGTAGAGAAAGAGTTGGATGAGATGATAGAGTTAAAAATTATTGAACCATCCACATCAGCATATTCTTCGCCGATGGTTATTGTACGAAAAAAAGACAATAACATACGTCTTTGCGTGGATTATCGCAAATTGAACCAAGTGACGAAATTTGATGCTGAACCTATGCCTTTACTAGAAGAGCTACTTACAAGACTATCGAATTCTCATTTCTTTACTAAACTCGATTTCTCTAAGGGATATTGGCAAGTTCCATTATCCGAACACGCCAAACCGTTTACTGCTTTTTCGACGCCTAGGGGTTTATTCCAATGGAATTTCATGCCTTTCGGTCTTATGAACGCCCCTGCAACATTCGTACGCATGATGCGTCGAATCCTATCTCATCGCTCAGATGTCATTGCGTATCTTGATGACATCTGTCTTTTCAGTGATACTTGGAACGATCACTATAATGGGATAAATGAACTATTGTCTATCTTACGCGAGCATAACCTGACAGCGAAACCATCGAAAGCATGTATTGGTTTTAGCGAAATATCTTTCTTAGGACACCGTGTTGGTCATGGGTTCCTAAAAACAGAAGACCATAATACAAGTAAGATACTTAACATTTCTATTCCTAAGACTAAAAAGCAAGTGCGAAGTCTCTTAGGTCTAATACAATTTTATGGACGATTCATTCCGAATCTGTCCTCCATTATGTCACCTCTTTCTTCCTTGCTAAAGAAAGGGTCTCCTAATGTAGTCCATTGGACTCAAGAATGTCAATCCTCTTTGGATAAGGTTAAAACTATGTTTTCTACTTCACCTATCCTAGTATTGCCTTCTAAGGATAAGACATTTATTCTTCGTAGTGACGCTTCATCCACCGGGATTGGAGCAGCACTAATGCAAGAGTACTCTGGAACTCTGCATCCTGTGATGTATATTTCTCGGAAATTAAATGCCGCAGAGAAGAATTAATCGGTCCTAGACCGTGAATTATTGGCTGTGGTTTGGTCAATCCTTAAACTGCAAAGATTTCTTCTTGGCGCGCATTTCATTGTGGAAACTGACCAGAAAGCTCTTACGGCTATTCAGAGTAAAAATCTGAAGAGCGCGAGATCAACGCGATACGCGATTGCTCTGCAGCCATTTCATTTTTCGGTGCGAGCTATCCGTGGGTCAGAAAATGTGATGGCAGATATTTTGTCTAGATGCCCACATGATTCATAACTGTTAAATTATATACCTAACTTTGATACAGTTGTTCCTATGTTGAAATGTGTACACATATGTAATATATCATATATTGATTGTAACACTACTTAGCGGTTCATTGATGTTTATTCACTGCTGATCTTTCAATGTTTTTTCGTCTTTGATGATCATGATGGTAAGATATCTTAGATGAAATTTATGTATAAACTAATGTAGAAATTGTGTCATTGCTAATATTGTAGTATGCGTTGGTGACACTTCTCTGGAAATATTTATACTTAGAGAAGTACTTTCTCTAAGGTCATAAAACTTATGCTTATCATCTGCGCATTGTTATTGGTGCGTTGTGAGCCTATTGTATGTTGCTCCTAGATGTATTTCAAAAAAAAAATGTACCATTTTTTTTCCCGAGGTCAAGTAGGCTATATTGTATATTTTGGATGGGTACATTCTTAAGTGAGTTGTCTTGAAAATGATTTATGAAGTGGTTTTTCTTCTGCAGGAGATTGTGTCTCTACTAGAGTTTGTGTTAGAGACTCTCCTAATGTACGGTATCATGTATGATTCGGACTCCAGGTAATGCCAGACCCTATTTTTGATGATCTCATGTCGGTTAGACCTAGCAGGAATATTGTGCTTCGCAACGCTAGGGTCGTGTTTGTATCGACGAAGATGACGGGCTTCCATACAGCAGTTATGTCTACGTGAAGTAACTGGATTACTGTAGAACTGTATGGAGAAACGTTAGGAAATTATTCATATGCATTTCAAATTAACTTTGGCTTATATATACCCTCCTGTGAGTGAGTGAGCGACAACTCAGGAAGGCGGCCATGTTACATTCCTGTCATCATATTTTTGGATCACTGTCCAGAGAACGGGTCATGTATCTTACTATTCGGACAGTGGCAAGGAGATCTCATTTTTGATAAAAAAAAAACCTTATCGTGGTTTCATAATATGATATAAACTGTGAACATAAAGCAACTTTAGTTACTTACCGATCCGCCTTCACTGACGCGTTTAGTCAGATAGGGGATGCGGCCATAATGTATCACGACATTGGAAGCTATTGATGTACTACCCATTATATATGAATGTGTCATGACATGGGATCTACTATGTATGCCTGCAAATTGATGTGTCAACATATACCCATGATTTACTCGTTATGTCCCAGTGTGTGCGTCTAAATAAACTGTGTAAAAAAAGATTCCAGCAGTCTGCATTGGTGCCTTGTAGACACAAGTGAATGAGTGCTTAGATTGGTCAGAACACGAACAGTCCACCATTCGCGTTAATCACACTCTACACTTCCACTCCATATATACACCATCCTGCGTCGGTTGAATTGACCAAGTTTAGGGCCTGCTCCCCCTGGAGCCTTAGAGGGAAACTACTGCTTACAGCTGCCTTTGCCTTCCCTAACTCAGGACTAGGGTGAGTTACCCATTTACAGCTGGGTAGACTGGAGCATGCCTGATCTCAACAACTCTGTACACTACAATGGACATATACAGTAGTGGCACCACAAACAACATGCTACAGTGATTGATAGTGGAGCTTTACCGAAGAAAGAGAACACACTTTACACCACACTTTACAGCTTCTCCTACTAGTTTTTAGGGGGTCTTTCTCAGAATGCTCCCTTTTAACAGAATTTAAGGAACACTCGTCATTATGTACTTCCTTACTCATTAGAGGAGTTGCCTCTTCCCTGTTAATTTGTACAGTAGATTCTTCCCCAGGGGACAGAGATTTCTCTACATATCGTTTCTTATCTTGTTGTTGTGATCCCATTACGTTCTGTAGGTAGACAAAAACACATGGAGAAGAGAACTGGAGATAGAAATGAAAATGATGAGGAAAACGTGAAATGACCTTGAGCTGACGGCACGCGACAGGAGGGCTTAGTATGAGTTTTCTGAATGCCTATGCTCCTTGGGGAGCTAAAGGGTGTTGATGGACTGAAGTATTCTCCTGCTGGTACAATCTGTATAAAGGGAATACAGGGAGAAATAACACAGTGAGATAAAACCAGGTCACAAGGTGTTCTTTACTCGGACAAGCGTCCCAATATAACAGTTGCACCTTGTGTCACGACAACGAGGTAAAATTGTAAAAAAACTTAAGCGGGATTAAAGAAGGAAACAAAGAACGAAAATAAAGGCGGAAAGGAACTGATGATACGAGACAGGCAAAACAAAGATATGACGAGGGAGAAAGAACAGATGAATAAATTAGGGAGGAAAAAGCCGAAGGTCAGAAGTAAGAACAGGAACGGGGCTACTAAAGAGTGAGTAAGGAAAATTATAAGATTTAGTCTCATGGACACTTTTCATTCAGAATATGTCACAGCTGGCACTATCAAGAAGTGAGTGAGGAAGGTCATAAGGTCTCATGGGAAAAATTGTTTTCTTTCAGAATACACCATGGAGGTAGACAGCGCTTATGGTCGAGAAAACCTAGATATTAAAGTCTTATATTTTCAATTTAAGTCACCGTATGAGGTATGTGACGGTACTGTCTCCCTTGTTCCGCAATAGTGGTCACACAATGACTAAACTTCGAGTATAATGATGAGGGTCTTCAAAGGTATCAACCTTCGCTCAAGATTACTCTTGGCAGAGATAAAAATAGAAGATTGTTACTTCTATTTAAGGCAGCCTCACATGGGAGCCGCGCTGGTGTAATGGTTACAACGTTGTACTGGCGACCAGGGGGAGCCGCGCTGGTGTAATGGCTACGACGTTGTACTGGCGACCAGGTGTTCATGGTTCAAACCCGGCCGTCGGCGTTTGAAGAAATGTTTACGACCGGAAATTTGACTGAATAACCTGAACGGCTCCTGCACATAAATCCCGTGTGGATGGGAAGGAGCGAAGCTCCTGACCGGGTTGGAAGGAAAGTCCACTGACCACCCAGCCTCGCAATGACATGTCATTGGGCCGAAAGAGCTGGAAAGCTCGAGTGCCGCTGGTTAAAAAAAAAATAAAAAAAACTGGCGACCAGGTTTTCAAGGTTCAAGCCCGGGCGTCGGCGCTTGAAGGAGTGTCAACGACCGTGATTTTGACTGAATAATCTGAACGGCTCCTGAGATAAACCCTCTGTGGATGGGAAGCTCCTGACCGGGTTGGAAGGAAAGTCCTCAGGTTCCCCAGCCTCGCAATGACATGTCATTGGGCCGAAGGGCTGAAAGCCCAAGTGCCGCTGGTTAAGGAAAAAAAAAAAAAAAGGCAGCCTCACAGGATTTTAAAGAAAAGAAAGCATAACAACTGAGTAACTTGTCAGGAATTTTAATATTATTTAGTATTCTGTGAGGTAATATATTTTCGCCCGTATTTCTGAGCCCCCAGGTGAAGTTGGTTCTGCAATTATTAATTTTATAGCTCTCTATGTTTATGTACTTAAAACAGTATGACTTGTACGGGTGCAGACATACAATTCACTCAAGAGTAATTAATCCAACTATAGCTATGAAGTTAAAGATAAACAGGTTTAATAATCACTCATGGGTTAACAATGGTAAAATAAATAAAGTTGTTTATAAAAAAAGAAGGGATGACATGTACAAGTATCATCATCGGATGATTTAAATTGTGGTGGAACTTATGAAAAAATTGGAAATTTCCATTGGTTGTGCTATGCTACTTAGCTTCCAGTTAGGGATCGGTTGGCGCCTGCTTCAGCTGCTGTTGATTCCCACAAGTGCCTTGGGCTGTATTTCTCTTCATTAGTCAAGTCTAGTGTCTGTAGCACGTCTCATGCATCAAGGATGAGGCAACTACGAAGGTTATCAAGCGTCTGCAAACCCCGTTTGATGCTGGTGTCTAGTGTCAACTGCTGGAAACTTGACCACAAACTTGTTCCGCAAACCCGAATTTTTTTTTTCGGGCGAACACAGACATTTTGCACAGGACACGTCCAAATATTGTCGGGCTACTGAATTAAGATGCCGTACGTTTCAGGTGAGTTTGGAGTGTAACTTAGAGCACATGAAGTTGGATCCTAGAACTTAAGGCGCAAAGTGATGTCTCTGGAGTTACTCTCTTCTGATCTTAGAATTCACACCCAATCTTATGGCTTTTCCTATATTTGAGTCCGAATATTCCGTATTCCTGACTATCTATGATTTATTCTCGAAACAATTGGAAGTCAATGAAGTAGTCTTACAACGCTGTAGCATACAAGCGAAATTTTTACAGGTCCAGGTTGTTACATGGAGAAGTCCAATCCGGAACAGTGTATCTTAGCATCTTAAACGCCAAACCAATTGCAAATAAGCGGCTGATTTTGGTAGGAGGTTATCCCCCTTCCATCTCACGTAGAATATTACTACATGAAAACTTAAGTTGTGATTTTCAAACTCCTTAACCATATAAGGTCTTGCTTCTTCCGTTTCGCCTATCATGTTTACAAACTCACTATTTTTCAGCTCTAACATTATAATCTCCTCCAAGATGTTATTTTCTTGTAATTGTTTATCACAACAAAGTCTATCTCCCGGAAGTATTACATCACTGTCTGTGTTTTAATTTTTTACCAAGATTGTTATCGAACGTGTATTGGGCACCTCATGTTTGAAAACTTGCATCTTAACATGCAACAGCGTGGCTTCGTGAATCTTTCCTGCCAAAAAATATGGTTTAACAATAGGAATGTCGTTCGGTGTAGACTCTTACTCCGTCATGAGCTGGCGATAAGCGAAAAGTCAATGTGGTAAGTTCGCTCCTTCGCTATGCGTCGCGGATAACAAAAGGGAAAATAACCTGGAGAGGGGGTGGGTAAGAGGTGTGACAAGATTGATAAGAAAACTTAGAACGTTGAAATCGAAAACAACAAATACTGGAAGAATTAGCACGTAAACGGAAGGGCAAAGTAATAATGCCGGAGAGGAGTGAAGACCAGAAAAAAGAACAAATGTATTTCGTGTGACTAATATCAGGGTGTGTATGAGGTTGGCAACCGCATCATGTAAAACTAATTGCCACAGAAACCGCTATTGTATGAGCATGTAACGGCTTTGTGCAGGCTTCCTGCAAGGGGACCGGCTAAAATGGTGGCTCCATGCTCCATAGACAGCGCACAGGAAAATGATGATGAAATGATGACTAACCACTGTGCTACCCCGGCTCCCAAATAATACTGTATAATGTTGACAAAATATATTTTCTGTTTTTATCATAGAGATGCTACCAAAAATATTACCAAGAAAGTGTAACAACAGCGACATTTATTTTCAAGAGAATGTTTAAAATTATTTTAATATATTCTCATGTATAAACATTTATTTGAAAAAAATATAAAATGGCTCTTTCTAAAATTGCTCCAGTTATTGCGATTCAAACAGGTCGCCTCGATGGCCACCCCTGCTATGTGGAAAGGTGTTCTGATATAACCGTAAGATATTGGTTGATGACCAAAAGGGACGTGTTGCGTGGGAACGTGGGGAACATCAATGGGGAAAAAAATTAATACAATAATAATCGTCCTGAAAATGAGTAACAGACTAAGAATATGACAGACTCACCTGACGGCCTGACAGATCATCTTCTTGAAGTTCTGAACAGCACAGTCCGTGTTGATTGGCAGATGCTGACACGCCACCATTGTACAAGTAATCGTCTCATCACAGCCTTGGTATCTGGACACACGCGAGTTAAGGAGCAACTAGCGACAGACCAAGATTATCGGTAATGACTTGGTCATAATGTTAACATACGGAGACACTCTATGCATACTGTACCTACTTTACAAGACAAATGATGATAGATTGCAACAGAAAAATATATTTTTCAGTGCTCGAAAGACAAAAAGTTATTTTCAACACTCAACGACAGTAGGAAAGTAGGATTACAGTTTTTCGAAAAAGGCCAAATTAGGAGCCAACACAGTCCGTTGTGTGGATAATGAGTCTAAATGCTCATTAAGTGATTGAAAAGTCATTCCCTATTTTTAAATTGTTATTTACTTCACTCCTATCCAACTAATGCTCATGAAACTAAAGTCTAACAAAGACAATTAGATGCTGTTTAATTACATACAATTATATGTCACATTAACATTACAGCGCAAAGTGAGAACCAGCCTGTTCAACCATGACCTCATAGCCAGCAGCCATTTTTTCTCTCTACTGTAACTTCCAGCTTCCGATTGGCCAAGCGGTTAGAGTACTTCCGTCTCGCGACACAGTAACCGGACTCCAGGATCGAAACCTGGTAGCGTCACGCTGTAGTCCACCCAGCTGTAAATGGGTACTTGACTCTGCTCGTGAGTTAGAGAAGACTAAGGCAGTCAGGAAGAGAACTGGTCAACCCCACCTCATAATAAGCTAGACCTATGTCTCTAACACTTCACTAACCTACGGCAGTATCTGCCATTGGAACCACCTTTATCTTTGTTATTGTAACGTCATTCCCGCGCAGTTACCGAGGGCATCAGCTGACAGGTTCTTTTAGATTTTATTTCATTTCGTTTCGTTTATAAATATTTTTTAAAATGACATTTTTTAACAAAATGACAGTTACTGCTACTAATGCTAATATTTGTTCCACGAATATCCTATAGATACAAGTCAAGATGTTTAAAACAATATTTAAATTTGTGGATAGATTTTTCCACGGCCCTGCACATCAACATTCCCAACTTAATCTTATCCACCTCCCGATGCTATCACGTCTTTATGTGTCTTCCATTACTCACCTTGTTCTCAATCTCCTTATCCAGACATCATTATTTTCATTGTGGCTCATTACAGAGTATGGGGGAGAGATCGCTGCAGCGGGTCACTTTGTAGGATACCCTGCACCAAAACATTCATGTATTCTTACAGCGGTGGGTTTTTTTTATCAATGTGTTACATGATAAGGTTGCCAACCTCATGCACAAACTTATATATATTAGTCGCCTCTTACGAGGCACTGACTCCTGGGAAGTACAAGAAGTACTGCTGCATATAGCATATTAAATGTGTGATGTCGTTACTGACAACGACTTTCTTTGCTTTCCTGATTCTTGTAAGTAAAAGTTGTAATTACGTTATCCTTACTTATTTATTTAGTTTTTAGGTGTTTGCTACATTTTCGCATAGCGTGCTCCTATCAACCAATAGCTATGGCAGTGCTAATCCGATTATATCAGGACACCCTCTTTAAGTGTTATAAATTTCCTGTTTGTGCGCACTTTTTTGTAGTCCTGTATTAATTCTTTAAAATGACGTTTCTTTGTTACTATTGTTGGTTGTTGTAAATAACGAAGGAAACCTGAGTCCGGTGAACAGTAAATAAATAAATTAAGGTAATTAACAGGTACACGTTGCACATAAAGGATGACATAAGACAACAAAAAAGAAAATACAAGTCAATTATATTTTCTGTTCTGTTGTCTTGTTTCATCCTTTATCTGCTACGTGTACCTGTTAATTACCTTTATTTATTGGTGTTGAAAGGAGTTTATTTTCCGAATATTCTTTCCTCTCATCCTGTCGTTTGTATATAATTTTTTGTATTGTTGCTTTTGTTTTTTGTGATATATCATTTTACAAATCTGTCTAGTTCATGTGGGGACTTGGTGCCAATTAAATTTTCTACATTTAGTTCTATTTTGCAGTTTTTGCAATAGTTTTTGATGTTCTGTTTGTGTTGGTCGTATTTCTTGCATTCCAGCAAGAAGTATTAAAAGGTATTAGGTTCATTACATCCTTTCACAGATGTGTTCCTTCCTTACCTGTGACTTTTTAAATCTTAGCCCCCCCCCCCCCCCCCCCCTTTCTGCTTATATGGGTGTCTTTTCTTAGCGGTTTAAAGCTGGGATATTTAGACTGTTGTCTATAATTATGTCTGTGATATAGAACTGCAGGTTGGAGCAATTGGTTCCTTCAATAAACGTTCAGACTCTTTGTTTATTTCTTGTTTGTGCATTGTTTGTTTTATTTTACAACTGAACTGTGATTTCAAATGACATGCATTTTTTTCGTTACTGTAGAAATATTTTATTAATAACTAGTTATAGGTTTATTTGTTTCCTTTTTTTTTTTTTTTTGCCCTATGCAGTTCCCGGGAGACACCGAAGACTAGGTATACTGTTTCCAACAGCAGTTCCCGGGAGACACCGAAGACTAGGTATACTGTTTCCACAAGCAGTTCCCTGGAGACACCGAAGACTAGGTATACTGTTTCCACAAGCAGTTCCTGGGAGACACCGAAGACTAGGTATACTGTTTCCACAAGCAGTTCCCGGTAGACACCGAAGACTATGTATACTGTTTCCACAAGCAGTTCCCGGTAGACACCGAAGACTAGGTATACTGTTTCCACAAGCAGTTCCCGGGAGACACCGAAGACTAGGTATACTGTTTCCACAAGCAGTTCCCGGAAGACACCGAAGACTAGGTATACTGTTTCCACAAGCAGTTCCCTGGAGACAACGAAGACTAGGTATACTGTTTCCACAAGCAGTTCCCGGGAGACACCGAAGACTAGGTATACTGTTTCCACAAGCAGTTCCCGGGAGACACCGAAGACTAGGTATACTGTTTCCACAAGCAGTTCCCTGGAGACAACGAAGACTAGGTATACTGTTTCCACAAGCAGTTCCCGGGAGACACCGAAGACTATGTATACTGTTTCCACAAGCAGTTCCCGGGAGACACCGAAGACTAGGTATACTGTTTCCACAAGCAGTTCCCGGGAGACAACGAAGACTAGGTATACTGTTTCCACAAGCAGTTCCCGGGAGACAACGAAAGACTAGGTATACTGTTTCCACAAGCAGTTCCCGGAAGACAACGAAAGACTGGGTATACTGTTTCCACAAGCAGTTCCCGGGAGACACCGAAGACTAGGTATACTGTTTCCACAAGCAGTTCCCGAGAGACACCGAAGACTATGTATACTGTTTCCACAAGCAGTTCCCGGGAGACAACGAAGACTAGGTATACTGTTTCCACAAGCGGTTCCCGGGAGACAACGAAAGACTAGGTATACTGTTTCCACAAGCAGTTCCCTGGAGACAACGAAGACTAGGTATACTGTTTCCACAAGCAGTTCCCGGGAGACACCGAAGACTAGGTATACTGTTTCCACAAGCAGTTCCCGGGAGACACCGAAGACTAGGTATACTGTTTCCACAAGCAGTTCCCTGGAGACAACGAAAACTAGGTATACTGTTTCCACAAGCAGTTCCCGGGAGACACCGAAGACTATGTATACTGTTTCCACAAGCAGTTCCCGGGAGACACCGAAGACTAGGTATACTGTTTCCACAAGCAGTTCCCGGGAGACAACGAAGACTAGGTATACTGTTTCCACAAGCAGTTCCCGGGAGACAACGAAAGACTAGGTATACTGTTTCCACAAGCAGTTCCCGGAAGACAACGAAAGACTAGGTATACTGTTTCCACAAGCAGTTCCCGGGAGACACCGAAGACTATGTATACTGTTTCCACAAGCAGTTCCCGAGAAACACCGAAGACTAGGTATACTGTTTCCACAAGCAGTTCCCGGGAGACAACGAAGACTAGGTATACTGTTTCCACAAGCGGTTCCCGGGAGACAACGAAAGACTAGGTATACTGTTTCCACAAGCAGTTCCCCGGAGACAACGAAAGACTATGTATACTGTTTCCACAAGCGGTTCCCGGGAAGACAACGAAAGACTAGGTATACTGTTTCCACAAGCGGTTCCCGGGAGACAACGAAAGACTAGGTATACTGTTTCCACCAGCAGTTCCCCGGAGACAACGAAAGACTAGGTATACTGTTTCCACAAGCAGTTCCCCGGAGACAACGAAAGACTAGGTATACTGTTTCCACAAGCAGTTCCCGGGAGACAACGAAAGACTAGGTATACTGTTTCCACAAGCAGTTCCCTGGAGACAACGAAAGACTAGGTATACTGTTTCCACAAGCAGTTCCCGGGAGACAACGAAAGACTAGGTATACTGTTTCCACAAGCAGTTCCCTGGAGAGAACGAAAGACTAGGTATACTGTTTCCACAAGCAGTTCCCGGGAGACAACGAAAGACTAGGTATACTGTTTCCACAAGCAGGTCCCTGGAGACAACGAAAGACTAGGTATACTGTTTCCACAAGCAGTTCCCGGGAGACAACGAAAGACTAGGTATACTGTTTCCACAAGCAGTTCGTAAGAAGCGACTAATATGATGTTGGACATGGGACTGACAACCTCATTACGTCAAACACACTGCAAAAGACTGGCGCTGCAACAACACGTGCTCTGGTATATTCTGCCCTAAAGTGGACACTCTAAGGTTGTCGTAGAATAGATCGTCGTTGAGACAGTATAAAACCAATATGGAGCATTACAAAATACATTAAATTTTAGATATCGTTAAAATAAGTAACAAGCAAATACACATACACAATAAATAAATGATTTGTAAGTTAAAAAAAAACAAACAAACAAAAATACAACGAGTTTTATTTACGTAGACTCTGATATTCCTCACACACTTGCGCAGCGTCATTGCTCAGTCTTACATCACTACAGACAGAAATTCCAAAAGCCTAAAAGACACATTTTCCTCCTTTCTCCTCCTCATCAACAACAGCGAAAACAATGATCACGCAGCAACAGCAAGTAATAAGTTAATCTCACCAGTTTCCACAAACATCTTGCAAGATCACAAATCAATACGTGAAAAAAGAACGAGATAGGAATCAAACACTTCATAAGTATGTATACACAGGTACAGACGTGAAGAGATATTGCAAAACATTGACACTAAATTTATCATGCTATGTGCAGCAGTCCGCACCCGATTGGCTAAAGCAATGGGAGTGCTTTCCTATCGCGGCATAATTACCGGTGTCCAGGATCGAAACTGGTAACTCCAAGCTTACTTCATTTATATACTGCTGCTGCTGCTGCTGCTGCTGCTGCTGCTGCTACTGCTACTACTATTATTTCTTACAGAGAGAACAACCACGAGAAAAAAAAAAGAGAAAGAAAGTGAGAACTAGGAGAAAAAGATAAAAAAAATTCAAATGAGTAGACCAATAAAGACTAAAGCTACTGCTGCCGCATGCATGTCGTAAAAGGCAACTACTACACTGTCGTGCATGTGGCTGGCAACCTCATCATGTAAACAAACTACTACAGAATGCATCGCTACAACAGTACGCTGGGATTTGACTCGGGCTTCCTGCTTGAGTATCAGCTGTATTAGTGGCGCCATGCTCCATCAACAGCAAAAAGAGGAAAATTATGACGGTTTCTTACTTTCCGATGCCCTACCCCAAAGACGCCCCCACCCCCCCCCACCACCCACCCCCCCCCCCCCCCCCCCCAAGAAATCCTCCTTCCTTGCTCATGTAAGTACCGGTATTTCCGTATCTCACATCCTACCCTAACCAAAACTTAAATTTTCTCACAGTAAACGTTCCAACACTTCTCCCCCCCCCCCCCCCCCCCCCCCCCACCCCCCGCCCCCCCCCCCCCCCCCCCCCCCCCCCCCCCACTCCCCCCCACCCCCCCCCCCCCCCCCCCCCCCCCCCCCCCCCCCCCCCATCCTACCCGTCTCTAGAATTTAAATTTTAAAATGTCAGCAGCAAGAGATGTGACGTAACAAGGATACAGATCAATAAATGCCTGAGCCAGCTCCTCCGAGGTCATGAACCACTGGTGCATTAAGAAGAACACGGTGACGAATTCTTCTTGGTTCTTGTCCAGGCCTTTCTCAGCTGCCACGATAAACAAAAATAAAACATGAAAAATGTCGTTATGAGGTAATGCAGCTGGTGTGTCGTACATTTTTTCACAGCTGGGCTGGTATTTGTATTTTTTCCCCATGGGTGGAGGTTGGGAGTGAGAGAGGGGGAGACAGAGAGAGAGAGAGAGAGAGAGAGAGAGAGAGAGGGGGGGGGTTAAAGGCTGAAGCCACACAAATAAAATATAAGGACAGGAAGTCAGACACATCAATTAAGTCATATAATAAGAAACAGGCAGAAACAAGGAGGCGACAGAAAGAAGGACAGAGTCAAGCATGGACTGAGACAGAAAGAAGGACAGAGTCAAGCATGGACTGAGACAGAAAGAAGGACAGAGTCAAGCATGGACTGAGACAGAAAGAAGGACAGAGTCAAGCATGGACTGAGACAGAAAGAAGGACAGAGTCAAGCATAGACTGAGACAGAAAGAAGGACAGAGTCAAGCATAGACTGAGAAAGAAGGACAGAGTCAAGCATAGACTGAGACAGAAAGAAGGACAGAGTCAAGCATAGACTGAGACAGAAAGAAGGACAGAGTCAAGCATAGACTGAGAAAGAAGGACAGAGTCAAGCATAGACTGAGACAGAAAGAAGGACAGAGTCAAGCATAGACTGAGACAGAAAGAAGGACAGAGTCAAGCATAGACTGAGAAAGAAGGACAGAGTCAAGCATAGACTGAGACAGAAAGAAGGACAGAGTAAAGCATAGACTGAGACAGAAAGAAGGACAGAGTCAAGCATAGACTGAGACAGAAAGAAGGACAGAGTCAAGCATAGACTGAGAAAGAAGGACAGAGTCAAGCATAGACTGAGACAGAAAGAAGGACAGAGTCAAGCATAGACTGAGACAGAAAGAAGGACAGAGTCAAGCATAGACTGAGAAAGAAGGACAGAGTCAAGCATAGACTGAGACAGAAAGAAGGACAGAGTCAAGCATAGACTGAGACAGAAAGAAATAGGGGACCGACGGAAAGAGGGATAGACAAACAAGGAAACGACTGACAGAGGAAGAGGGAGAAACAAACGCAACGACAGGCAGAGGAAGAGGGGGGGACCAACGCACCGACAGACAGAGGCAGATAGGGAAACAAACGCACCGACAGACAGAGGCAGATAGGGAAACAAACGTACCGACAGACAAAGACAGACGGGGAAACAAACGTACCGACAGACAGAGACAGACGGGGAAACAAACGTACCGATAGACAAAGGGGGAGACAAACGCACTGATAGGCAGCGGCAGAGGGGGAAACAAACGCACCGACAGACTGAGGAAAAGGGAGAAACAAACGCACAGACAGACAGAAGGATAGGGAAAAACAGAGGAACAGGGAGAAGCAAAGAAAAAAAAAGAAGACAAAATAAGGGAGCGCTAGAAAAGGGGACATGGCGAAGCAAGGACCTGACAGAAAGAGGGGCAGGAGAAACAAGTGCCCGACAGAAAGAGGGACATGGCGAAACAAGGACCTGACAGAAAGAGGGGCAGGAGAAACAAGTGCCCGACAGAAAGAGGGACATGGCGAAGCAAGGACCTGACAGAAAGAGGGGCAGGAGAAACAAGTGCCCGACAGAAAGAGGGACATGGCGAAACAAGGACCTGACAGAAAGAGGGGCAGGAGAAACAAGTGCCCGACAGAAAGAGGGACATGGCGAAGCAAGGACCTGACAGAAAGAGGGGCAGGAAAAACAAGTGCCCGACAGAAAGAGGGACATGGCGAAACAAGGACCTGACAGAAAGAGGGGCAGGAGAAACAAGTACCCGACAGAAAGAGGGACATGGCGAAACAAGGACCTGACAGAAAGAGGGGCAGGAGAAACAAGTACCCGACAGAAAGAGGGGCAGAAGAAACAAGTACCCGACAGAAAGAGGGACGAGGTGAAACAAGGAACCGACAGAAAGAGGGACGAGAGAAACAAAGAACTGAGAGAAAGAGGGAAAGAGAGAAACAAGAACAGAGAAAAGCAGAGACTGGCAGTAAAACACACACAATAAGACACATAATGAGAAACGTACGGAAATAAGGACCTTCAGAAAGAATGGCAGAGGCAAGCACACACTGAGACAGAAAAGGAGATACGAGACCGACAGAATGAGGGATAGGGAGAAATAAGGGAGCTACAGAAATAGGGATAGACAGAAATAAGGGAGCGACAGAAAGAGGGATAGACAGAAATAAGGGACCGATAGAAAGAAGGATAGAGAGAAATAAGGGACCGACAGAAAGAAAGTACCGACAGAAAGAAAGACAGAAATATATAAGGAAGCGACAGAAAAAGGGACAGAGAAATAAGAGACCGACAGATAGAGGGACAGATAGAAATAATTGAGCGACAGATAGAGGACAGACAGAAATAAGGGACTGACAGAAAGAGGGACAGCAAGAAATAAGGGAGCGACAGAAAGAGAGAAACACAAACAGAGAAATTGAGAGAAAAGAAGACAGACAAAAATAAGAGACTGATTAAGTGAGGATAGATAGTCTGCTTAACATAAAAAGGAGAATGAGAAAAGGAGAAGATAGTGTCGTAGATTTCCGATAGGAGAATTAAGACTAGGTTTGGTCCCTTCTGAATAGGTTTGAATAGGTGATAGACTCAGTGAGAGTTAGTGAAAGGTAATAGAATTTCCACACACGTGAGATGATAGATTTTGATATAGTGGCTGTCTCTGAAAGCGAAAAGAATTCTTCTCTCTCTCACCTATCTTCTACAACAGTTGTTACAGCGTCAGACAGACTACACCAATATACATATTACGTATATTTCTATCACTCATAGGCACGCACATACACGTGACGACAGGTAAACACACAGACGTGGGAAAACTATAACAATGATATATATATTATCTAGAACGAGCTGACAAAACACGATTATTAAGTTCAAGAGCGATTTTATTATCAGGAAAAATCGGCTCACAACATCAAAGAAAGTACATCAAGGAAAATACATATACACATAGTCATAAAAAATCAAGGAATGTTGCAAGGATGATAGCCCCGTTATAGTGTTAACTCTAGGTTTAGCCCGGCCCCGTTAAGAGAACAGATGATGGCGCCAGAGTCACAGATACATAGGGTTTGAGTCTAAGAGTTTTTCTTTGTTTTATCTCGTAATTATATGCACAGAGTTTGAAAAAAAATCTGATTTAACCTAAGACAAAAACACAAGAACTCTAGCCTTAGCAACAAATTATGCAGATTGAAAAAAAACAAATAGGACAGCAACAGGGTGTCAAAGATATAATAGTGAAAAATATCACTCAAACCAGCGTACACTCATTCATTCCGCCATGGCTTCTCACACTTGTACTCACGACTTTGCTTGCTGCCTCTTGGAACACATTGATTTTAGATCTTTACACAGACTCAAAAAAAATGCAGTCTTCTGCCAAGAAGTCCCCAGTTCCAAAAGACGTATTTAACTTGGAGTCTCCGGGAACGACTACTTGGGTATGCAAATTTGTTCAAATGTCTGATTAAGTCACCTAACAATTATTCCAGGCGCGGGAGTTAGCAGAGCACAGTGTCCATAGCGTAGGTTTCTAAAAAATGATGAATGTCAGGTCGGTGCCTTCCCTCAGTATAGGATTCAATTTAGTCACACCACAGATTTGTCCACAAGATATAATCTAGTCGGAAATGATTGTTAATATTCACGCCACCAGGCAGCAAATTATATAGAGTTTCTAGAAGAAATTAAGTGCTGGCTCCAAGGTCCAGTATTTATCATTACAGTCTTTGAAAACCCGTTATAGGGATATTAGTATTTCTGTCTAACTTGCACCGTCAGATCAGTGTTACTTGAGAAAACCCACGTGGTTCAAAATAAGGACTGTCTATTTCTTCACAAGTATGGAAACTACTACTAGGTGCTGGTAAAGTTAGGGTCACCCCAAAACTTTCACTGTGTGGAGGAAAAATAACACATATAATATAATAAACAGAATCTGTACTGGTTAAAACTTACATTTAAACTTGCAAGCAGAGAGCTTTGCTTATCATTTAAACTTCCCGTGACGTAAGTTATATTTAAAAAATCAGCAATCCTCATAAATTAGGAACACGTGCGTATCCCGTCATCATTCATGAGGCTGGATTCTAGAGTTTATACGTTAGTTTAGAAAAATACACTCGACTGAGTATTAGCAGTTAAATTAAATTCATAAATAGCTACAATTGCCGTTATAAGCTAGAAATTAAATTTTTAGTCTGCTTTCCACTGAATGCTTCCCTAGAAAATATAATAGCCTACCACTTTATTTCTCTTCTGCGCTAAAGAAATAGATTAAAATGAATTAAGCGATTTAACACTTTAACACTCACAAAATCTATATATCTATCATATTAATTACCTCAACCACAGAATTACAGGTAGTCGCACAACTTAAGAATAAAAATGCTGAAAATATTTCTGGAAGTCTAGAAGTTCGACAAATTTGCCGAAACAAACTGAGATCTTCGCTAACAGCTATTCTGTTTTTTTCGAGCGACCTATCTACTGTGGAGTCTATGAGCGAGAATGAAATTAAAGTTTCAAACTTGGCCAATATCTTAAAATCAGACAAAGGGCCCAAACTTATTTCGCCAAGCGAAATTATCTCCCCTACTCCCAACATTTACGTCCGCTTAACGCGTGTCGTAACTGTCACCTACTGACCACGATGTACGCGTGTCAGTTTCAAATCCCAGACAGCCTGACTGGCATTGCACACTAAGCTGATGGCCCAAGTGAGCGCCGTGTCATTTTGGGATTTTCCAGACAAATGTCTGGATACTGACCGGTGCAGATGTAAAGTATCACACCTCACCGGGACTAATGCCGAGAAGAAGCTCGCGCGCTCGGTGAGAATGTAGACGATTTGCTACGTCCTATGTTCAGCGAACCGACTTATCACGCCTTCTCACGCCCTGCAGCCCTGACATCTACGTAATATCGTCCTAGCGCGATTCTCAGTTTAAGAGAAAGGAAAACAGGTAAAGTTAGCGAATTATATGAAAATAATATTCGCAAAACGAATGGATGAAAAATATACAGGAAAAAATGAAATACAGAGATAATAAAAGAGAGAATTTTATGTGAAAGAATAGGAAGAAGATGTAGGAAATTAAATGAATATAAACCCAACGTGACAGAGCCTCCCCCCTTTAAGATATGGAAGCACTCCATGTCTACGTTATGGAGTTTAATTTCCTATAACCGTAGCTTCGGGGTGTCTGTCCTCTTCCCTCTCATCTTCCCCCTCCATCTCTGTCCAATTCCTACTCAAGTCCACTCCTCAAAGTTTCCTTCCCCTGGAATGTCTCATATGCGCGCTTGAAAGAGCGTCGCCGCTTCTGACATTTTTGAAAGATTTCCTGTGATAGCGGTGGAATATCCCTGCCACTATCGTCATCTTCGTCAGTTTGGCGATCGTCAGGAGATGGTCGGAGGTTGGCACTGGTTTTTCCAAGTATCTCTTTAAGAGATTTAAATGGAAAACCTTCTCCTTTCCTTCAATAGAGATCTGGTAGTTAGCCTTAGAAATCTTTTTCAGGACGGTAAACGGCCCTTGCCATCCGATCTTCAGTTGGTTGTTCTCGGTAGGGAGCAACACCAAAACTTTCTCTCCTGCTTCCAGTTCTCTCTCTTCCGCGACTGTCCTGTATCGGTTAGCGTGCTTTGGGCGATCTCGCTTAAAGGTAGTCGTGGCTTGGGCGCACCCTAGTTTCAACCGTTCCTTTAAAACCGACACATATTTACTGGCTGAGACAACTGTCTCATCAGCCTTCTCGTCTGTCAGAGACTGAAGTAAGGCTTCAAGCGGGCCCTTAATGGGTCTGCCGAATAAGAGTGTAGCTGGCGGAAATCCTGTGGAAGTATGAGGAGATTCTCTGTAGCCAAATAATGCTGCAGGAATACAGAGATCCCAATCTTCAGGTTTCACTTGTGCCAGCTTACTTAGCATCATGGTGAGGTTTCCATTAGCACGTTCCACGAGCCCATTTCCCGCCGAGTATATGGCTTAGTGTGGATGTGTTGGGTCCTCAAGATCTTAACGATCTCATCCATCAACAGGTTTCGGTATGGAGATCCATTATCCGTCAACACTTGCTGAGGGAATCCCAACCGAGTGAAAATCTGCACGAGGGCTTCTGCGACATGCTTGGCATCTGCGCATGTTAGCGGGATAGCTTCTGCCCATAAAGTGCATGTATCGACTAAGGTCAGGATAAACCCGTTCCTTCTTTTAGTCCTTTCGAAAGGCCCTAAAATGTCGATCACAACCCGTTCAAATGGTGTTCCCATTATTGGCATTTCACCCATGTGGACTGGGGGGGTCCGTTGCTTGGGTGGTACACGTTGGCACTGGGCACAGGATTTGACATATCTGATAATATCAGTATTCACTCCAGGCCACCAATAATGAGTGGTTATACGTTGGTTTGTGGCGTTCTGTCCCATATGTCCGCTAAAGGGAAGAGAGTGCCCCATTTCTAGGATTTGGCTTCTGTACTGTTTCGGTACTAGGAGCTGGTTGTAACCTTGGTCAGGCTTGCCCGTTCTCCGATAAAGTACGCCATCCTCAGAAAAAATGTCCCCGTGCTGTTTGGGTTCCTTAGCCATGGGCAGTTTCCTAAAGCAGGGTGCCAAAGTAGGGTCCTTGTATTGCGCTTTCTTTCAAAAAATTCCATAGGTAACAAATTTGGCGCAGGCTCCCGTTCCTTCTTGGTTTGCCCTCTTGTAGTTACTGCTGCCACAATCGGCTCTTCCGGTTTCCCAATACACACGTATCTCCCGCCAAGTATGACTGGGAAGATGGGATCATCCATAACAGCCGCTTTGATCACACCTCTGACAAAGTCAGAGTGTATCTCCACCAATGCGATGGGAAGCGCTGTAGGTGCATCACTCTTACGAACTCCACAAAGTTGGACGGTCTCTGCTGTCTCTTGACCGGGTTTGACCAGGTTTCTGGCAACAATGCAATCATAAGAAAGCCCCGTGTCAAATAAAAGCAAGAAGTTTGAGAACCGTTCAAAGCATAACAGAACCTCGCGTTGAGGGTGTATCCCCAACAGGTTGGGAATCACTGTCAATAATTCCGCCTTGCGAGACTGTCAATAAGCATCCGATGCGTTTAGGCTCGGTGTGCTCGGTCTGATCATATGTCCCGTGCTCAGGGGTTCTCCCTTTGCCACCTTGTCCTTTCTGGCTACGCTGCCATGTAGGGCGGTTGGGTTGATCAGACTGTTTGGGGTGGTTGGGGTACTTGTTCTTGTAGAACTTGGATTTTTCAGGAGGGGGGTTTTGAGGTCCAGTTTCTCTGTGGTTGTTTTGGTTAGAAGCCTGAGAAGATTGCTCTAGTTTATGTTTTCGAAAATGCTCCTCTGTCGGTTTCCGCTTTGTGGCCGGTAGTTCAGCCAGCGCATTGTGATAACACTCAGACTTTTCCACAATGTCTTCAAGTTTTAGTTTTTCTGCCCCCTGCTCAGCGCGAGATCTCCGGGTATCAGCAGCCAAAAAGTGTTCTTATTAATTTGTTCAGTTAGAACAAGTTCCTCAAGACCATCATAGGTAGAGGGGAGATGCGAAAGCTCAAGCACATTGTTGTTAGATCCCATCCCTTAAGACGAGATTGATACACTGGGTAAAGTTTTTCAGAATTCATCTTTCCGGCTGAAATTGCCAAACAGGTTGCAAAAAACTTGCGAGCGTTCATTTCAAAGCGCTCCAGTAACGCTTTCTTCAACACATCGTAACTCTTGTTGGCTGAAAAACTTTTCCAGCTATAGAATAAACTCATGTAAGCCAGAACCTTTAAGGGCCTGGGAAAGTTATCATAACTTCCAACGCATGTTGTAACCCTCTCTAACTGTCCTACAGATATGTGCAATTTTCTCAAATATTTTCTAACCATGTGGTCAATCTTCTCATTTGACAAGGGGAAAGACTCAATTTTTAGATTGAAAGACATAGCGTTGACTGTGAAGAGTATATTGAGTGTTAGAAATCAGTTAGGGGAAGAATGAGTTAGAAGATTCTCCATTGTTCTGGAGGTAAGCAGCACCACGACTTTGGAGTTCTAGAGCTTTAAGCGCGATGGTAAACCATACTCATGTCTAACGTTTGTTGCTCAGTTTTCTCTTTCCTCATGCGTGTCTCACCTTCTGTCGTTTTCCTCGTGCTGTCCTCTCTCCTTCTCTCGTTCGTTTTCGCCCTGCGAATTCCAGTATGTATTCCTCATCCAGTCTTCTTCTGCTGTAAGGTGGGGAGGCCATATTTTGCGGCTGCTTTTTACCCGCCCTTAGCTTCCGCTTATTTTCCTTGCCGCATCAAATCTCTCAAAACACGACTACGCCAACTAAATGGTAGTTAAGATTACAACTGAAAAAATAAGTTGCTACAGTGGAAAAGCAAAAGAATATTGCAAAAATTAAAGAGAAAAATAATCCCTTAATTTTTAAAAATCCACTATAAGTTCGCCCCTGAAGTCAGATCGGGTAAGGGAGGGAATTAATCTGGACAAAAAAGTCCGACACACTCCTTAACTTAGTTCAAACGCCGTTCTGCCTCAGTACCCAGTGAATGTTATACACTCACCACTTTACCAGCATTTAGTATTACAATCAGCAGTTAGCATATATCCCGACAAAATCAACCTGTAACCAAAATGTATATTATTCAAAGATGCTGTGGAAAAAAAAACTTATTAGTTTGTGTGGTCAGCACGCCCGTAAACAGATCGCTAGTCTAGGGGGTAATTTTTTTTAAAGATATAACAACTCACAAGACATCACACTCTTACTCTATATCAGAATACAGAATCTTAAGTTCAAAATCCAGATAGACGAGTCCACGTTTGTCGTACTCGTCTTCCTATTCTAAGTTCAAAGACCGGAAACGAGTCCCCATTTGTCGTACTCGTCTTCCTATTCTAAGTTCAAAAATCCGTCGGACGAGACCCCATTTGTCGTAGATTTCCGATAGGAGAATTAAGACTAGGTTTGGTCCCTTCTGAATAGGTTTGAATAGGTGATAGACTCAGTGAGAGTTAGTGAAAGGTAATAGAATTTCCACACACGTGAGATGATAGATTTTGATATAGTGGCTGTCTCTGAAAGCGAAAAGAATTCTTCTCTCTCTCACCTATCTTCTACAACAGTTGTTACAGCGTCAGACAGACTACACCAATATACATATTACGTATATTTCTATCACTCATAGGCACGCACATACACGTGACGACAGGTAAACACACAGACGTGGGAAAACTATAACAATTGATATATATATTATCTAGAACGAGCTGACCAAACACGATTATTAAGTTCAAGAGCGATTTTATTATCAGGAAAAATCGGCTCACAACATCAAAGAAAGTACATCAAGGAAAATACATATACACATAGTCATAAAAAATCAAGGAAATGTTGCAAGGATGATAGCCCCGTTATAGTGTTAACTCTAGGTTTAGCCCGGCCCCGTTAAGAGAACAGATTATGGCGCCAGAGTCACAGATACATAGGGTTTGAGTCTAAGAGTTTTTCTTTGTTTTATCTCGTAATTATATGCACAGAGTTTGAAAAAAATCTGATTTAACCTAAGACAAAAACACAAGAACTCTAGCCTTAGCAACAAATTATGCAGATTGAAAAAAACAAATAGGACAGCAACAGGGTGTCAAAGATATAATAGTGAAAAATATCACTCAAACCAGCGTACACTCATTCATTCCGCCATGGCTTCTCACACTAGTATTCACGACTTTGCTTGCTGCCTCTTGGAACACATTGATTTTTAGATTTTCACACAGACTCAAAAAAATGCAGTCTACTGCCAAGAAGTCCCCAGTTCCAAAAGACCTGTTTAACTTGGAGTCTCCGGGAACGACTACTTGGGTATGCAAATTTGTTCAAATGTCTGATTAAGTCACCTAACAATTATTCCAGGCGCGGGAGTTAACAGAGCACAGTGTCAATAGCGTAGGTTTCTAAAAAAAATGATGAATGTCAGGTCGGTGCCTTCCCTCAGTATAGGATTCACTTTAGTCACACCACAGATTTGTCCACAAGATATAATCTAGTCGGGAAATGATTGTTAATATTCACGCCACCAGGCAGCAAATTATATAGAGTTTCTAGAAGAAATTAAGTGCTGGCTCCAAGGTCCAGTATTTATCATTACAGTCTTTGAAACCCGTTATAGGGATATTAGTATTTCTGTCTAACTTGCACCGTCAGATCAGTGCTACTTGAGAAAACCCACGTGGTTCAAAATAAGGACTGTCTATTTCTTCACAAGTATGGAAACTACTACTAGGTGCTGGTAAAGTTAGGGTCACCCCAAAACTTTCACTGTGTGGAGGAAAAATAACACATATAATATAATAAACAGAATCTGTACTGGTTAAAACTTACATTTAAACTGGCAAGCAGAGAGCTTTGCTTATCATTTAAACTTCCCGTGACGTAAGTTATATTTAAAAATCAGCATTCCTCATAAATTAGGAACACGTGCGTATCCCGTCATCATTCATGAGGCTGGATTCTAGAGTTTATACGTTAGTTTAGAAAAATACACTCGACTGAGTATTAGCAGTTAAATTAAATTCATAAATAGCTACAATTGCCGTTATAAGCTAGAAATTAAATTTTTAGTCTGCTTTCCACTGAATGCTTCCCTAGAAAATATAATAGCCTACCACTTTATTTCTCTTCTGCGCTAAAGAAATAGATTTAAATGAATTAAGCGATTTAACACTTTAACACTCACAAAATCTATATATCTATCATATTAATTACCTCAACCACAGAATTACAGGTAGTCGCACAACTTAAGAATAAAAATGCTGAAAATATTTCTGGAAGTCTAGAAGTTCGACAATTTGCCGAAACAAACTGAGATCTTCGCTAACAGCTATTCTGTTTTTCGAGCGACCTATCTACTGTGGAGTCTATGAGCGAGAATGAAATTAAAGTTTCAAACTTGGCCAATATCTTAAAATCAGACAAAGGGCCGAAACTTATTTCGCCAAGCGAAATTATCTCCCCTACTCCCAACATTTACGTCCGCTTAACGCGTGTCGTAACTGTCACCTACTGACCACGATGTACGCGTGTCAGTTTCAAATCCCAGACAGCCTGACTCCATTGCCCAAGTGAGCGCCGTGTCAGTTTGGGATTTTCCAGCCAAATGTCTGGATACTGCCCGGTGCAGATGTAAAGTATCACACCTCACCGGGACTAATGCCGAGAAGAAGCTCGCGCGCTCGGTGAGAATGTAGACGATTTGCTACGTCCTATGTTCAGCGAACCGACTTATCACGCCTTATGACGCCCTGACATCTACGTAATATCGTCCTAGCGCGATTCTCAGTTTTAGAGAAAGGAAAACAGGTAAAGTTTGCGAATTATATGAAAATAATATTCGCAAAACGAATGGATGAAAAATATACAGGAAAAAATGAAATACAGAGATAATAAAAGAGAGAATTTTATGTGAAAGAATAGGAAGAAGATGTAGGAAATTAAATGAATATAAACCCTACGTGACAGATAGAGAGAAAAAAGCAGTAGCTGAAGCAAACAGACACAGAAATAGACAGGAAGAAAAAAAGGACCGATAGAAATGAGACAGAAAGACAAAAAGAGAGAAGGAGATATAGACAGACCTGAAAGAGACACAGAAAGAAAAAACTAATAGAGAGAAGGAGACAAATAGAAAGAAAGGAACAAAACAGGAAGAAAGAGAAACCGGAAGACAAACTACTAGAAACTGAGAAAAAGAGAAGTAGGCAGATAGAAAGAAAAAGAGACAGAAAGAAAAGTGGCAGAAAAAAAACTTCCAAGACATTTAGACAGACAAGAGATGGTGAGATAGACAAAAATAAAAAAATGACAGATAGATGTGGCGATAAAGAAAAACTACTTGAAAGAAAGAAAGAAGACATATAGGGGCAGAAAAACAGAAAATGGAAGGAGATACAATGCCAGTCAAATATACAGAAAAAGAGACGGTCAGAAAGAGAGACAAAGAGAGAAGGACAGAAAGAAAGCGTGACAGACAGAAAAAGAGACAGCCAGACCGAAAGAGAGACAGACAGGATGAGAGACAGATAGATAGACAGAATGAGAGATAGATAGACAAGCACATATATTCGACAGTGGACTACTTACTGAAAGCCTCCACGCACATCTGTATAAGTCTCTCTGGTGTGGCCGCCCTAACCGCCACCCCTGCCACTGGGGTTGATGTTGCTCCCGCTGGCCCCACTACCGCTTGTGTCCGCTGTTCATCTTCCATCAGACCCGGCGGCCCCATGGGAGTAGGGGGAGGAAGGGGCTGGCTCGGGACAGTGGCAGGAGCGGGTGGCGGTGAGGGACTCATAGGCGACGGGGAAATTGGGGTAGCCAGGACAGGGGGGACAGGGGTAGTCGGGGGAGGGGGAGGAGGGGTAGACGTTGTGAGGGCAGGAAACGGTCCGGGATGTGACCCGGGTGAGTCCGTATCCTGCATCACGAGTGGGGATGGGACAACTCTGCGTGCATTACCGTCAAGGCATCCCGATCGTCACCTACGCCCATCAAACAAAAAAAAAAAAAAAAGACAAGTATTAGACTGATGAAATACTTGTCACAACTCTCTACTTTATCATCTATTAAATAAGAATCAAGAGACGTGTCAAATTGATGACATGGTAGCAAATTTATCTGACCGTTCGAGAGGCTAAGTGGTTCGAGAAATTGCTTATGGAGGCAAAGGGACCGGGTTCGAAACCAGGTTGCGTCACGCTCCAATCTACCCGGCTGTAAAACTGACTGTTCTAAAATTAGTAACGGCAGTGGGAGCGAGGAAGGAAACTGGTCAAAGCTGAGACATATTACAGATGAAGTCTCTAACACTTCCCTTCCTTACGGCAGTATCAAATATGGGATTACCTTTTTTCTCCTCTATCATATATTAATGAGGAGAAAAAATAGATTATTACACTTGTCAAACAGTTGTAACAGATCAAGTCTACTGTCTGTTAAGGCGGGAAAAGAGCCATATTTTACACTTGCCAAACAGTTGTAACAGATCAAGTCTACTGTCTGTTAAGGCGGGAAAAGAGCCATATTTTACACTTGCCAAACAGTTGTAACAGATCAAGTCTACTGTCTGTTAAGGCGGGAAAAGAGCCATATTTTACACTTGCCAAACAGTTGTAACAGATCAAGTCTACTGTCTGTTAAGGCGGGAAAAGAGCCATATTTTACACTTGCCAAATAGTTGTAACAGATCAAGTCTACTGTCTGTTAAGGCGGGAAAAGAGCCATATTTTACACTTGCCAAACAGTTGTAACAGATCAAGTCTACTGTCTGTTAAGGCGGGAAAAGAGCCATATTTTACACTTGTCAAATAGTTGTAACAGATCAAGTCTACTGTCTGTTAAGGCGGGAAAAGAGCCATATTTTACACTTGTCAAATAGTTGTAACAGATCAAGTCTACTGTCTGTTAAGGCGGGAAAAGAGCCATATTTTACACTTGCCAAACAGTTGTAACAGATCAAGTCTACTGTCTGTTAAGGCGGGAAAAGAGCCATATTTTACACTTGTCAAATAGTTGTAACAGATCAAGTCTACTGTCTGTTAAGGCGGGAAAAGAGCCATATTTTACACTTGCCAAACAGTTGTAACAGATCAAGTCTACTGTCTGTTAAGGCGGGAAAAGAGCCATATTTTACACTTGCCAAACAGTTGTAACAGATCAAGTCTACTGTCTGTTAAGGCGGGAAAAGAGCCATATTTTACACTTGCCAAACAGTTGTAACAGATCAAGTCTACTGTCTGTTAAGGCGGGAAAAGAGCCATATTTTACACTTGTCAAATAGTTGTAACAGATCAAGTCTACTGTCTGTTAAGGCGGGAAAAGAGCCATATTTTACACTTGTCAAATAGTTGTAACAGATCAAGTCTACTGTCTGTTAAGGCGGGAAAAGAGCCATATTTTACACTTGCCAAACAGTTGTAACAGATCAAGTCTACTGTCTGTTAAGGCGGGAAAAGAGCCATATTTTACACTTGCCAAACAGTTGTAACAGATCAAGTCTACTGTCTGTTAAGGCGGGAAAAGAGCCATATTTTACACTTGCCAAACAGTTGTAACAGATCAAGTCTACTGTCTGTTAAGGCGGGAAAAGAGCCATATTTTACACTTGTCAAACAGTTGTAACAGATCAAGTCTACTGTCTGTTAAGGCGGGAAAAGAGCCATATTTTACACTTGTCAAACAGTTGTACCAGATCAAAACAGTTGTAACAGATCAAGTCTACTGTTGGTTAAGGCGGGAAAAGAGCCATATTTTACACTTGTCAAACAGTTGTAACAGATCAAGTCTACTGTTGGTTAAGGCTGGAAAAGAGCCATATTTTACACTTGTCAAATAGTTGTAACAGATCAAGTCTACTGTTGGTTAAGGCGGGAAAAGAGCCATATTTTACACTTGTCAAACAGTTGTAACAGATCAAGTCTACTGTTGGTTAAGGCGGGAAAAGAGCCATATTTTACACTTGTCAAACAGTTGTAACAGATCAAGTCTACTGTTGGTTAAGGCGGGAAAAGAGCCATATTTTACACTTGTCAAACAGTTGTAACAGATCAAGTCTACTGTTGGTTAAGGCGGGAAAAGAGCCATATTTTACACTTGAATAACAGTTGTAACAGATCAAGTCTACTGTCTGTTAAGGCGGGAAAAGAGCCATATTTTACACTTGCCAAACAGTTGTAACAGATCAAGTCTACTGTCTGTTAAGGCGGGAAAAGAGCCATATTTTACACTTGTCAAATAGTTGTAACAGATCAAGTCTACTGTTGGTTAAGGCGGGAAAAGAGCCATATTTTACACTTGTCAAACAGTTGTAACAGATCAAGTCTACTGTCTGTTAAGGCGGGAAAAGAGCCATATTTTACACTTGTCAAACAGTTGTAACAGATCAAGTCTACTGTCTGTTAAGGCGGGAAAAGAGCCATATTTTACACTTGCCAAACAGTTGTAACAGATCAAGTCT
Source organism: Oreohelix idahoensis (assembly GCA_024509875.1). Lineage (NCBI taxonomy): Eukaryota > Metazoa > Mollusca > Gastropoda > Stylommatophora > Oreohelicidae > Oreohelix > Oreohelix idahoensis. Next base: position 50,612 of record JAMPIV010015175.1, read on the forward strand.
ACTGTCTGTTAAGGCGGGAAAAGAGCCATATTTTACACTTGCCAAACAGTTGTAACAGATCAAGTCTACTGTCTGTTAAGGCGGGAAAAGAGCCATATTTTACACTTGTCAAACATTTGTAACAGATCAAGTCTACTGTCTGTTAAGGCGGGAAAAGAGCCATATTTTACACTTGCCAAACAGTTGTAACAGATCAAGTCTACTGTCTGTTAAGGCGGGAAAAGAGCCATATTTTACACTTGTCAAACATTTGTAACAGATCAAGTCTACTGTCTGTTAAGGCGGGAAAAGAGCCATATTTTACACTTGTCAAATAGTTGTAACAGATCAAGTCTACTGTCTGTTAAGGCGGGAAAAGAGCCATATTTTACACTTGTCAAATAGTTGTAACAAATCAAGTCTACTGTCTGTTAAGGCGGGAAAAGAGCCATATTTTACACTTGCCAAACAGTTGTAACAGATCAAGTCTACTGTCTGTTAAGGCGGGAAAAGAGCCATATTTTACACTTGTCAAATAGTTGTAACAGATCAAGTCTACTGTCTGTTAAGGCGGGAAAAGAGCCATATTTTACACTTGTCAAATAGTTGTAACAGATCAAGTCTACTGTCTGTTAAGGCGGGAAAAGAGCCATATTTTACACTTGCCAAACAGTTGTAAGAGATCAAGTCTACTGTCTGTTAAGGCGGGAAAAGAGCCATATTTTACACTTGTCAAATAGTTGTAACAGATCAAGTCTACTGTCTGTTAAGGCGGGAAAAGAGCCATATTTTACACTTGTCAAATAGTTGTAACAGATCAAGTCTACTGTCTGTTAAGGCGGGAAAAGAGCCATATTTTACACTTGTCAAACAGTTGTAACAGATCAAGTCTACTGTCTGTTAAGGCGGGAAAAGAGCCATATTTTACACTTGTCAAATAGTTGTAACAGATAAAGTCTACTGTCTGTTAAGGCGGGAAAAGAGCCATATTTTACACTTGTCAAATAGTTGTAACAGATCAAGTCTACTGTCTGTTAAGGCGGGAAAAGAGCCATATTTTACACTTGTCAAACAGTTGTAACAGATCAAGTCTACTGTCTGTTAAGGCGGGAAAAGAGCCATATTTTACACTTGCCAAACAGTTGTAACAGATCAAGTCTACTGTCTGTTAAGGCGGGAAAAGAGCCATATTTTACACTTGCCAAACAGTTGTAACAGATCAAGTCTACTGTCTGTTAAGGCGGGAAAAGAGCCATATATTTTACACTTGTCAAACAGTTGTAACAGATCAAGTCTACTGTCTGTTAAGGCGGAAAAAAGAGCCATATTTTACACTTGCCAAACAGTTGTAACAGATCAAGTCTACTGTCTGTTAAGGCGGGAAAAGAGCCATATTTTACACTTGCCAAACAGTTGTAACAGATCAAGTCTACTGTCTGTTAAGGCGGGAAAAGAGCCATATTTTACACTTGCCAAACAGTTGTAACAGATCAAGTCTACTGTCTGTTAAGGCGGGAAAAGAGCCATATTTTACACTTGTCAAATAGTTGTAACAGATCAAGTCTACTGTCTGTTAAGGCGGGAAAAGAGCCATATTTTACACTTGCAAAATAGTTGTAACAGATCAAGTCTACTGTCTGTTAAGGCGGGAAAAGAGCCATATTTTACACTTGCCAAACAGTTGTAACAGATCAAGTCTACTGTCTGTTAAGGCGGGAAAAGAGCCATATTTTACACTTGCCAAACAGTTGTAACAGATCAAGTCTACTGTCTGTTAAGGCGGGAAAAGAGCCATATTTTACACTTGTCAAATAGTTGTAACAGATCAAGTCTACTGTCTGTTAAGGCGGGAAAATAGCCATATTTTACACTTGCCAAACAGTTGTAACAGATCAAGTCTACTGTCTGTTAAGGCGGGAAAAGAGCCATATTTTACACTTGCCAAACAGTTGTAACAGATCAAGTCTACTGTCTGTTAAGGCGGGAAAAGAGCCATATTTTACACTTGCCAAACAGTTGTAACAGATCAAGTCTACTGTCTGTTAAGGCGGGAAAAGAGCCATATTTTACACTTGCCAAACAGTTGTAACAGATCAAGTCTACTGTCTGTTAAGGTGGGAAAAGAGCCATATTTTACACTTGCCAAACAGTTGTAACAGATCAAGTCTACTGTCTGTTAAGGCGGGAAAAGAGCCATATTTTACACTTGCCAAACAGTTGTAACAGATCAAGTCTACTGTCTGTTAAGGCGGGAAAAGAGCCATATTTTACACTTGTCAAATAGTTGTAACAGATCAAGCCTACTGTCTGTTAAGGCGGGAAAAGAGCCATATTTTACACTTGCCAAACAGTTGTAACAGATCAAGTCTACTGTCTGTTAAGGCGGAAAAAGAGCCATATTTTACACTTGCCAAACAGTTGTAACAGATCAAGTCTACTGTCTGTTAAGGCGGGAAAAGAGCCATATTTTACACTTGCCAAACAGTTGTAACAGATCAAGTCTACTGTCTGTTAAGGCGGGAAAAGAGCCATATTTTACACTTGCCAAACAGTTGTAACAGATCAAGTCTACTGTCTGTTAAGGCGGGAAAAGAGCCATATTTTACACTTGCCAAACAGTTGTAACAGATCAAGTCTACTGTCTGTTAAGGCAGGAAAAGAGCCATATTTTACACTTGCCAAACAGTTGTAACAGATCAATACTGTCTGTTAAGGCGGGAAAAACTGTCTCAAATAGTTGTAACAGATCAAGTCTACTGTCTGTTAAGGCGGGAAAAGAGCCATATTTTACACTTGCCAAACAGTTGTAACAGATCAAGTCTACTGTCTGTTAAGGCGGGAAAAGAGCCATATTTTACACTTGTAACAAATCAACACTGTTGCCATATTTTAACACTTGCCAAACAGTTGTAACAGATCAAGTCTACTGTCTGTTAAGGCGGGAAAAGAGCCATATTTTACACTTGCCAAACAGTTGTAACAGATCAAGTCTACTGTCTGTTAAGGCGGGAAAAGAGCCATATTTTACACTTGCCAAACAGTTGTAACAGATCAAGTCTACTGTCTGTTAAGGCGGGAAAAGAGCCATATTTTACACTTGCCAAACAGTTGTAACAGATCAAGTCTACTGTCTGTTAAGGCGGGAAAAGAGCCATATTTTACACTTGTCAAATAGTTGTAACAGATCAAGTCTACTGTCTGTTAAGGCGGGAAAAGAGCCATATTTTACACTTGTCAAATAGTTGTAACAGATCAAGTCTACTGTCTGTTAAGGCGGGAAAAGAGCCATATTTTACACTTGTCAAATAGTTGTAACAGATCAAGTCTACTGTCTGTTAAGGCGGGAAAAGAGCCATATTTTACACTTGTCAAATAGTTGTAACAGATCAAGTCTACTGTCTGTTAAGGCGGGAAAAGAGCCATATTTTACACTTGTCAAATAGTTGTAACAGATCATACTCATAGTCTGTTAACGAAGGGATAACAAACAAAGACACTGAGATATCGATACCACAAGAAATATCGCACTGACAATTTAGGGAATTACAATATAATTATTCACATTAGACTATGAGATGAAGTGATGTGTGTGTGTTTACAGAAAGAATGTCTGTTGTATCAGGTTCTTAGAAATAAGTTCTTAAGTTCAATATTTTAGTGACATTTAAAACCACGTTGGAGCTTTCAAATACAAGTTTAGCACCGTCAATAAAACGTTTGACATCAGTCCATGTCCTATATGTTCGAAGGATGCTACAGCTGAAAGAAATATAAAGGACTTGCACATCAGTACCAAGAAGATTAAAGAGAAATATAAACTCTCAAATGGTCTTATCGAGAACAAGAAAGCTAACTGGTAAAGCAAATATTAAAAAACAAAATACAAAACAGGAGACGGATTGAACGTTTTGAAGCACATATAAATAGACCAGCCCCACAAGATCCTTTAGACATACAGCGAGTAAAAAAAAAGTTACAAGTTTACGGAACCAGACAAAGAAAAAACAAAGTCACAAAGCTTCTTTGGTTTGGTTTTAAGCACTGTCTTCACTGCACACGGACAACTTCATCAGTGCTCCGATCTCCTCCCTTAGATCACACAAGGAGGATCTCAGCACAGTGCACGAACTCCGTAGCACCGACGAGAATCTCAATGTGTGTATATAGGAATCACACATTCTATAAACATCTGTGTAGTGGGTAGGCTTATAATTTTTTTAATTTGCCAGGGCAGCGGCTGTGTGGTCTAATCATTACGACTTCCAGTTGCTGAGGCAACTTACACGCGAGCCCTCTTATTTTTTCGCCCTTATCCAAGAAGGCTAGTCATCCGATCTCACTACCCGGGAGAGCCGGGGGGTGGGTTAATGACATTATTAGGACCACTGATTCTGAAAAATATATCCATAAATTATATTCCCTCTACTGGGAATCGAACACGGTACCTTTAGAAATCGAGGCGGACGCCATATCTCTTAACCACTCGGACCCCATTACAAAGCTTCTTACAGGTGGAAAGGCTGCTGTCTTACATTCCAGCAGAGGCCATCAAAGCAAACTTTTTGGTTTGGTTCGGTTTTTGCCTTCTTGTGGCGAGGCGCGTTCCTTTCAACCTATTTGGTTATATCAGAGCGCATTTACCATCCAAAAATAAGTGAACTTCGTTGACTGCTAACCCGATCAGCGTTGATAGATACTAAGTCCTGAAAAGGACTAACATTATCTATCTGCTAGCATAAAGCCCTAAAAAGGACTCGCCAGCTACACCAACGCTGCCGTACAAATTTCTCAGTAGTTTAGCACAGAGAAGAACTCAGTACACTGGAAGGAAGGATATCTGGTCATGCTGCCAATGAAAGGAGATTTACAAGAGTGCACGCTGCCAATGAAAGGAGATTTACAAGAGTGCACGCTGCCAATGAAAGGAGATTTACAAGAGTGCACACATTACAGTGGACTAAGGTAAGTACAAGTGCTGGGGAAATATTAAAAGAGATCATAGGCAGATAATTGATAAGGAAAAATACATTTTCGACAAAACAGGACTTGTCCAGACCAGCTATAATACTCATAACAATAGAACAGAGCTTGGTACTGACTTTACCACCTTAACCCGGATTTTTGGACTATGAACAGGCTTACAACAGTTTAAGACAGTGATTTTGGAAACTGATGGAGCAATACGGAGTCCATCTTAAGTTTATTAACCCACAAAAAAGTGTTCAGGAAGACATAAAATGCAGAATTCTTCATGAAGGACAATTTACATAACCCTCTGAGACATGAATCGGAGAGTCGCGGGGATACATTAAGCACAGTTTCTCTTCTTACTGACTACAGACTAGATTATGAAAACATAAATTAAAAGAAGAGGAACTTAGTGGACTATGACAAAACAGCTTTTGCTGATGACGTAGCTCTTCTATCTCACAGCCGCAATTATATGCAAGACAAGTTAAGAATACTTGATGATAAATCACAGTAAATAAATGTCGTAAAATTCGAATCTGTCTTACACCACACTCAAATTCCCCGCTCAAAAACTAGCTATAATATTTGAATCCAAATTAACTATAGTATTTGAAGCAGTCTAAGAACCCAGTCAAATTTACCGCCAAAAATTTATCTAGTGTATTTGAATTTGTCTCGGAACCAAGTCAAAATGTACCGCCCACCAAAATTATCTAAGAGCCTAGTACAAATTTAACAACCAATGAGAGTGCGTATTTTTTTTTTTTTTTTTTTGGGTAAGGATAAAGAAACCTTTTAACTTGGTAACAATGCCTATTTTGTGTTTTTGACCGAACGAAGATATTTTATTCCTTAACAACTAAAGATAGTTAAACAGTAGGAAATGTCTCAAATTATAGCGCTGATATTGCTTAACACATAAGCATAAATATTCACGCATGATAAAATTTTATTGTAGTAGAACAATTTATTTTAGTGATATTTTCACACAGCACCTCTGGTTCATGCTGTGCAGAGCTTCTGCAGGTCTTGCAGAAATTGTGTGAGGACAACAAGCCATGGGTCAGAGGAGTTCAGGACCACCACTGGTGTAAGACAAGGTGATATCCTATCACCTTACCTCTTCATACTCCTTATGGACGATGTCATCAAGGCATGTAAGGAGAGAGCAAGAAGGTATTCAGTGGGGTACTGGAAGATGAGACAGGTCTATATTTCGGAGCTGGCATTTGCTGATGATGTTGCCCTGATTGCTAAATCAGAGGCACATCTCCAATCCGGCCTGCGGGTCTGGAGGGAGGAGCTGGAGAGGAGAGGGATGGTCACAAGCAGCTCTAAAACAAAATCCATGGTGATATCGCGAGAGGAAAGAGGACGTCAGATTGGGCTGGGAGGGCGGGTCCTGGAGCAGGTCGACCACTTTAAGTGCCTCGGAGCTGTTATAGACCGAGGGGGAGGCATCAAAGAAGAGTTGGCCACTCGGGGGGCGGCGGCTGGGAGACTTTTTCAGGCCATGAATCGAGGATTCCTCAGCGGGAGAGAGGTTGGTGGGAAAACGAGGGTGGCTGTGTGCCGCTCCACCTGTGTCCCGGTCTTGACATGTGGATGCGAGTCGTGGGCAGTGGCTGCAGCCCATAGGGGCCAGATCCGGGCCTCAGAGATGGGGTATCTGAGGAAGGTGGTTGAGGTGACGGGAGGAGACATGGTGCGCGGCAAGACGATACGTCAAGGCCTAAAATGCCACCCCTTGCAGACCCAGGTAGAACAGTCCCAACTGGGATGGTTTGGCCGTGTCTGCAGGGTGGGAGAGGATCGGCTGCCACGGCAGGCGTGGGAAACGGAGAGCCAGGGGTCCGGACCCCGGGGACGGCCCAGAGTCCGCTGGGAGGACAACATTGGACAATCTTTGAAGGACCGAGGACTAGAATGGAACCAGGCCAGGAGGAAGACAGCCGATGGAATAGTCTGGCGCTCTCTCTTCCAAACCTCTACACCTCACGGTAGAAGGGGAACGACTAAGTAAGTAAGTAAGTAAGTAAGATATTTTCACATCAGGGTAATGCCAAATTTAATTACTTAAAAATTACCCAGATTGAAATGCAAAGAAATAACTAAGGAATATCCATATAGAGCGATAGAGAACAATGGGCCGTTTAATTATCACTTTTGATAATTAAAATCGGTCCGCTAATAACTATAATATAAAATATTTAAAATTAGTCAGATTATACAAACACGCTTAGAACCGCATAAGTCACAAGTCTCAAAAATTAACTTTTTGACGTTGCCTCCGATTGGGCGGATGTAGTTCTATAAATAGTAAGGTGGTACTATCGGGGCCATTAGATTCAAAAATTTGCACCGAGCTGACAGCATTGGAAAGATAGAAAGATCAAATCTTTGCCTTCTGATCTGAAAGCAGTTCTAAGATCCCTTAGAAGGCCAGTTCAGCTTGAGTGTGTGTGACTATATTTACCTGAGGGTAAGAAAGATATATTTATTTTCTTATTTTGTTAATTATTAACCTGTGAGTAAACAGCCTATTTGTTCGAGTGCTACTAGAAAGTGAAACTAATGTGTTGTGCCATACTGACCCATTTATGAATGTGTGTAGTTTTGCAGACATGTTCGAAATGAAAAAGATGTGTATAGTGTTTGCAAATATGGTAAAAAATTACGACAGTAAGTGTTAGTAGCGATTTAAATTGGTATTTTCTTCTGGAGTGACACACTGTTCCAAGATCATGTGATAAACGTACAGGAGAAGTTAGAATGAAGTAGGTCACATGCTGTTTTGTACTTAACCTGATTATCGTACGGAAGCCAAGCATGGACTAAGGACGCTAACATGGAATCAATACAGAGAAAGAATGATCACCTGGAACTGACTGTACGCAAAGAAATTATAGGTCTTGTGCAACTTGTTAGCACAATAACTGAAAAAGGGTAAGACTTAGTGTTGTTTGTGGGTGAGTGAATTGAGGCAGACTTCTACATGGAATGTGGTTGTCCTTTTATTCCAGGTTATATCACGAAATTACCTCGTGGCTGTATTCACTTGAGAGGAAGTGTGTGGGTGATGAGAGCTCCTCATACAACTGGAGCCAGACCCCATTTTCACAATCAGGAGCTACTAAGTTTGTGGTCCTGCAGTGGTATATGAATAGCAGCAACAACATTCGAAGATAAGTCCTTTATAAAGGCCGGTGTCAGAACATCCAATCATTCACCCAAGAGTAATCAAACTAGGATTACAACCCTTTTTAGGATGAATAGATAAGACCATCAAAATAATAAAGAGAACCTACAGCATAGTAATAGCAGACGATATCACTCATATGAACAAAAACTGTATGTGTAGTTATTCAAGGGAACACTCTACAAAAATGGAAGTTTTTCCAATATCTTTATTTTGATGTGTAAATATCCTTATATTGCTTTTGAGTAGTCCTGACCTGAAAAGATTGAGGTTCAGGACAATTAAATTGTACATAAAATTTCATCCAGTCTTGCTTAATAATTTTATTAACGTTAAAGTTCTGTTTGAAATCAATACCTGTTATATTAAATAAATTACCCTAGACAATTTGCCAAATAACACAACACAGATAATCTTTACTAAAGTTGGGATCTAAAGAGGTAGCAGTTAGGGACTCAGAGTACATCATCATCATCATCTTCTCTGAGAACTTATATAGCTTGACCCCACCTTGATGTCTATACACCCTTGCTCTTTTCAGAGAAGGGGGTATTACTTATAAGACCAGTCTCTTATCTGGCACTATCCTGGTATCCTCTGATACACCTATTTGTCCATGATAGCCTATACTTTTATAAACATCAAAACCTCTTATGACAATAAATATTAGACAAACATAAAGGTATGTTTTCAGGCACTCGTAAGAAATAAAGAAGTAGAACACTAGACAACAGAAAAACAACAGACGTGAGTGGCTTACCCAGGAATCGAACCCAGGACCTTCCGTGCGACAACCCCGCCTAGCTATGCAAGCGAATCACACTATCCTCCCTGCCAAAAAAATGATGCTTCGATGACGAAAAAAGACACACATTATGAGAATAAATGCAGTGAATGACTGCCATACTGCACTTTAAAAAAAAAGCATCCGTATAAGATGTACACGCCTACATATATCATGGCGGCAATACTGACAAAGTTGGAGGAACAGACAGTGGTATCGAAATAAGAACGCAAGAAGAGCTTTGACTGCAATGGGAAATGCATGGAAATCAAAAGGGTCCAAAGTAAGTCATGACAGTACTATTGCATGGTTGCTCTGAAACATGCACAACAATGGCTGCCTTCGCAGAACTAGAGCATTCAAATAGTATGAGAAGATGACTAATGTGAAACTGACGGACAGAGCCAAACATATTCTACTGGAATAACAAGTCAGGATACGGCGTTGGCATTTGATAGGACACACACTGAGGAAACCAACTGATAGCATTACCAGGCAGTCCTTGTTCTGGAAACCCCGGGATTAGAAAAACTGAAGAAAACCTGCAACAAATGGAGAAGGGAACTGGAGACATGCATGCCAGGAATAAAGAAAACATATGAAGATCTTGGCCACGTGTAGGTGTAAGGGGTCTCTGAGAAGATAAAGAAAGAACTTCACTACCGTACCCTCAGGCATGTCGTACAAGACGATTAGTAAGGTTGTACACGGAGCTGTCTACCTCATCATGTAAAACAAATTTCCACTGACACCACTGCTGCAAGAGCACGGGAATTCTTGGTGCAGACTTCAGCTAAGGCAGGATTTCTTAACCTTTTTTTGTTTGTGCCACAGACGCTGTGACGTGTAATGGAAAAAGAGTCTACAGTAATCCGACAGCCTATGGCAACCTTATAGCTGCTCTCTGATTTGCTAGCTAGAAACCATGTATCAATACCCACTGTCTATTTCTGCAGCTTACTCTCTTGTCCCGCCTCTTTGTTTCAACACGAGCTAACGCAATGTTTACAAACTGCGTGACCTGTCAGTCATAACAGGAAAGCAAATCAGGCTGTGTTTACCTCGCCCTCACGCGAGCATGTGTCAATCATAATAGTTCTCAGACTGGCTGGCACGTGGGGAAGACAAAAACACAGACCCTTTGAAGTTCGTACTCAGGGGAGTTAGAAACCCCTGTGCTCTTTGATCTTCAGAAACGGGCATTCTTACAGAGAAAACTCGCTAGGGAACAGTATGTCTTTTGATGATGGTTGAAACCTCGACGAAGACCGACCGTAAAGCCTTTATCTTGATACGCTTAGCTTCTGAAATTCTGGATAACACCGGACCGCGAAATTAACGCATTCAGAGATCAGAGAATCCTAATGATATATATACTGTTGTTTTCTTAACCCCGTCATCAGTTGTCAGTCAGAATTTTGAATAGTCTAAGCGCAGTCCTAGAAACCAGATTTCCTTGTGTGGATTTGTTACTAGTTTTCGTGGAGGATTTTCATTTCTGAATTTTCTGACCTGATCACAAGGGCGGCCAGCGGTCTTCTTTTTCTTTTTTCCATTTCTTTTGGATTTGTTATTTTCTCCTTTTCTTGGCGGTGCATCACCAATTTCATTCGTGAACGGGCACACGCCAGAGCGTATTGGAGGGCAATAAATATTTTTAATAACTTGACTTACCAAACCCAGAGAGAGAAATATATATATATATATATATATATATATATATATATATAATTTTACCAGCCACAAGTTGGCCGATAGAAGAACCATCATCAGCCTATGAACAAAGTTCTAGCAACCAGATGTGTTTTCCCCAATACTGGAAGTATTTTTCCTGCTAAAGAGTGACCCTCAAGAACTCTCTCGGTTTTTTAACAAGTTGTAATAACACTTATAGGAGACGCAACCATATTAGGCGTTCACCTCATGAACTAATTCCGGGGGATGGACTGGGGCCAATTTGGAGCTGCGACAACTGGGGTGACAGAATATTAAGTGAATTGAATAATGTTCACGGAGTAATTCCGTTACCAAGGGATATTACAGATGTGCCATACCAGGCAATTAGGTGAGAGTGGTCACTGTTTGCAAGAGTGTGCAAGTATTTTCTTGTTTGAGGGAAAACTATAGATATATCTGATTTGTCTGAAAGTTTGTTTATTTTACTGGGTCTCATAGAGTTCCCCTACTGTTCATTCTGTAACAGAGTGCTAACCTCTAACCTTTGGGTTTATAATTTTAGGGTTCTGTTTCTCCATTTGGGGAGGATGCACGTTTTTTCTCTGCTTTATTTCATATGCATGTATGTAGCAAGTTTACTTTGCTGGGGAGGTTAAGATGTTATCTAAAAGGGAAAAAAGCAGTGTCTGTGCCAACCGTGTGAGGTCAAGCAAATGTAGGCCCTTGACTCTAAAAGATGATGATGATGTTGTATTATTAGGGAACCTAACGCTACCTCCCTAGATCTCACACGGTATGTATTTTGATTCTAGTGCCTGGTGTCTGGTGTGACTAGTGTCTAGGGGTGAAATGACAATGGTGGTACATCAAAACAATACACTTTAACTCACTATGAAGAAATGAATAAGAATGTGGTTAAAGTTTTCTTTAAAATTGAATGCTTTTTTCTTTGTACAATTTAATCTGCCTGTCCTGCCATCTCTTTTGGACAGGTCTTTGAAAATGAGGAAATATATTTTACATATACTGATTAACTAAAATGTTTGGACTCTGTCCGATAAGTATAATGTCACTATATTATTCCTGTAGGTGTATTCACAGACTAAAACTTTAATAGCAACTAGTGTTAGTCATTTGTTAGGAGGAGCTGTTGTTTCATCACGCCCCATATAATTCTGTTTATTCTTGGAAATAACAATTTTTATTTGAATGAAGTGTCAGATGTCCCAGATGTTAACACATCACCTGGGATTCTTGGTATGAAGATAACAAGTCAGTATGTCGCTGCAGAGAATATATAGATCGGCACACACAAGCTCCTTCAGGTTATCTGCTGACAGCATAAACTTTTGAAAGGAGACCTTTTTCTTTACAATCACTCATCGGGTTTCCTGTCACCGGCTGGTAACAGGAAATAAAAAACCCTGCAATAAAAGACACCCTGGCCTTTTCACATCTGATCACAATTTCTTATCACTATTGTACACATGATGGTATGGGGTCAGCCTCGTGTGCATACAGGTGCACCAGCCCCTAATTTATATGACTCACACCTTCCTGTGACAACACCTCAGGTCCCTATGGCAGATACGCCACTGTACTTTTACATAATTTTCTTCAATACAATAACGTGGCGTAACCACATCTCCTTTTGTATGATTTTTCATTTCTTTATTATATACGCTTTAGGCATGTTGAAGAGTGTTCATGGAACACAGAGGCTTACTAACATCTTCTAATACAATAATATTAATACACAATCATAACAATATGCAACAGTCAAATACAGTTCAACGTGAGGACTCAATAATGGTTGCTCCCGGCATGTCCTTCACTTTTCCCAATAGCAGTATCTAACTTTTGAAGTTTTAATCAAGCATATTAATACATAAAGCATTCTTACCACAAATTCAAAGAAATATGTCACAAATAACGTTGACTGGCAAAAGATATGGCCTCAGTTTTCTCTGCCCTGTCCAGACTGTGAATTTAGTATTTATTTTAAAATTTATCACATCTGATCTCAACGTACTTGTTGATATAAAAATTTCTTGTCAAATGGCCACGAGACCCCCAAGCCTTGGCCAATATCTATTAGAGCTGGCCAATGAAATCAGGCGACTACCAAATTTTGAATTTAGTTTTGAAAAAACCAAAAACAAAATTCCAAACAAACTATGTGTCTCGTAGTCCCTTGGTCAGTCTGCGTTAGTTATGCCAATACAAAAAGAAGTTTAGTTTTGGTTAACATTTTCCTACCTTCCCCCTTTACTCCTATACTCTTATACCACCCAATCGGATTTGAATTTCTCCAATGCCTCTTTTTTAAACTTGCGTCCCCCAATAACGTTATGTCTAAACGAGCAAGAACAACAATCTGTCCGTCCTAGCGTTCGTAGACATATAGTATTATCTCAATAACTTGGCTAATAATTGGACTACCATATATATTAAAACATATTATTTCTCAGGAGACACTAAGCTATCCTAATATATGATTTTTATGGTCAGTTTCATTATGGTTTAGATTTTCAGTTTTGTCACTGTTAATCGTCAATTATAACTTTTACACAAGTCGGCCATCTCCCCCCCCCCCCCCCCCCCCCCCCCCCCCCCCCCCCCTCATTCTCTATCATTTTTTCATTATTCAAATAAACCAACTAGTTTGAGAGACGTCAGAAATACACTACGCGGCGAGAATTTGTTGTTGTTGTTTTCTTCTACTATGTTGCTGTGATACCCTGTTCAACCTGAAGTTTGGTTATAATTGGGGTATATAGGGTGTTATGGCGAGAATTTAAACTGTCTGTGTGTTTATATCTGCTGGCTTTGCCCACAGCGTGTCTATAGTAAAGGAACCGCGTGCAGAGCGAAGAGGGTTTTTTTCAAAACGTTGGTAGTGTTGGCGTTAATTATTACAGTCGTTTCGTTCTTGCTACTGGAAAATGTCCGAGTTACTACTAATTATAGCGTTAAAGTTAAAATACTACGTTAATTCAAACGGGATTTGGGTGTCACAGTTCTGGCAGATCGTTAATTATAAGTCTTACCGCAGTTTCGTGCAGCAGATCGGGCAAGATGTTAAAATGTTAATTGTACGTCTCGAAACCGAAACTAAATGGCGTGTTATATTTTACGGCGGGTCATTTTTTTAAGCATTCCCACTGCACCAAAGGCAGCGCTCTACTGGCGTCGAAGATGACAATCGTCAGACACCTGCGGGAGGGTTTATATATTATCATAGGACTAAAATCTTACTGAATTTAGCGATGATCTCACAGATTTCGCTACAATGTAAAAGACTCTTTTTTATCTTTTCCTTTAGATATTTTGATATTGTCGAGTTTTAATGATAATAAACTACAAAGAAACTTACTTTTGTGTGTTGGTCAGATCCATACCCATTTATCCTTAGTTTTCACGTTTGTGTGTCTTGTGTCACATAGCTGTGTGTGTGTAGATTAACTTATCTATTCCTGATAGGGAGATAAAACCTGTCTTGCACTAAAAGTACAGTCGTACGGATAGGCTGGAAGAAATTACCTAATCACTCCAGAGACAGATCTTTTTTCCTCATTTCTACCACCTGTGAAACAAAATCTATTTCTATACATTCTCGCGTATCTGTCAACATCCACTCTATATACTCAGACGGGAAAAAAATAACACAATTAACCTTCCGTACGACAGACGCCTTTCATTATCCGATGAAGACTATGCCCCCCCCCCCCCCGGTACCCCTTTGATAGTCCAATAAAGGCTACGGACTCCTTCTTAGAAAAAATGTACATAAAAACATCATAAAATACTTCACATTTTAGGTTATGTACACGGACCCCCTAGAATCCATTCATGGACTCGCAAGGGGTACATGGACCACTTTAGAAATGCAGTGTGGTATCCCAAATAAAACTGATCGAATAACAAGAATGTCAAAGACGTAAATAGGATCAGCCTGTTATACTTAACTCCATAGGGATATGTTTTGCCATGTCGGAATTGCTTCAATATAAAATCTGTATAATATCTATACTTTCGAATGATTACACGTGTTCATTCACCTTAAAAGCATGAAGAATATGGGCTCCAATCCCCCCCTGACGCGCTCATATTACCCTTTCTGTTACATAAACCTATCCTACACAAAAGCATAAAACAATAACAATAATTTTACTTTAGTACTCGAATACTCGAAAGACGTAAATAGAGTATGTAACTATTTGTCCACAATATAGAATAATCGATACTACACGTGTCATTCACCTAAAGCATGAAGAAATATGGGCTCCGATCAATACAAATATCGGACACAATGTTTCGATACTAAACCAGGCCGAAGAGCGAACATACAAGCAGCGTTGGGCCAGTTACATGATGAAGATCGTAAACTAAGTTTGTGAGTGCTCGCAAGTCGATGTACACATCACGCCTGCCAAAACAAAACAAACACACACAAAACTCAGCATACGTAAGCACGGATATCCGCTACTTTAAGTTCTGAAAACTGAAGTGCAGGTTTTTCAAATACACGTTAAAAGAAATGTTCATGTATGTTGCCCAACAACATAATTACAGTAATTTGCCCTGTAACTTATTACCGGATATTCAAGCTATATCATAGTTTTATGCGCACACCTACTTTTAAGCGTGTATGAATAAATGGACTGAACAATTCAAAAGTCAATCTCACGTGTTCGCCAATTATTCTTTAAGTGCCATAGTTTGGGTGATTAAAACTCTCTTAACGGCTGTTCCTGGTGCGGTTTATCTGTTCTCTAGTTTCCTTATTCCATGTCATGGTCTTAAGCGGTCCAGAAACGTTTGTCTCTCTCGTGCTTTACATCTTTCTCCTGTAGTCTGCCTGCTGTTACAATGTAGCTTGTTCTAAATTTGTTCTTCCTATGGTATGTGCAAAAAGCGTGGGTTGATTCCTTGTGATGCTGCTATTAATCTTCATTCTGATATTTTAAATTTTTCTTCCGATGTTTTTAATAAGCCTCCTTCTGGAATTTTTATTGTTACCTTGGCGAACTGGCCCCTTTCAGGATATCGCCATTTTATATACTTATTTATTTAGTTTAGTTTTGTTGTGTTTGTTCCAGCTGTCCATATTAGCTGTCCGGATGTTAACAATTCTTCTGTACAATCAAGTCACTGGCGCATGGATCTTTTTGTTTATTTTCTGACTGCCCGTCATCAGCTTCCGTTAAGCAAGATCGGCTGTATGTAACACTAAATAACTCTTAGTTCTTCAGATTTCTTGATTAGGTTACTTCACGATGGGTAGCGAATGAGAAAACGACCGTTGAAGCACAATATAGAAAAGACAAGTTTTGCCTCGTTCTGGCAAGGTGCGCTCTTTGTTCACTTAGACACATAGTTCATTAGTATATTAGTTCAATCAATACCCTTTAGCTCGCCGAGGAGCATAGGCCTTCAACAAACACATGCCAAGTGTTCCTGTCCTGTGCCATCCGCTGAAGTTTTTTCCATGTTTTCCTCATCATTTTCACCTCTGTATCCAGTTTTCATCTCTATGTGTTTTTTGGTCTATCTCTGCCTCTCTTTCCCTGTGGATTCCAGAACAAGGACTGCCTTGTAATGCTATCAACAGGTTTCCTCAATGTGTGTCCTATCCATCGCCAGCGTCTTCTCAACTCTTGTTCCATTGGCACTTGTCTGGTTCCTGTCATCAATTCCACATTTGTGACTTTGTCATACCATTTCAGTCCTTCTATTCTATGCAAGCACCCGTTTATAAAAGTCTGTAGCTTTTTGGTTGTTGTTTTTGTTGCTCTCCATGTCTCAGAGCCATACAATAGGACTGACTTGACATTTGAGTTGAAGATTGTTATTTTCGTGTTGGACTTGATTTCTCTTGCTCTCCATATGTTTCCCAATACAGTGAAAGCTCCTCTCGCTTTTTGTATTCTTATTTTGATATCATTGTCTGTCCCTCCAACTTTGTCTATATTACTTCCAAGATATGTGTACGATTCTACATCCTTTAGTGGTGTTTCTTCAAGTTCAACCTTGTTATCATTTCTTGCATCTATTCTCATAATTTTTGTCTTTTCCGTGTGTATTTTCAGGCCCATAGTATATTAGTTAGCATGTCAAAAATATCCCCTTTTAAAGAGAACTGCCTTATCCGTAACGTATTTTCACACCTTTTCCCCGACCAAAAGTTGCAATCTTTTCATGAAAGTCGAGGAAGGTGAAGGGAACTGCAGTAAGACGTGGAGTACGGTGGATGGGCATTAAAAAAAAAAAAATCGAAAAAAAAAGTGATTCGTCTTACGAGGTCAAAAGACAAAGAAAATAGCCAACGTTGTGGCAACAAGGCCTTCGCCAGGGAAGGAAAAGAAAGTGAGGGCTAAGTGGGACACATACGAATCTAAATAAAAATAAATATAAACTGGATAATACGGCTCAGATCGAGCACGCCCGCCGAAAGGAGAGCGCTCCGCGAGAAAATGAAACGGCTGCAATTTCCGGATGTAAACAGTAGATTTTTTTTTTTTTAATGCTAACAAGCTTAGAAACGAAATTGAACAAGAAACTGCCCAAATGCTATAATAACGAATACTGGAGATAGAAGAGGACAGAATGAGTAGGAAATAAAAAATTAATTAAATAATTAAAAAAAAAGAGGGAGATATCGACGGAGATATAGGATAGGAGTGGAAAGTGTCACATCAGACAAAGGAGTGTAGGGTGTTAAGACCGTCTAGTCTGAGACACCCATACGATGGATGAGACGTTGCTCAAGCTGGACTCAGCTGGCAGTATCAGAGGAGCAGGATCTGATTGCAGTAACCTGTATGTCGATGGGATCTTAGTGGTCAGGACCATTAAGTGAATGGCCACTGGTGTAGATTTTTGCTGGTGTGGTAAAGTGGGATGTTATAAATATTTATAGGGGACTTAGTGTACTGACTGAGATCAGCTGTGAAGGTATCTATATCTAATAAGAGTAGTGTATTATAGATAACCTTACTTGCTGCCACATATATATATATATCTCAGTCAGAATTATTCTGGAATAATGTGATGACTGCGTTATATGTCTAGGGTATGTGAATGATGAAGTGTAAGTCATAACAACAACAGACAGATAAACAATTTAATTTATTCCACCACACTTGACAACACTGTGACACTCACATACATATAACACTCTAAAGGATATCTTAAAGGAGTCACTGATAACTTTTCAAATAACAATATGTATTCATTGCTGTCATGAATGTATATGTGTCCTGATTCAAATACAAAGGGAACCAGGAATCACAATCAATTTTAATTACAAGGTATATGTACAGAATTTATTAATATGATTCATGTAGTGACATATATTATCAATGGTATCCTATGTGTGTCAGTTGTGTAGTGTTAATATGAGGTAATACTGGTTTTGTTTTGTTCAAGCTCTGTTGGTATTTGTCATCATGACTTCAATAGTTTGTTTCTATGGGAACTAGTATTGGAGATGTTCTCAGTTCCTGGTATTAAAACAATTTACTTCCCCTCTTAAGTTTATGTTACAATGTTATTTTAAGATGGGGGTACATAATGTTGAGCTCAGCTGGCCACATCAGCTTATCTTGCGTGATGGCGGCAGGAAAAGACTCCTCTGCTCGATTTCTCCCCTGTGCTCTGGAGACACCTCACTGATAGCTAAATGGACCAAGGAGTATGCTGTCCGACTCTGGATTCAGCAAAGCTCTGACCAGGTGCTGCTCAATAACTTTAAGACCACTGTCCCACAATTCATAGAATAATAAACAGTTTCGTTGACTGGCAATGGATATAGCACAACTCCGATCTGCCGGTGTTCCAGGCTTTATTTTATATAAAATATACACTGGTGCTCAACGTACTGCTTCTTAGTAGGTTTATTACAAGATGTGGCAATGAACAGACGCTCTGAATCGAGTATATTGGCAGCTCTAACCAATGAAACCCTGTCCACACATCTTTTCAAAAAATTTACTACTACTCCCGTTTCCCCTGACAACGAAAGATAGTATTTATAGCCCGACCAATCGTGTTTAGTCTTATATTTGTTGCGCTCCAATCAATTAGGAGTTAACATGGTAGGCTATTTCCGTAACGTAAGGTTTTTTCAAACACGTTATAAAAAAAATTTTATGAGCAGAAATGATTTCATGCTGTCAGGCACCCCCACTATTTTATTTTAGCCATAACTTGGTAATTCCTAGACTATTTGCGTAACGTTTTACATATTCTTTGTCAGCAAACCCTAAGGAACCCAAATATATATATTTAATAGAGCTAATATGCTGCGTTCAAAATATGCAATTTCTTCTACCTCCTGTTTCGAAGATGTGCTGTCTGGGTACTGTAATGTTTTCAAACGTAAACCCATCTATTGTCATCTTTCCTAATAAGAGTTTTTCAGGATTTAAAAACCTAACTCTGGGAAGGGTAGTGTTTTTATCACTGTCCGTCTGAAAAAAAGTTAGTGCATGTGGCCTTACACGCGTGATAGTAGTAATTGTATATCGCGCGACGCGAGTTTAGTGTTGCATGCGTTCCTGATTTTCATTCGCCCCTCTCTCTTTCTATTTGAGTCCATCTGTTCGTTCGTTTTGGTAACGTAGTATAATTAATGTTAGGATTAATTTAGGTCATTACGCAGTGTGCCTCTCAATGTTTTTCTTAGAAATGCAATACCCGTTTTAATGTGTTGTGGAAACGCTTGTATTTATGCAGTGGCTTATATTTAACGTGGAAACGTTACAATTTGCAGACGAAGCATAAAACAAAGGGGGATTTCGAGTACATTCTTTGTGACAGCACTGTTATTTTACCATTGCTCTTTTCTTTATTAGAATTTATTTGTTAGGCTTTATATTTACCTGATAATTTATATATGTGGATTAGAATATTTCACGACACCTCCCCTCTTAAAACAGACATCCCATGTCAGTCCTTTATTCTATATACACATAGATAAATGTAAGTCAACTTGACTTTACTCTGCTGTGGTGCTATCATGGTTTTTATGTAGTTGGGTCCATTCAGAGTAGGCACTACTCATGAAATCTGCCTCAGACTTCTACAACCAATAATATATTTCGGTTATGTTACTGAACAGCCGCAAGTGTGAGTGCTTGTCTTAATGCTGCTTCGCAACCCGTATTCACCATTTCTCTTCTCTGAGTCTGCGCAATGACATGTCCAGAGAACATTATATTTCCCTCAAAATGTACGTTATGAAGAGATAACATATACCTGGTGATAGCAGAGTTTTCGTAGTGGATCCCATAATCTTCTTATTATCCTGTATGAAACATTCGGAATATCCTCAATCAAAGAGGCAGCTCAGGGATTCGTTACGTTCCTCCGAAATGTTTACATCCAACAATTTTCTCATCATTCTAGAGAAGACACTAGGTGCATTCTTCAATCCAAATGGCAATCTATTAAACTCATAGTGTCCTTCTGAGGTACTAAAAGCTAGGTATGGTCTAACCTCAGGCTTTACTGGAATCTGATAGTATCCTTTACTCAGATCCACTTTTGAGAAATATTTAGCTTTATTTAGTCTGGCAAACAGCTGATTTGTATCCGGCAATGGATCCACCTGTCCTTCTGTAATAGCATTCAGTCTCCTGTAATCTATACAGAGTCTATGTTCTCCAGAGGGCTTCCTTAAGAGTACAACACCGGAACTATACGAAGATTCACTGTGCGAAATAATTCCTTCCTTCAACAGATAGTCTATCTCTTCCTTCAAAGCTTTCTCCTTAGCAAACGGAATCGAATATGGTTATAGACAGGTGTGGGGTCTATCAGTTTCATATCATATTCCAATAGGTTTGTATGCCCTGGTCGGTCTGTTAACACCTCTGCATGATTATTTAGAACCTGTTGCACTCTCTCTTTCTGAGTTTTCGTTAAATGTGTACTGATTTTCACCTGTGCTGCTGTCTCACAGGGGTGTAATGGATATTCAAATGATGAAAGTGGTTCCTTTTTCATCTCCATGGCGATGGACAAGGTCAACAAGTGTGTCTCTTCCTGATGTTCTCTTCCCAAATATTTCTTCAGGAGATTCACATGATAGATTTTTTTCTTTCCCCTTCTTATCTATCTTATAATTTGTTCTAGACACTTTCTCTAGAACTGTATATGGACCCTGCCATCCAATTTGTAACTTATTCTGACTCCCGGGGAGAAGAAGCAGTACCTTCTCTCCCACAGCCAAATCTCTGTCTTTAGCTTTCCTGTTATAATAGGCAGCATGTTTCTTCCTGGCTTGTTTCAAATTTTCATTGGCAAGTTTCCCGCCAGTTTTTAAACGAGTGGTCAGCTCATTCACATATTGGTATGAAGATGTAATGTTTTCCTCTGCCTTTTCATCAGTCCACGTTCTTAACAAAGCTACATATGGACCTTTAATTTTGTGGACCTATTTGTCCATGCACCGGTATGGTCTCTTCCACTCGAAGCTCTATAGTGATGATTTTTCCTCCCAGAATTATCATGCATAAAACGACCGCTACCAATTTTTCTTTTGGGGCTTTCTCCCCACTTAAAATTCTTGATGAGAGATTTCCTCTCTACATCTTCTTCCTCCAGTTTGTTTAAGTCCGATTGAGGGATTGTCGGCTTATCCTGGGGTAAGACATCTGTTTGCACTCTCCGCATAGTGGCCATTGTAAAACAGTTAAGTGAAGCTTGTCCGTGAAAAGGGGCTTCCCATTCCATTTGGTCCACTTTATCAAATCTATTTTTCTTTTTATTATCAGGCCTAATTTTGCCCCGTGGCGTGTCCAGGTCCTGATCAATGTTCCCACTTGTGGGTGTTCCCTCATGTGCTATGCTACACCTTTCTACAAAATTCTCAATGTCCCATCTTGCTTTAGGCCAATAATAATTGTGAGCCACCTTTTGAATGATGGTACCTATCTTCTCATGGTCCCCATCTGGTTTCACATGTAGGCTCCTTATTAAGTCTGCCCTATATCTTTTAGGAAGTACCAGCTGTCCCTGACCTTTGGATCTAGCTCCAGTCTTCCTATACATCAACTTGTTTTTCATGTAAAAATCTCCCTTGCCTGGAGTTGTATGACAAGTTGACAATTTTCTGAAACAAGGCTTGAGTGTTTTATCCCCAGCCTGTGCCTTCCTCATCTCTTCTGGAGTGGTATCCAACATAATATCCTCCTCCTGTCTTGAGGTCGACCTGACCTGAAGGGTTGCCATATACACAGGTTTCCTTCTGCAACGGTCAGTGTCATGATTGTCCATCTGACAATTCTTACACCACCTTTTTTCCTTGGTTGAAAGATTTTCTTTCATCATATTTCTTTTCATCGAATTGTGGGAATTTATTTTTATTTTCATACCGTGGCCTATCAAATTGGTGCTTACCTTTGTTTTGATCCCCAGGATCAAATTTATTAAAGTTCTGTGGTGCCCTAAAGTTATCCACTTGTTTCTTTTTATTACCTGTTACCTCTGCTTGAGCTGCTTGATACCTTTCAGCAACATTTAGCAACTCACCCAGCCTCTCTGCACCTTGTTCCATGAGAAACTTTCTCAGGTCTGGAGCCATGGACTCTCTTAGTTGCTCTATAAGGACCATTTCCTTAAGATCTTGGGTTTTCCCCAGAGAAGTCCATTTCTCCAAGTATGTCTCTATTCGTGCAGAGAACTGGTGATAGGTTTCACCTGACAGTAGTTTAGCATTCCTAAATTTTTTCCTATAGAATTCTGCATTCTTTTCATATCTTAACAAAAGAGCCTGCTTTAGCATGTCATAATTTTCCTGATCACCTCTGCTCATTTTTGCAAAAACTTCATAAGCTGCCCCACGAAGTCCTTGAGATAACTTTAAGCTCCACCTTTCTCTCTCTAACCCATACGTGGTAGCTAATAGTTCATACCTATTTAGGTAGCTCTCTATATCATCGTCTTTCTCAACAAAATGATCTAAATGTAAATTCATAGCTGAGGTTGAGGCTCCTTGGCTAGCAGTGGCATCAGAGGCAAAGGGACTGGCACCATTTTCAGGAGCATGGCCTTGAAACTCAAACTCCCTTAGTCGTAACTCATGTTCCCTTTGTAATCTTTTCTCCTCCTTTTCTGCTTCCCTCTCTGCAGCCTGTCTTCTTTCCTCTGCTTCCAATTTCTTAGCCTCTTTGTCAGCCTCAATCTGCAACCTCTGAGCCTCAGCCTCAATCTGCAACCTCTTAATTTCTTTTTCAGCCTCTAACTTTCTTTCGGCTTCAAACCTTCTTTCTTCGCGTTCAATAAATTTGTCACATTCCGTAGTGACATAGGCAACCATAACTTGCCCATCTAATCCTAACTATTTTGCAGTCTGAACAGCAGCAGATCGAAATTTGGCCAGGTCCGCCATTGTCTATCAGGTAAATTTATACAATGTCTAACCAACAATTCAATCTCTAAATATATATCTAATGGACAACACAGGCACCGAGAGCTCAACCTTATTTAATTCCACCCAAGGATACCTTTTAATTCTTATATTCCCTGAAGTGAATTACCCCCACTATTTTTAATAGGTAAAGATTCAAAATCCCGAGGGCGAGCCCCCAATATATGTGGTAAAGTGGGATGTTATAAATATTTATTTTAATTTATTCCACCACACTTGACAACATTGTGACACTCACATACATATAACACTCTAAAGGATATCTTAAAGGAGTCACTGATAACTTTTCAAATAACAATATGTATTCATTGCTGTCATGAATGTATATGTGTCCTGATTCAAATACAAAGGGAACCAGGAATCACAATCGATTTTAATTACAAGGTATATGTACAGAATTTATTAATACGATTCATGTAGTGACATATATTATCAATGGTATCCTATGTGTGTCAGTTGTGTAGTGTTAATATGAGGTAATACTGGTTTTGTTTTGTTCAAGCTCTGTTGGTATTTGTCATCATGACTTCAATAGTTTGTTTCTATGGGAACTAGTATTGGAGATGTTCTCAGTTCCTGGTATTAAAACAATTTACTTCCCCTCTTAAGTTTATGTTACAATGTTATTTTAAGATGGGGGTACATAATGTTGAGCTCAGCTGGCCACATCAGCTTATCTTGCGTGATGGCGGCAGGAAAAGACTCCTCTGCTCGATTTCTCCCCTGGGCTCTGGAGACACCTCACTGATAGCTAAATGGACCAAGGAGTATGCTGTCCGACTCTGGATTCAGCAAAGCTCTGACCAGGTGCTGCTCAATAACTTTAAGACCACTGTCCCACAATTCATAGAATAATAAACAGTTTCGTTGACTGGCAATGGATATAGCACAACTCCGATCTGCCGGTGTTCCAGGCTTTATTTTATATAAAATATACACTGGTGCTCAACGTACTGCTTCTTAGTAGGTTTATTACAAGATGTGGCAATGAACAGACGCTCTGAATCGAGTATATTGGCAGCTCTAACCAATGAAACCCTGTCCACACATCTTTTCAAAAAATTTACTACTACTCCCGTTTCCCCTGACAACGAAAGATAGTATTTATAGCCCGACCAATCGTGTTTAGTCTTATATTTGTTGCGCTCCAATCAATTAGGAGTTAACATGGTAGGCTATTTCCGTAACGTAAGGTTTTTTCAAACACGTTATAAAAAAATTTTATGAGCAGAAATGATTTCATGCTGTCAAGCACCCCCACTATTTTATTTTAGCCATAACTTGGTAATTCCTAGACTATTTGCGTAACGTTTTACATATTCTTTGTCAGCAAACCCTAAGGAACCCAAATATATATATTTAATAGAGCTAATATGCTGCGTTCAAAATATGCAATTTCTTCTACCTCCTGTTTCGAAGATGTGCTGTCTGGGTACTGTAATGTTTTCAAACGTAAACCCATCTATTGTCATCTTTCCTAATAAGAGTTTTTCAGGATTTAAAAACCTAACTCTGGGAAGGGTAGTGTTTTTATCACTGTCCGTCTGAAAAAAAGTTAGTGCATGTGGCCTTACACGCGTGATAGTAGTAATTGTATATCGCGCGACGCGAGTTTAGTGTTGCATGCGTTCCTGATTTTCATTCGCCCCTCTCTCTTTCTATTTGAGTCCATCTGTTCGTTCGTTTTGGTAACGTAGTATAATTAATGTTAGGATTAATTTAGGTCATTACGCAGTGTGCCTCTCAATGTTTTTCTTAGAAATGCAATACCCGTTTTAATGTGTTGTGGAAACGCTTGTATTTATGCAGTGGCTTATATTTAACGTGGAAACGTTACAATTTGCAGACGAAGCATAAAACAAAGGGGGATTTCGAGTACATTCTTTGTGACAGCACTGTTATTTTACCATTGCTCTTTTCTTTATTAGAATTTATTTGTTAGGCTTTATATTTACCTGATAATTTATATATGTGGATTAGAATATTTCACGACAGCTGGGAGATGTCATAAAGGTACTGGCTGAATATGTCACCAAGCCGTTTACCCGTTTACATGCTTGCACGTCGTGCATCGTGTCCGACCACAGGGTAGTGTGCCAAAGTGACTGGCAATCTCAGTTGGGAGACGGCTGTGAACAAGAAAATCCTTCAAGTACATGTCGCGTCTACATGCCACCAAAAGTGCCTAACCGAACACTTCTTGGGTCACAGAATCTGCTTGGATGATAGGTAAGTGGCGGAAAAGGATCTTTTTGACTTCAGTGATATAAGGGTGATAGGTCAAGATTAATTTGACTCTATCAGAAGTGGTTTGGTGGTGGTGGGGGGGGGGGTGAGGACCTCCTGAAGGGAGATGGGAAGAACCCGTTGGAAGGCGGAGGTGAAAACGTGTTCCGGATAAAGTATGTGTCGGAAGAAATCCAACATCTCATGAGCTCGGAAGTGAAAGTCATTGTCATCTTGCCACGGGCGGCGGAGGCGGAAAATGGAAGGGAGTCACAACACGCCTGAGGATGAGAAGAAGTATACAAAAGGTTGATATGGGCGGTCGTTGGCTTGTAGTATGCCCCTGTTGAAACAACGCGCATTTCTTATCAATATAGTTCATGCGCTGAATTTTTTTTTTTTTATACAAAAATATCCCTGCTTCTGTTGCTTTTCGGTGATAAAATTTCAGGAATTTTCCCCCATTCATATTAAACAGTTCAGGTAAGTATGAATGCGTGTCTCCTGTGGTAAAGTGGGATTTTATAAATATTTATAGGGGACTTAGTGTACTGACTGAGGTCAGCTGTGAAGGTATCTATATCTAATAAGTGTAGTGTATTATAGATGACCTTACTTGCTACCACATTATGCCTCAGTCAGAATTATTCTGGAATATTGTGATGACTACGTTAAATGTCTAGGGTATGTATATGATGAAGTGTAAGTCACAACAACAACAGACAGATAAACAATTTAATTTATTCCACCACACTTGACAACACTGTGACACTCACATACATATAACACTCTATGAGAATATCTTAAATGAGTCACTGATAAATTTTCAAATATCAATATGTATTCAGTGCTGTCATTAATGTATATGTGTCCTGATTCAAATACAAGTGAACCAGGAATCACAATCAATTTTAATTACAAGTTATATGTACAGAATTTATCAATATGAATCTTGTAGTGACATATTTTATTAATATTATCCTATGTGTGTCAGTTGTGTAGTGGTAATATGAGGTAATACTGGTTTTTTTTTTTCAAGCTCTGTTGGTATTTGTCATCATGACTTCAATAGTTTGTTTCTGTTGGAACTAGTATTGGAGATGTTCTCAGTTCCTGGCATTAAAACAATTAATTTCCCCTCTTAATTTTATTTTACAAGGTCAGTTTAAGATGGGGGTACATAATGTTGAGCTCCGCTGGCCACATCAGCTTATCTGTTGTGATGGCGGCAGGAAAAGACTCCTCTGCTCGAGTGCTCCCCTGTATTCTGGAGACACCTCACTGTTAGCTATATGGACCAAGGAGTATGCTGTCCGACTCTGGATTCAGCAAAGCTCTGACCAGGTGCTGCTCAATAACTTTAAGACCACGGTCCCTGAAACAAGAAGGTTGTACCTCCTACTTCAGAACTAATTTACACTCTATTTCTACACTGAACACAGTACATACAAACATTGAGTTCAGAGCGTTAGGCCAACTGTCAGCTTCATCTGAAATACTTTACACCAGTATATTCCTCCCTAATGGTTACCACGCCTCTGCAATTCCAGCATGATTTCTTTCTAGTCAATAAGTTAGGTGTCAGTGTACTGTTTGGCAATTCCATGTAGTTTCACTTTTTTCCGACACCTCCTAATCAGGTTGGAGCAATATAGGCTTTACCTCATGCTCGCTACTGAACCACACATATATACAGACATAAATTATCAATTTACATTCAATTTTCATTAAAAAGATATTGAATATTTCAAGCTTACCACAATTCAATGGAAATAATAAACAGTTTCGTTGACTGGCAATGAATAGGCACAAATTCCGATCTGCCGATGTCCCAGGCTTTTATTTTTAGAAAAATATGCCCTGGTGCTCAACGCACTGTTTCTTAGTAGGTTTATTACAAGATGTGGCAAGGAACAGACGCTCTGAATTGAGTATATTCGCAGCTCTAACCAATCATGCCATGTCTACCTACTTTTCAAAAAAATATTACCCTTCTCACGTTTCCCCTGACAACGAAAGATAGTATTTATAGTCCGACTAATCGTGTTTAGCCTTACATTTATTGCGCTCCAATCAAATAGGAGTTAACATGGTAGGCTATTTCCGTAACGTAATGTTTTTCAAACACGTTATAAAAAAAAATTTTATGAGCAGAAATGATTTCATGCTGTCAGGCACCCCCACTATTTTATTTTGGCTATAATTTGGTAATTCCTAGACTATTTGCGTAACGTTTTACATATTCTTTGTCAGCAAGCCCTAAGGAACCCAAATATACAAATTTAAAAGAGCTAAGTGGCTGCGTTCAAAATATGCAATTTCTTCTACCTCCTGTTTACTTCGAAGATGTGCTGTCTGGGTACTGTAATGTTTTCAAACGTAAACCAGTATAATGTCATATTTCCCAATAAGCGTTTTTCAGGATTTTAAAACCTAACTCTGGTATGGGTAGTGTTTTTATCACTGTCGATTTGAAAAAATTTAGTGCTAGTGGCCTTACACACGTGATGGCAGCAATTGTGTATCGCGCGACGCGTGTTTAGTGTTGCATGTGTCCCTGCTTTCTGCCTCTGCCTCTCCCTTCTCTCTATCCTTTAGTCCATCTGTCTTTCGTTTTTTGGTAACATAGTGTATAAAAAGACATGAATGGAATTTTAAATCTAGGTCAACTTGCGTATTTCAAGGTTTTTCTTAGAAATGGAGTACCCTTTTTATTGTGTCTGGGAAACGCGTGTATGTTGCAGAAGGCTTTTACTATCAACGTGAAACGTTACAATTTGCAGACGCAGGAGAACACAAGGGGATTTCGAGTACAGTCATTGTGACAGCACTGTTCTTTACCATTCTTCTTTCCTTTTATTAAATTTATTTGTTAGGCTTTATATTTACGTTTTAATTTATATATGTGGATTAGAATTTCTCACGACAAATCCTCCCCACTTAAAACAGACGTTATATGTCAGTCTATAATTCTATATACACATAGAGAAATTTCTTATTATTCCTGGGTTTTAGGGTGATTCTCATCACACGGATGGCGGCTTAAAAAAATCCGCTCCCAGATTTGTTTTTCCACTTATATACTCTATGCTAAACTCAAATGGCTGCATCAATAAAGACCAACGGAGTAATCTCGAGTTCTCATGCCTAGCCTGTGCTAGAAACGATAAAGGTTTGTGATCCGTTTGCAACTTAAATGCCTTCCCATACAGATAAATATTGAATTTCTTTATTGCCCATATTACTGCAAGACATTCTTTTTCGCTAGTTGAGTAGTTGATTTCAGCTTTATTCAACTTTCTGCTAGCATATGCCACTGGGCTTAATTCCCCATCCAATGCATCTGATCTCTGTAGCAGAGTTGCACCTAACCCAATATTACTGGCATCCGTTCTTACTATGAATTCTTGACTTAAGTCAGGTAATTTCAAAATAGGTTTGCTTGTTAGCTTTTCCTTCAATTCCTGGTAAGCCATTTCACATTGTGGTGTCCATGTAATTCGGTCTGGATTTCCCTTACGTGTCAAATCAGTTAACGGTGCACATATGGAATTAAAGTTTTTGATATACTTTTGGTAGAAACCACATAATGAGACAAAGGATCTCACGTCTTTCTTGGTTTGTGGTCTCGGGGCTTTCTTTAGTTTCTCTAAATTCTTTGGGTCAGGGGTCATGTTTCCCTGATAGACTGTGTGTCCCAAAAATTCCAATTCTTTACATCCAACGCAACATTTCGTTGGTCGGGCTGTTAAATTCGCTTCCCTAAGTCGATTAAACAGCATGTTCAGAGAGTCAATGTGTTCCTCAAATGTTTCTGTTGCTATTAGGATATCATCCATAAAATTTGTGATGCATGGGTTATTCAGAGGGTCCAATAATTTTCTCATCATTCTAGAGAAGACACTAGGCGCATTCTTCAATCCAAATGGCAATCTATTAAACTCATAGTGTCCTTCTGAGGTACTAAAAGCTAGGTATGGTCTAACCTCAGGCTTTACTGGAATCTGATAGTATCCTTTACTCAAATCCACTTTTGAGAAATATTTAGCTTTATTTAGCCTGGCAAACAACTGATTTGTATCCGGCAATGGATCCACCTGTCCTTCTGTAATCGCATTCAGTCTCCTGTAATCTATACAGAGTCTATGTTCTCCAGAGGGCTTCCTTAAGAGTACAACACCGGAACTATACGAAGATTCACTGTGTGAAATAATTCCTTCCTTCAACAAATAATCTATCTCTTCCTTCAAAGCTTTCTCCTTAGCAAAAGGAATCGAATATGGTTTCATACAGACAGGTGTGGGGTCTATCAGTTTCATATCATATTCCAATAAGTTTGTATGCCCAGGTCGGTCTGTTAACACCTCTGCATGATTATTTAGAACCTGTTGCACTCTCTCTTTCTGAGTTTTCGTTAAATGTGTACTGATTTTCACCTGTGCCGCTGTCTCACAGGGGTGTAATGGATATTCAAATGATGAAAGTGGTTCCTTTTTCATCTCCATGGCAATGGACAAGGTCAACAAGTGTGTCTCTTCCTGATGTTCTCTTTCCAAATATTTCTTCAGGAGATTCACATGATAGATTTTTTCTTTCCCCTTCTTATCTATCTTATAATTTGTTCTAGACACCTTCTCTAGAACTGTATATGGACCTTGCCATCCAATCTGTAACTTGTTCTGACTCCCGGGGAGAAGAAGCAGTACCTTCTCTCCCACAGCCAAATCTCTGTCTTTCGCCTTCCTGTTATAATAGGCAGCATGTTTCTTCCTGGCTCGTTTCAAATTTTCATTGGCAAGTTTCCAGCCAGTTTTTAAACGAGTGGTCAGCTCATTCACATATTGGTATGAAGATGTAATGTTTTCCTCTGCCTTTTCATCAGTCCACGTTCTTAACAAAGTTACATATGGACCTTTAAATTCGGAAACTTATTTCTCCTGGCACCGGCCAGGTCTCTTTCCACTCGAAGCTCTATAGTGATGATTTTCTTCCCAGAATTATCATGCACAAAACGACCGCTACCAATTTTTCTCTTGGGGCTGTCTCCCCACTTAAAATTCTTGATGAGAGATTTCCTCTCTACATCTTCTTCCTCCAGTTTGTTTAAGTCCGATTGAGGGATTTTCGGCTTATCCTGGGGTAAGACATCTTTTTGCACTCTCCGCATAGTGGCCATTATAAAACAGTTAAGTGAAGCTTGTCCGTGAAAAGGGGCTTCCCATTCCATTTGGTCCACTTTATCAAATTTATTTTTCTTTCTATTATCAGGCCTAATTTTGCCCCGTGGCGTGTCCAGGTCCTGATCAATGTTCCCACTTGTGGGTGTTCCCTCATGTGCTATGCTACACCTTTCTACAAAATTCTCAATGTCCCATCTTGCTTTAGGCCAATAATAATTGTGAGCCACCTTTTGGATGATGGTACCTATTTTCTCATGGTCCCCATCTGGTTTCACATGTAGGCTCCTTATTAAGTCTGCCCTATATCTTTTAGGAAGTACCAGCTGTCCCTGACCTTTGGATCTAGCTCCAGTCTTCCTATACATCAACTTGTTTTTCATGTAAAAATCTCCCTTGCCTGGAGTAGTATGACAAGTTGACAATTTCCTAAAACAAGGCTTGAGGGTCTTATCCCCAGCCTGTGCCTTCCTCATTTCTTCTGGAGTGGTATCCAACATAATATCCTCCTCCTTTCTTGAGGTCGACCTGACCTGAAGGGTGGCCATATACACAGGTTTCCTTCTGCAACGGTCAGTGTCATGATTGTTCATCTTACAATTTTTACACCACCTTTTTCCTTGGTTGAAAGATTTTCTTTCATCATATTTCCTTTCATCGAATTGTGGGGTTTTATTTTTATTGTCATACCGTGGCCTATCAAACTGGTGCTTACCTTTGTTTTGATCCCTAGGATCAAATTTATTAAAGTTCTGTGGTGCCCTAAAATTATCCACCTGTCTCTTTTTATTACCTGTTACCTCTGCTTGAGCTGCTTGATACCTTTCAGCAACATTTAGCAACTCACCCAGCCTCTCTGCACCTTGTTCCATGAGAAACTTTCTCAGGTCTGGAGCCATGGACTCTCTTAATTGTTCTATAAGGATCATTTCCTTAAGATCTTGGGTTTTCCCCAGAGAAGTCCATTTATCCAAGTATGTCTCTATCCGTGCAGAGAACTGGTGATATGTTTCACCTGACAGTAGTTTAGCATTCCTAAATTTTTTCCTATAAAATTCTGCGTTCTTTTCATATCTTAACAAAAGAGCCTGCTTTAGCATGTCATAATTTTCCTGATCACCTCTGCTCATTTTGGCAAAAACTTCATAAGCTGCCCCACGAAGTCCCTGAGATAACTTTAAGCTCCACCTTTCTCTCTCTAACCCATACGTGGTAGCTAATAGTTCATATCTATTTAGATAGATCTCTATATCATCGTCTTTCTCAACAAAATGATCTAAATGAAAATTCATAGCTGAGGTTGAGGCTCCCTGACTAGCAGTGGCATCAGAGGTAAAGGGACTGGCACCATTTTCAGGAGCATTGCCCTGAAACTCAAACTCCCTTAGTCGTAACTCATGTTCCCTTTGTAATCTTTTCTCCTCCTTTTCTGCTTCCCTCTCTGCAGACAATCTTCTTTCCTCTCTTTCTGCAGCTAATTTCTTCTCTTCTCTTTCTGCAGCTAATTTCTTCTCTTCTCTTTCTGCAGCTAATTTCTTCTCTTCTCTTTCTGCAGCCTGTCTTCTTTCCTCGGCTTCCAATGCTTTAGCCTCTTTGTCAGCCTCAATCTGCAACCTCTTAATTTCCTTTTCAGCCTCTAACTTTCTTTCGGCCTCTTTTTCTAATCTTCTTTCTTCCCGTTCAATATATTTGTCACATTCAGCAGTGACATAAGAAATCATAATTTGCCCGTCCATTCCTAACTCTTTCGCAGTCTGTACAGCAGCAGATCGAAATTTTGCCAGGTCGGCCATTGTCTAACAGATAAATGTCTAAAATATTTAACTAAACAATTTTATCTATGACTAATTAACTCAGGACAACACAGGCACTGTGAGCTCAACCTTATTTATTTTCACCCAAGAATACCGTTTATATCTTATTATTCCCTGAGGTGAATTACCCCCAATATTTTTAATAGGGAGAGATTCAAAATCCCGAGAGCGAGACCCCAATATATGTGGTAAAGTGGGATTTTATAAATATTTATAGGGGACTTAGTGTACTGACTGAGGTCAGCTGTGAAGGTATCTATATCTAATAAGTGTAGTGTATTATAGATGACCTTACTTGCTACCACATTATGCCTCAGTCAGAATTATTCTGGAATATTGTGATGACTACGTTAAATGTCTAGGGTATGTATATGATGAAGTGTAAGTCACAACAACAACAGACAGATAAACAATTTAATTTATTCCACCACACTTGACAACACTGTGACACTCACATACATATAACACTCTATGAGAATATCTTAAATGAGTCACTGATAAATTTTCAAATATCAATATGTATTCAGTGCTGTCATTAATGTATATGTGTCCTGATTCAAATACAAGTGAACCAGGAATCACAATCAATTTTAATTACAAGTTATATGTACAGAATTTATCAATATGAATCTTGTAGTGACATATTTTATTAATATTATCTTATGTGTGTCAGTTGTGTAGTGGTAATATGAGGTAATACTGGTTTTTTTTTTTTCAAGCTCTGTTGGTATTTGTCATCATGACTTCAATAGTTTGTTTCTATTGGAACTAGTATTGGAGATGTTCTCAGTTCCTGGCATTAAAACAATTAATTTCCCCTCTTAATTTTATTTTACAAGGTCAGTTTAAGATGGGGGTACATAATGTTGAGCTCCGCTGGCCACATCAGCTTATCTGTCGTGATGGCGGCAGGAAAAGACTCCTCTGCTCGAGTGCTCCCCTGTGTTCTGGAGACACCTCACTGTTAGCTATATGGACCAAGGAGTATGCTGTCCGACTCTGGATTCAGCAAAGCTCTGACCAGGTGCTGCTCAATAACTTTAAGACTACGGTCCCTGAAACAAGAAGGTTGTACCTCCTACTTCAGAACTAATTTACACTCTATTTCTACACTGAACACAGTACATACAAACATTGAGTTCAGAGCGTTAGGCCAACTGTCAGCTTCATCTGAAATACTTTACACCAGTATATTCCTCCCTAATGGTTACCACGCCTCTGCAATTCCAGCATGATTTCTTTCTAGTCAATAAGTTAGGTGTCAGTGTACTGTTTGGCAATTCCATGTAGTTTCACTTTTTTCCGACACCTCCTAATCAGGTTGGAGCAATATAGGCTTTACCTCATGCTCGCTACTGAACCACACATATATACAGACATAAATTATCAATTTACATTCAATTTTCATTAAAAAGATATTGAATATTTCAAGCTTACCACAATTCAATGGAAATAATAAACAGTTTCGTTGACTGGCAATGAATAGGCACAAATTCCGATCTGCCGATGTCCCAGGCTTTTATTTTTAGAAAAATATGCCCTGGTGCTCAACGCACTGTTTCTTAGTAGGTTTATTACAAGATGTGGCAAGGAACAGACGCTCTGAATTGAGTATATTCGCAGCTCTAACCAATCATGCCATGTCTACCTACTTTTCAAAAAAAATATTACCCTTCTCACGTTTCCCCTGACAACGAAAGATAGTATTTATAGTCCGACTAATCGTGTTTAGCCTTACATTTATTGCGCTCCAATCAAATAGGAGTTAACATGGTAGGCTATTTCCGTAACGTAATGTTTTTTCAAACACGTTATAAAAAAAAATTTTATGAGCAGAAATGATTTCATGCTGTCAGGCACCCCCACTATTTTATTTTGGCTATAATTTGGTAATTCCTAGACTATTTGCGTAACGTTTTACATATTCTTTGTCAGCAAGCCCTAAGGAACCCAAATATACAAATTTAAAAGAGCTAAGTGGCTGCGTTCAAAATATGCAATTTCTTCTACCTCCTGTTTACTTCGAAGATGTGCTGTCTGGGTACTGTAATGTTTTCAAACGTAAACCAGTATAATGTCATATTTCCCAATAAGCGTTTTTCAGGATTTTAAAACCTAACTCTGGTATGGGTAGTGTTTTTTATCACTGTCGATTTGAAAAAATTTAGTGCTAGTGGCCTTACACGCGTGATGGCAGCAATTGTGTATCGCGCGACGCGTGTTTAGTGTTGCATGTGTCCCTGCTTTCTGCCTCTCCCTTCTCTCTATCCTTTAGTCCATCTGTCTTTCGTTTTTGGTAACATAGTGTATAAAAAGACATGAATGGAATTTTAAATCTAGGTCAACTTGCGTATTTCAAGGTTTTTCTTAGAAATGGAGTACCCTTTTTATTGTGTCTGGGAAACGCGTGTATGTTGCAGAAGGCTTTTACTATCAACGTGAAACGTTACAATTTGCAGACGCAGGAGAACACAAGGGGATTTCGAGTACAGTCATTGTGACAGCACTGTTCTTTACCATTCTTCTTTCCTTTTATTAAATTTATTTGTTAGGCTTTATATTTACGTTTTAATTTATATATGTGGATTAGAATTTCTCACGACATCTCCATCATATAGTTGCATATTTAGCAAGTGAAGCCTAACTGCTCATCACCGAAGAAGCTTCTATGCTTTCCTGCCACTGTTTCCGTGTTTCCGTACTTCTGAAACAGGAGGAGAATTTAGGGCCGTCATCAGGGCATGCAGCAGTGTGAAGGACAACTCAGCTGACCTGAATTATTAAGATGACAGGGTATTTCCCTCTCTATAACATTAGAAGCCCTGAACATTTGTTGTAACTTTTCATCAGTCTAGAACGTTGTACCTGGGCTAATTAAGCATGTAGCATTTCCACGAGGATTTTACACGTTGGATCATTAATATGCAGACTGCTATCTTCTGTGAACTTTTGAGATCGCATGGCCTTTGATGGGAGGTTAAATCACGCCCACGACCATCTCTGAGAACGATTTATAGCAATCTTTTCCTTAACGCAGGCCCAAAGGGGACGTGGCCAGAGACTCACTCCTGTTTCTAGAGCAATTAACAGCAGTTCATTTTGCTTACCTTGCTGTCACCCCGCCTAGTGGGAGTTGCCAAAGCTTCTCGGGAGAGCGGTCCCATCAAAGCCAGGCTGGTCTTCAGAATCAACGTAGAAGCGGTATACGATCTGAGGAATCAGGGAACTCCCAGCTAACGAAGTTAGTTTCTCGCAGAGATTTCGCACCCTCATGCGAGCAGCCTGAGACGAACGGAGATCGGAAGCCAGGGGGGCATCGCGGTTAACACGACGGCGTAGAACCTCGATTTTTTCTCAAGATGAAGAAAGGTGTGAAATTCTCACACGACCCCTTTAAGTTACACTCCTAATAGTATAAATAAAGACTCTGAAAAACTGCATTTTATCATTCGTTTTGACAGATTTTAAGAAGCACTACCTATAGCAGACTACTGCTAGATTCCACCTGGATCTTTCGGATACATATATTATAGTGAATTCTTTTCTGTGCAGACGAATGATCACTAAACCTGGCATCCAAGCAATTAAATATAGACAGAGTTCTGTCAAACACAGTCGATAACTCCAGTGACTTACGAACATTTTAAAATTAACCTTGTGGCGACTCGTTATGAGTCTCGCTCTCTGAATTTTACATGAGATTTAAGCAACCCAAGAAATCCTGATTCATAAAGTCTGTTAAAGTTAAACTGGAGCAGAACAGTTGCCAGTCAATATTTTATTTAATGCTCTAGTTGTGAAAGAGAACACAGATTTACCTGAACACTGTCTGCCTAGTATTCTCATCGGATTCCCCCCCCCCCCCCACCCCCTTCCTTCCTCGAAGAAGAACTTACCTCAGTGTTTTAGTCTGTGACATTACGCCAAAAAGAAAGTTATCACCACCAGCTGTGCGAATCTTAGGAACCACACCATCCCTCACACCTAGCAAAGTGCCTGTGCCATTCATTAGGAACTTTATCAAATAAACAAACAGTACCGTTAGACTTCAACGTCCAGCGATTTCGGGACACTTTGTTAACTTCAACAACCCGCTAATCTGGGGCTGTACACGGAAGAAAATACATTTACCTAAGCCAATGTTTAGTGCTGTTTTTTTGGTGTAATTCCTATGAAGGGTCAGAAGCCACGATTCGGTAAGTCTGTGAGCGTGACTGTGTGTAGGCCTTCACAAGTGTGTTTTTTTTAATGAAAGGAGATTTGATCTTGCTACCATTTAATTAGTTCGACCTAGCATTGATTTTGTACTGTATTCATTACATGGGATTTCTCCTAGCGGGATTTATTAACTGTGTTTATTTCCCCCTCCCGTAAATCTGTAGAATACAGGGAAAACATTTAAGACCCCTAGTTTTTTTCTCTACCCCCCTATTACTGTAACCCCTCGTCCCAGAGTACTAAATTTACAGTCGGGTTAAATTACCTATCTCTTATCATCAACCCCCCCCCCCTGTCTTTGGGACCGGGCTTTTCTTGTTAAATACAAGCGGGAAAGGTGTATTGGATACTTCTCCTCCAAAACCCCTCCCCACCGTGTCATTTGTAGTTTTGTAACCTTTGATTTCTGCATGTAAATTGATAATTGTTTGTGAAGTGATTTTATGCTAAATAAAAGTAATAAAACTTTTAGCATTCGTGTCGGCTGGCCCAAAACCCACATAACTTACCCATATTCGTTATCGTAGTCTGTATTCACGTACGTTATGTGTCAGTATCACCAAATCGGTGTGTGCACCTGAGTGACTGGAGACTGGCAAACAATTGTTTGTTCAGAAGAGTGGTAGGAGTAGTGTTGAGAGACAAATATTGTCGTAATAAGAGACTGTCCTTACTCTTCCCAGTACTTGTAAATCAACTATCTTTCTTTCCTAAATCCTTATTCTCACAGAGCCTTCACTATCATTCTACACTCTAACGGGACCACTATCCACCAGAATTCTCTCAAAGAAAAATTACGACAAGCAGACAGAGTACAACATTATTATTATTTACACCATTATTTTGGCGGGTGACTTGCTCGTAAGACACTCTGTGGGCTGGTTATGTCACAGAATGAGATGTCGCTAGGTTATGTCACAGAATGAGATGTCGCTAGGTTATGTCACAGAATGAGATGTCGCTAGGTTATGTCACAGAATGAGATGTCGCTAGGTTATGTCACAGAATGAGATGTCGCTAGGTTATGTCACAGAATGAGATGTCGCTAGGTTATGTCACAGAATGAGATGTCGCTAGGTTATGTCACAGAATGAGATGTCGCTAGGTTATGTCACAGAATGAGATGTCGCTAGGTTATGTCACAGAATGAGATGTCGCTAGGTTATGTCACAGAATGAGATGTCGCTAGGTTATGTCACAGAATGAGATGTCGCTAGGTTATGTCACAGAATGAGATGTCGCTAGGTTATGTCACAGAATGAGATGTCGCTAGGTTTCTCAACAACAGAAAGACGAGCAAGAATAAAGTGGCACATAAATAAAAAATCATATATCGCATATATTTTTGTTCATTTGATCACAGTTTCTGTCTCGTTTTGGCGAAGCCGCGCCCCGCTCAACTTTGACACAAGATGGGGCTGCGGAATAACTGTGTGTGCATTCTGCATGCGTGCGTGCATGTGTGTGTGTTAAAAATGTATAGTGTTAGTGCCCTTATTTCTTAATAAAAGTAGGACATGGGTGGTCAGTCATACCGGATGAAAGGACAGTGTTTACTTTCTCAGGCTAAAGACGCAAGCGATGATAGGCGTATTTGTGCCTTGTCAACCCCCCCCCCCCCCCCCCCCCGAACAACAGCACTACAACAGTGAGGGAGGGGGTCAGTCGTTGTTTGATTTCAACGAGGGGAGAGGAGAAGGGGTGTCAGTTGTTTGTTTACAATAGTGGGGGTGGGGGATAAGTCATTATCTGTTTATAATGAAGATGGTTGGGGGGGGGGGGTGTCCATTTTGTTGTCTCTTTACAACAGTGGGGGACGAGGTCAGTCTTTGTTTGTTTTTAACTGTGGCAGGTGGAGGTCAGTCTTTATTTATAACAGTGGGGGAGGGGGGTAGAAGTCGGTCTTTGGTTATACAGAGGGGTTGGGGGTCAGTCTTTGTTTGTTTATAACAAGGGGAAGGGGGGTCAGTCTTTGTTTGTTCACAACAGTATGGGTGGGGGTCAATTTGTTTGTTTATTACTTGTTGGGGGGGGGGGGGTAGCGACACGGACTGATCACTTAGGAAAATCCCAGAAAATTCTACGAAAAACAGTACTTTTATGATAAACTAGGAATCGCAACGAACTTCTATAGGGAAATCCTAATTAACTAGCACAATAAAAAAATCTGCGATAATTATATAATTAATGCCTCCGACAGAATAATTATTTTCGGGATGTGTGCAGAAACCCCTAATACATGTAATTATGGCAGTAGGAGAGCATTATCGTTAGTAATGGATGAGAAAATTATGATTTTGTCGATAAATTAGCACAGATTCGCAAAAACACCCAAACTCTCCGAAAAGTTGTCAAGCGGAAAGTGAACAAAAGCGCAGACGTCTCGGAGACTAAGGGAGATAAGTATATTAGGAACGCCGTATCAGACCAGTTCGTACTCCACGAAATCACTTCAGTATCTGCCAGAGCTGAGGGCCCCTCTTACAGCTAGATGTAATCAGTCTCAACACTATACGATAACTAACGAGAAGTCACAGCTAACCGCCATTGGGAGCGCTTGTTAGATCGAAGCTCAAAAACCAGCCGCAGGTTCGCGGTACCCCTGTCTGAGAGTAATTAATGTATGTATAAATTGTTAAGATTACAATTTATTTTAGTGCTATGTTAAGTAATGGATAATTAAGTTTGCTGTTTATTTAAAAACTTAATGTTTTGCTTAACATAATCTTCATGTTTATTAACATTGCTTTGTGCCTGAAGGAAGATGGCTTATCCAATCATTTAACCTCTAGGGTCCTTCTCAGGACTAATAGTCCTTTTCAGGGCTTTACTTTTGGGTGATGTGCTCAAAGAGCTAACAGTCCTTTTCAGGGCTTAAATTTTGGGTAATATGCACAAAGGGTTCATCTTTTCTTCTTGTCTTTTATTCTGTCAATGTATTATAAGGGAGACAATATTGCCAATTTTGGCAAAAGCTAAGCCAACGGGAATTAACTGTGACTAAGTTTGGAAAATGTACCTGATTGATGTAATAATTCTTAAATGTATTGTACTGTTGCATAACGTTTACAACAGTAAAGGAAGGGTCTTTGTTTGTAAAAAAAAAAAAAAAATTGAAGGGTCTTTGTTTGTAAAAAAAAAAACTGTAGGTACGTCTTTGTTTGTTTACAGCAGCTGCGGATGGGTCATGTTATGTTTGTTGCAACAGTGAGAGTCAATCTTTGTTTACAACTGTTTCCATCAAGGCCGCTCTAAGTGGTATCACGCGTACAAGAGACATTTACGGACATTAACCGTGCCTCAAATTAGAAGATTACAACATACAGCCCACGTGACGTTCCTACTGCAACAACCTATTTCTTGACACATGTGATGTAACTGGCTGAGAACGATGGAAAAACTGTGTGAAAGACGGAAGTAATCAAGGAAGAGAAGACAATGGTAAATGCTGAAGGTCTATTTAAGTCAAACTTCGATGCGGAGACGGCGTTTAATCTCATATCATATTATGTATGGTAAAATTAATCATTAACGTACAAGCTATGAGGACCATGAATTCTATAACGCATACATTAATCATTAACTTACAAGCTATGAGGACTGTTACGATAGGATTTATGATATTAGCCACTATTGTAGTGAGCTCTGGTAAAAGTTGCACATTTTGGGTTTTGAAATGTAATTAATGTATAATATGTTTTCGCGCTTCACGGTGTTGAAAGCGAAGAGCATAAGTTGCTTAGTTTTAGGATGACGTGTCACGTTGATAAGCTAGCACGTAACAACATTGTAATTGTACCCTTATTATGTTAACCTTGGTCCTAGACGGACGCAAGTTTGAAGTCTCCCGTGATAATGATAGTTGTGTAAAGAATTTATTTGTGATACGGCACAAGGGTCTGCCTATTTGATGTGGATACGATTGTACGTCTCATTGAGGAAATGGAGTACGTTTAAGAATTGGATATAATGTACAGGGAGCAATATTTAGGAATAAGTATCCAAAGTCACATTAATCGCATAAGTCAAGTTATTCGTTACCGGATTGCCTATCCACGGAATCACGTGTAAATAGCCTGGCGTTATGACAACTTAAGGAGGTAAACTCAAGTGACGATTTATTATGTTTTGCATTATGATGATGAACTGTTTTAATGGACTGTTTTGCCGTGATTAAATGTGTTCGTTGGACTCTGAATACAACGGACTTATCCATTTGATTGATGTTGAAGGTTATACAAGTTTGCCCCATCATTCGCGTTTACAACCAAGGCACAATACGCTCTAAACCTAGAGAGTTATTTATAATCTAAGAGCACGAATCTTATATGGACAGAATAATGAACATGGATGTGGAAGCTAACAGAAACCCCGTTAATACATAAAAACACTGAAATCAACCTGCACTAAAATATGGTGGCAACAACAGAGAAATTTATACCGGCAACAAAGTGAACCAAATATAAATCACCGGCAACAACGTCGGCAACAAACAGGGGTCACAAACCATAAAGACAACAACGTGATGGCCAGTAGTGCGGAGAACGAAACAGCAAATTAGCGACAAACGCAAGGAAAGAAAGAAACAACAAAGTAACGAAAATAATTTGTTTTCGAAGTCCTACAATGACAAGAGCAAGTTTTATTCAAAATGACAATATATCGGTCGAATTACCAAGAATGTGTTTACGATCATAAATTCCTCACGTGACTTGCACTTTGTGACGCGATACGCATAACAACGCAAGAGCAGCAACGTCATCAGTCTGTGTGCAAGAGGAATGTCAGATATCCAAGACCGTTGCAGACAATGTCGAGAGCCATTTCAAGATCAACAATGGATCCAGAACAGTAGCAGTACTTGCAACCATCCAACTAGCTTCAAAGACCAATCTTTACCGTCGATGCATGCTAGCACTGTTCGGGGGAAAACAGTCGAATTCCAAAAAGCTAAGTAACCGTTTGTGGTTTGGTAAACCAAATTGTGGTCCATTTACATTTCGTAGGCATATCTGATTCATGTATGTTACACGTACTTATATAATATTCGTATGTTTATATATGTCTAAGCGGGTTTTGGTTGGCGGGAATCAAAACTGATGTTACGTCGCTTCGGCTGACCGCAACAGTTTTGATCGTATCTTAGGGTTATTGAATATTTGCAATTTTGGATACAAGAGATCCCCTAATACATTACCTGGGAACTATATGCTTGTAATTGCAAAAATTCAATATTATGTATTAGTTGTAAGGTGATGTGATATCTGGTGTATTTTTCTGTATTAAGTTTCATTTTTATTCATTTACGTCGTTGGTTTGTAAGCTATCACGTCCATTCTCAATCTCACTTTCGTTTATTTTATAATTGTAAAATATTTGTCAGTTATAGAGTCCTGTGACGTCATCATTTTCAGTGTATGTGTTCTAACCTAGATTTGGTTTAACCTTGACCCTACTTCCGATTTTCTGCTCGTTTTCATATAATCATTTTTATGTTTGCATTTGTCAATTGTGATGTGCTACTGTCTTGTAAAAGTATAGTTTCTTATTTGTTTTGTATTTATTAATTTATAAATTGATAATATAATAATAATAGTATAACTTGGTTAGGTATTAATATAATAATAAAAATTATTTTGATTAATTTTGATTGAATTTTTAAAAAGTGGGATTGATGGAATGATTGCAACAATTTGCACTAGTAGTTCAGTTCACTATTAGTTGTTCATCATGACTAGGGCATGATGTTATAATATATGGACAAATACTTATAAATTTATAGTTCGCCTTGATTATATTAGGCATATTAGGGATTGATTAGAACACTAGTCGAGACATTGTACTACATTGTCCACTGAGTATATATGAATAATTAAATACTTTATATTGTTGATTAATACATATTATTGATTAAATAGATAGATTATTAACTTCAGGATGGCTACATTAGAAACTTTCGTTAAAATTGGAAAAGATTTTGGCTACAAAGGACCAGAACTTAAAGATTTTGCAGAGAAACAGCTAGCTATTGCTAAGCAAGAGGAAGCAGATAGAAAACGAGAAGAAGAAGTACGTGAGGCCAAATTAGAGAAGCAAAAAGCTATTGCTAAGCAAGAGGAAGCAGATAGAAAAAGAGAAGAAGAAAAACAAAAAGAAATTGCTTAACGAGAAGAAGAAGAGAGAAAATCTGCATTGAAACAAGAAGAAGATAGAAAAGTGACAAGAGATGAAATATTACGAATTGAAGAAGAAAATAAAAGGAAACAAGAAGAAATTATAAGGCAACAAGAAAAAGAATTGGCACTTATTCAGTTTGAAACAGCCAAATTAAAAGCACAATGCGCTACTACTAGCCATGGTGTCAATTCTAATGATATGTCTTCATCTACCCAACATAAAAGTTATTATAACTTTAAACTGCCACATTTTAAACTTAACTCTGACGATTTAGCATCGTATCTAGCACGTTTTGAACAGGTATGTAAGACAAATAACTTGGAAAAATCTGCATGGGCACTTAAACTTCGAGAATTTTTAGATGGTGAGCCCTTAAACGCAACCGAGAATGTTGATCCTACTATGGCTTGCGATTATGATGCCATAAAGGCTTTGTTATTACGACGTTTTCATTTGGATGAGGAAGGATGCAGATTAAGATTTAAAAATCTCCAACCAGATTCCAATAAAGGTTTCATAGGCTTCATTGCGAATATACGCAACACCTTTAATAGATGGGTGGAACTTGCTGGGGTGAATAAATCTTATGATAAATTGGTGGATTTGCTACTTAGGGACAAAGTCTTATCTTCGGTTAGTCCTCCATTTTTTTTCCTTCTTACAGGAACGTAAAGCACCTACGATTGCTGCTTTAGAAGAGATAGCAATAAATTATTGCACCGCACATCCTAATGTCAGCATTGCTAATTCATATCTAAGAGAACCATTACCTGTAGCATCTAACTTGTCATATCATGGTTATGACAAATCAAGAACACACAGCATAAATAGAAATCATTTTAACAGCAGATATAATGATCATTACAATCAGGGACAAAATCATTATAATAACTATAATAACTTTAACAGAGGTAGACAACAGTTCAGAAATCAGGTACCTCAGTTTAAACATAAAGATAATTTTCAACAAAAACCAAGTTGGAATAAAACTTTTACTGATAAGGTAAATAATAATGGTAACTCTTGGCGTAAGAGTAATGACAATTTTAGACCAAGACACAAAAGCTATAACAGTAGGAGCAGTAACAATAATTATTCAGGTTTTCATGATAGACAACGCTCCACCTCCAGACATCAACAACGATTTACTCATAATACAGGGGCAGCGTTAACTACCAATGCACCTCCATGTAATAACAATATTGATACCGCAACACATTCGTCATCTGCTTGTTATATTGTTGATAATAACGTGGCAAATATTTGTCCACAATGCCATACTATTTTTCAGAAATCCAGCCAGCCGACAATACAAGTTGCACAACCTACTCCTGCTATTTGTCTCACGGCTAACGATGGAACAGGGACATTGATTTTTAACAAAGGAATTTTAGATGGAAACATTATTTCAGTTTTGAGGGATTCCGGATCCACCACCATTGGCATCCGTCAATCATTAGTACATCCTAGATATGTTACTAAAGACTTTGTATGCTGCATTACTTTCGGAGGGACTATTGGATATTATCCTAGTGCAATTATAGACGTTAATACCCCATTCTTTTCAGGGAAAGTTAAAGTATGTCTGCTTCAGAATCCTGTTGCTGATTTGACATTCGGACGTATCTATGGCAGCAAAGACTGTACACCTGAGCAGATATTGGAATGGGAAAGATTGAACTTGTATGCAGCCAGTACAGTGACAACACCAGCTCAAGCTCAGGAGTTAGAGAAGAAAGATACTACAGTTACTAATGTAGTGGATAACACTGACAATGAACCTAAATCGATGATTGATAGAGAGTCT
Source organism: Oreohelix idahoensis (assembly GCA_024509875.1). Lineage (NCBI taxonomy): Eukaryota > Metazoa > Mollusca > Gastropoda > Stylommatophora > Oreohelicidae > Oreohelix > Oreohelix idahoensis. The sequence goes on from JAMPIV010015175.1 coordinate 95,077, forward strand.
TTTGCACTCAAACAAAGAGAAGATAACTCTTTGAAGACATTTTTTGCATTAGTGAACAAATATGATGATATTACTGTTAAAAATAAAGTTAAACATTGGTTCACTATCAAAAATGATATTTTACTTAGGAATAGTCTAGAAAGGGATAAGGTAAAACAACAGGTCATAGTACCATCGTCGTTAAGGACATACATACTACGACATGCACATGACTCCCAATGCGCGGGTCATATGGGCTACACTCGCACACGTTCACGAGTGTTGTCGTTTTTCTGGCCAGGAGTTTCACAAGACGTATCCTTGTACGTATGTTCCTGTGTGATTTGCCAGGAAGTTAAGTCTCGTGGAGCATTCCATAATGCTCCAATTCAGGCTTGTGAGATATCAGTTCGTCCATTCGATAAGATGGCAATAGACATTATTGGTCCTATGTTACCTACTGCTCGAGGTCATAGGTACATATTAACATGCATTGACCTATGCACTCGATGGCCAGAGGCTATACCTCTTAAAAAATATTACAACATCTGATATAGCTGATGCTTTGCTATTGATATTTTCTAGGCTCGGTTTTCCCCAAAAATTACTTTCGGACCATGGACCTCAGTTTGTGTCTGACAAAATGAAGGAAGTAATGAAGACACTTAATATAGGAAGAAGTCTCAGTAGTGTTTATCATCCTATGAGCAATGGTTCTGTTGAGAGGCTCAACCGTACCATTAAACAACTGTTACATAAAGTTACCGTAAACAATCCTCAAGATTGGGACAGAGCTATTCCAGCTGTCTTGTTCGCATACCGAGAGATTCCGCATGAACAAACCGGTTTCTCCCCTTTCGAGTTAGTGTTTGGTGCTCCACCAAGAGGTCCGATGGGACTTATTAAAGACTTACTACTCAACTCTGAGATGACTCAGGACACACAGTCATCTTATGAATACGTTATTAACTTACGTAAACAAATCATAGAGGCTTGCCAAATGGCAACAGCTTCATCAGAGGCTGCGAAGGATAAAGCCAGACTATTTCAAAATAAAAATAGACGACTACGCCAGTTATTTCCTGGTGACGAAGCTTTCGTGTTACTTCCACGAAAGGATAATAAATTACTGATCGCTTGGAATGGTCCTTATAAGGTAGTAGACAAATTTCTGACGTCGACTACATACTAGACATAAAAGTCAGAAAAAAATCTACCATATAAACATATACGACTATGTGTAGATTACAGGAAACTTAACGCTCAAACTGTACCAGACAGTGAACCTCACCCTTTGATTGACGATCTACTTACTCGTCTTTTGTCAGCTAAATATTTCACGAAAATTGACTTAACTAAGGGATATTGGCAGATTCCCTTAAATTAACAAGCAAAATATTACACTTCATTTTCGACTCCACAAGGTCTTTACCAGTGGAATGTCATGCCTTTTGGGCTGATGAACGCTCCTGCAATGTTCATTCGCATGATGTGAAAAATTGTATCTTCCAGATCAGACATCATCACATATATTGATGACATTTGTCTGTTCAGTTCTTCTTTTGATGAACATTTTACAGGTTTAAGTTCAGTATTAGATATTTTAAGAACTAATAACTTAACTGCCAGACCAAGCAAAATGCAAATAGGCTTCCATGAAATAACATTCCTTGGACATATCATAGGGGCTGGACAAATACAAACTATTCCTCAAAATGTCTCAAAGATTTTAAAACTATCAGTTCCACAAACAAAGAAACAAGTTAGGAGCTTACTGGGTCTTGTCCAGTATTATAGTACATTTATTCCCAACTTGTCGTCCATTACGGCTGTCTTGTCTTCGTTATTGAAGAAAGATATGCCTACAAAAATTACGTGGACAACTGACTGCGAGACCAACGTTTAATAAAATAATATCTTTTTTCTCCAGGCCACCTATTCTAAGATTACCAGATACTAAAAAAATGTTTATACTCCGTACATATGCGAGCAATTACGGATTAGGAGGTACCCTGTTACAAGAGCATGACAGCGTACTTCATCCAACGTTATACATATCGAGAAAACTCAATGATGCCGAACGAAATTACTCAGTCATTGACAAGGAGCTGTTAGGAGTCGTCTGGGCAATTCAGAAATTAGAGAGGTTCTTGCTCGGCGCACCCTTTTTTATCCAGACAGAGCAAAAGGCAGTGGCTTCACTCAGAAAAGCCAACCACAAAAACGCCAAGTTGGCCCGTTTCGCTATATTGTTACAGCCTTTCAATTTTACCATCGAAGCTATTCCAGCACACGAAAATGTGGTAGCGGATACTTTGTCATGCAATCCTTTGTCACAAAACGATGGACAAGCAATAACTCAATAAACTCAAACTGGTTTTTATGCTGAAACTTACAGAGCTTTATTCGAGAGACTACAAACTTACAATTGATAATGAACAAACAAATCAAGTCTTTCAAAAACGAAACATGAATTTTCGGGATGAAATTTCAACTTAATAAAAACATTACAGCATCCCAGGTCAAATAAATTGACAAAGAAACATTCATCGTACTTTCAAGACAATAACATTTCGTTTCAAATAATCACTTGACATTATTGACCTCGTTTGAATGTTCACGGACTTTGGTTAGTGTCCTTACGTAACTCAAGCGACTTCAAATTTTATTAATTCAAAGCACAAAATGAAAATAGGAGCGATTTGACTTACAGATGTATTTTCATTTCCTTTCGTCGGAAATAAGGATTAATCAGGACTTTATGAAGTATTATGGATGGAACAATACGAAAGAAGGACAGCGTATTCGTGGAAATTAACAGTACTTGCTTTGAGGAATTATTCTGATGCAATAAAATGAAAAGAAGATAGTTATTTCTATACATACAGTATCACACACTAAGATAGTATAGTTACTGTAATTAATTAATTGTAGATTATTACATTCATAAATATAGTTAAGGACATTTTATATTAATACGTGATTAACGGTAATTACTAGGTTAATTTAATTATATTTACTTCGATATTTTTTCCTTACACACATCTATTCTATCCTAATCTATTAACTTATTATTACTTTCTTTTCATACATTCTTAACTTTTTCTTAACTTTTCCTTATTTTTCCTTACTCTTCTCTACCTTCCTTAACTATTAAACCTTACTTTATTTCACTTAAGTATATTTATATTTATATAACATACTTCACACATTTAGTTAATCTTATAGTTTATTGGTCTATAATATAATATTGATTACTACTTCATACTCTTCTTAATTAAGAGATAATTTTATTTAGAGACAAAATTATTTAATTATTAGTCGACACTCTGACAGTTGACAATTTTATCTGTTAACTTGACATTTTTTTTGTAGTTATTGACATGAACTAAAGTTGACTGCAACCTTCGACGATATTACGTGATACGTAGATCGATAATCTGTTAAATTTTTACGTTTTTTAAAAAAAACTATGGAAAAAATCTATAGAATAGATTTTTTTTACCCCGTCGGACAGGGGAATGTTACGATAGGATTTATGATATTAGCCACTATTGTAGTGAGCTCTGGTAAAAGTTGCACATTTTGGGTTTTGAAATGTAAATTAATGTATAATATGTTTTCGCGCTTCACGGTGTTGAAAGCGAAGAGCATAAGTTGCTTAGTTTTAGGATGACGTGTCGCGTTGATAAGCTAGCACGTAACAACATTGTAATTGTACCCTTATTATGTTAACCTTGGTCCTAGACTGTCGTGAGAAATTCTAATCCACATATATAAATTATCAGATAAATGTAAAGCCTAACACATAAATTCAATAAAAGGAAAGAAGAATGGTAAAGAACAGTGCTGTCACAATGACTGTACTCGAAATCCCCCTTGTTTTCTCCTGCGTCTGCAAATTGTAACGTATCACGTTGATAGTAAAAGCCTTCTGCAGCATACACGCGTTTCCCCAACACAATAAAATGTGTACTCCATTTCAAAGAAAAACCTTGAGATACGCAAGATGACCTAGATTTAAAATTCCATTTATGTCATTTTATACACTACGTTACCAAAAAAACGAAAGACAGATGGACTAAAGATAGAAAGAAAGGGAGAGGCTGAAAGCCGGAACGCATGCAACACTAAACACGCGTCTCGCGATACACAATTACTACCATCACGCGTGTAAGGCCACAAGCACTAGCTTTTTTCAAATCGACAGTGATAAAAAACACTACACACACGAGAGTTAGTTTTTAAAAACTCACAAAACGCTTATTAGGAAACATGACATTATACTGGTTTACGTTTGAAAACATTACAGTACCCAGACACCACATCGTATTCGAAGTAAACAGGAGGTAGAAGAAAGTGCATATTTTGAACGCAGCCATAGGAATTACCAAATTATAGCCAAAAGAAATAGTGAGGGATGTCAGACAACACCCAAAATCAGAATCGCTCAGTGGCAGATTTTCACACCACCATTGTACGGGAAATGGGTCTCCATGTTAAATCCGATTTGATTGGAGCGCAAGAAATGTAAGGCTAAACACGATTAGTCGGGCTATAAATACTATCTTTTGTTGTCAGGGGAAACGGGAGTAGGAGTACTTTTTTTCAAACGATTTGGTAAACATAGCACGATTGGTTAGACCCGCGAATATAGTCAATCAGAGGCGTCAGGTCACCACCACATGTTCAAATAAGCTTACTACAGAACCAGTGCGTTGAGCACCAGTGCATATTTTTCTAAATAAAAGCCTGGGACATCGGCAGATCGAAGTTGTGCTATATTCATTGCCATTCAACGTAACTGTGTATTATTCCATGAATTGTGGTAAGCTTGATATATTCAATATCTTTTTAATGAAAATTGAATGTAAATTGATAATTTATGTCTGTATATATGTGTGGTTCAGTAGCGAACATGAGGTAAAGCCTATATAGTGCTCCAACCTGAACAGAAGGTGTCGGAGGAAAGTAAAAACTGCATGGAATTGCCAAACAGTACACTGACACCTATCTTATGGACTAGAAAGAAATAATGCTGGAATTGCAGAGGCGTAGTAACCATTAGGGAGGAATATACTGGTGTAAATTATTTCAGATGAAGCTGACAGTTGGCCTACCGCTCTGAACTCAGTGTTTGTTATGTATTGTGTTCAGTCTGTAAATGGATTATAAACTAGTTATGAAGTAGGAGGTACAACCTTCTTGTTTCAGGGACCGTGGTCCTAAAGCTATTGAGCAGCACCTGGTCTGAGCTTTGCTGAACCTAGAGGCTGACAGCATACTCCTGGGTCCAGATAGTGACCAGTGAGGTGTCTCCAGAACACAGGGAGGCTATCGAGCAGAGGAGTCTTATCCTGCCGCCATCACGAAAGATAAGCCTATGTGGCCAGTGGAGCTCAACATTATTCCACCCCCCCCCCCCCGCCCCCGCCCCCCCCCCCCACCCTCCCCTCCCCCCCCACCCCCCTTCCTCAAAATCTGACTTTATAATAAACCAGAGGGAAAATACAGTGTTTAAATTGATAGGGACTGTGAACTTTTCCCCATACTACTTACAAGATAAACAAACACTTGAAGTCATGATGACAAATAACAACATAGCTTGAAAAAAACAAACCCAGTATTACCTCATATTACTACTACACAACTGACACACATAGGATAATATTAATAAAATATGTCACTACAAGTTTCATATTGATAAATCCTGTACATATAAATTGTAATTAAAATTGATTGTGATTCCTGGTTCACTTTGTAGTTGAATCAGGACATATATATTAATGAAAGTGCTTAATACATATTGATATTTGAAAATTTACCAGTGACTCATTTAAGAGAGTCTTATAGAATGGTACATGTGTGTGAGTGTCACAGTGTTGTCAAGTGTGGTGGAATAAATTAAATTGTTTATCTGTCTGTTGTTGTTGTGACTTACACTTCATCATATACATACCCTAGACATTTAACGTAGTCATCACAATATTCCAGAATAATTCTGACTGAGGCATAATGTGGTAGCAAGTAAGGTTATCTGTAAAACACTACACCTATTAGATACAGATACCTTCACAGCTGACCTCAGTCAGTACACTAAGTCCCCTATAAATATTTATAACATCCCACTTTACCACATAGACGGACGCAAGTTTGAAGTCTCCTGTGATAATGACAGTTGTGTAAAGAATTTATTTGTGATACGGCACAAGGGTCTGCCTATTTGATGTGGATACGATTGTACGTCTCATTGAGGAAATGGTGTACGTTTAAGAATTAGAAATAATGTACAGGGAGCAATATTTAGGAATAAGTATCCAAAGTCACATTAATCGCATAAGTCAAATTATTCGTTACCGGATTGCCTATCCGCGGAATCACGTGTAAATAGCCTGACGTTATGACGACTTAAGGAGGTAAACTCAAGTGACGATTTATTATGTTTTGCATTATGATGATGAACTGTTTTAATGGACTGTTTTGCCGTGATTAAATGTGTTCGTTGGACTCTGAATACAACGGACTTATCCATTTGATTGATGTTGAAGGTTATACAAGTTTGCCCCATCATTCGCGTTTACAACCAAGGCACAATACGCTCTAAACCTAGAGAGTTATTTATAATCTAAGAGCACGAATCTTATATGGACAGAATAATGAACATGGATGTGGAAGCTAACAGAAACCCCGTTAATACATAATAACACTGAAATCAACCTGCACTAAAATATGGTGGCAACAACAGAGAAATTTATACCGGCAACAAAGTGAACCAAATATAAATCACCGGCAACAACGTCGGCAACAAACAGGGGTCACAAACCATAAAGGCAACAAGGACATGGAATTCTGTAACGCATACATTAATAAGTATAATTAACGTACAAGCTATGTGGCCTTTGAGATGTGGATATGTAAAAAGAACGGGGCGTCTCATGGAAAGAGAAGAAAACAAATTAAATGGAGATAGAAACCTAGTCATGAAACGAGAATTAATGACGGATATCAAAATTAGACAGCTAAAATATTTTGGCCATGTAAACAGACATAACACCTTACTTGAGGACCATAACAGAAGGTAGAGTTGAAGGCAAACGTACAAGAGGAAGACAGCGCTATAAGTGGGAAGATAACATCATGAGATGGACAGGAGAGAGTCTTTCAGAGTGCACCATCAGAACAAGATACAGAAGACGAATGGCACCTGATGATGATGATGATATAGAACTCTATATCGCAAAAACTAATCGCTAATGTTCAAGCTATGGAAACACCTGTTAAAGGTAAATTAGGGAATTCAATACCAACAGAAAAAGAACAAATGAAGAGATGGGCTGAGCACTTCATGGAGGTGCTAAACAGACCACCACCAACAGTAACACCTGATTTTAATAATGAAACATCCACAACCACTTTGCCAATAACTTGCGATGAATTCACGCTGGACGAGATCAAACAAGCCGTTAAAAGATTTAAAAATTTTAAAGCTGCTGGAGTTGACGAAATTTCAGGGGAAATGATTAAAGCAGTTAATGACAACAACCTCTTGAGAATTTTAGATATTATAAATGAAGTATGGAGAGAAGAACAACCACCACAACAATGGAAAGACAGTATTATTGTAAAGTTACCGAAGAAAGGTGATCTATCAGACTGTAATAACTGGCGTGGTATATCTCTATTATCAGTACCTGGAAAATTATTATGTTGCATGATGTTAGAAAGACTTAAATTGCATGCTGACGAAAAGATCAGAGAAGAACAAGCGGGTTTCAGGCCGAAACGATCATGTATTGATCAAATATTCACACTAAGAACAATTATAGAAGAATCAGTGGAAAGGCAATCGCCACTTATTATCACCTTCGTCGATTTTCAAAAAGCCTTTGATAGTCTACACCGCCCATCATTGTGGAAGATACTTACAATCTATGGTTTTCCAACAAAATATGTGAATATAATCAAAGCGCTATATGACAATGCAAGATGTTGTGTTAGAACAAATAAAGGGAATACAGAATGGTTTACAGTAGAAACAGGGGTGAAACAAGGCTGTATTATGTCACCACTACTTTTTGGAATAGCTATTGATTGGGTTATGAGAAACTATACCCACAATGAACAATTGGGTATAAAATGGACAAATGGAAAATTCCTGGGGGACCTGGATTTCGCAGATGATGTAGCATTCTTAAGTTCAACACCAAGACAATCCCAAGAAGCAATAAATAATTTGTGTCATCTCTCGGTTAAAATTGGTCTCCAAATAAATGCCTCTAAAACTAAAGCTATGAACTTTTCTAACGAGACCTTTGATATCATCTTGAACGGGGAAAAACTACAGAAAGTTGAAAGTTTCAATTATTTAGGCAGTAAAATGACTCAGGATGGTGACACAACAAGAGAAATCCATACTAGAATTGCTTTGGCAGCTAGCGCCTTCAATAGATTTATCTAACATTTGGAAATTACGATCATTGAATATACATACCAAGCTTCGTCTGTTTAATTCAAATGTTATCTCAGTGTTAACATACGGCTGTGAGAGTTGGAAAATAACAAAATCATTGGAGAACAAGCTGAATACATTCGAGAACAAATGTCTTAGAAAACTCATGAACATCAGTTGGAAAGAATTCAAGACTAATCGACAAATAAGAGAAGACTCTAGGCAGAAATATGTCTCCGACTATATAAGGAAAAGACGATGGTCATATATCGGTCATGTCCTACGAATGCAAAACAACAGAATACCACTACAGGCGCTCACTTGGGTTCCTGAGGGTAAGCGGAAAAAAGGAAGACCAAAAGAAACACTCAGAAGAACAATAATAAGAGAAGGAAGAACGTTGGGCCTAAATAATGTGCAAGAGCTAAGAGGAGTGGCGTCACAACGAACAACCTGGAGAGCACTGGTTTCTGCCTTATGCGCCGTGTTTGGCGCTTAAAGAATTTATTATTATTATTAATGTTCAAGCTATGAGGATAAGGAACTCTATAACGCATTTTAACAGAAGAGACAAGCTCTCTCCCATTAGAACTGTCCCCCCACCCCCTTTTTTTCCTCTTCCCCCCACCAAGTCGGATAATCGTTGTGACCATTTAATTTGTTGATTCTCCAAAATCGATCTTCTTGTTTGGAAGGCCGGTCACTGCAGCCTGTACTGAAAGGCCCTGTACTAAGCCCACTACAGGGCCGTCAATAATTAAGTGGGGGTGTTGGAGTGGCTAAGAGGAATGGTGTTCGCCTCTAGTTCTAAAGGTACCGGGTTCGCCCCCAGTACAGGGTATATAATTGATAGAAATTTGTTTCAGAACTAATGGTTCCTAAAGATGACATACTCCCCACTGATGTCCTAGGTAGTGAGATCGGATGCCTAGCCTTCTCAGATAGGGGCGAAAAAATAAATGGTCCCGTATGGAAGATGCGCACATTAAAAATCCCACGGCAGTTGGAAGTCGTAAAGAGTAAGCCACTGCCCTGGCAAAAATTAAAAATTAGGAAACCTACACAGCACAAAAATACTTATTGAATGTGTGATTCCTGTATACATACTTGGAATCCTCGCCGGTGCTACGGAGTTCGTGCACTATACTGAGATCCTCCGCGTGTGATCTAATGCAAGCGAGGAGATCTGTTCTTGTGCAATGAAGATGGTCTTTAAAACCACACCACTAATTAAGCAGCACAACTACATTGTACTTGTTTTGTCACGGTCACTGCTTCTGATACAGGGACGTGACACTTCTCTAATGAGTTTACAGCTGTGCCGTGACTTGGGTCGTCATCCTAAGGTCAACCTACTGCTGCGGTTTTAACAATACTACCAACTTGCGCCACCTCTGAAAATAGTCACTCAGCTGTTTATGAAGCCCCGTATAGTTCCCGGGGGTCTCCGAAGAGACAAAAAAAAAGAAAAGGCCCCACGCGCCCTCAAATAAATTCGTAATAGACGATTAATATGAGGTTGTATATAGCACTAGCAACCTCATCGTGTAAGACAAACTGATAAACAGACCCACACTACAAGAGTACATGAATGATTTAATGCTGGTTTCCCGTGGGGAAAATATTTATCTGAATACCAGAAGAGTGTACTGTAGTTACTTCCTTGTGACAAGAAGAGTATAAGGGTGGTCATGCACCACCACGGTCGCTGTGCCACAAGACTGCTTATTACTGCTCTATCTATTCAACACCATCATCATAAATATTTTTCTTTGTGCTCCTTACGGAACATGAAACCACCATTGCCAGCTGGTCCCCACAGGAAACCTGCACTAAGCCGTCACATTCTCTTGCAACATCATCCTTGAGCAAATAGTAATCGTATTCGACCTATTCAACATCATCCTTGAGCAAATAGTAATCGTATTCGACCTATTCAACATCATCCTTGAGCAAATAGTAATCGTATTCGACCTATTCAACATCATCCTTGAGCAAATAGTAATCGTATTCAACCTATTCAACATCATCCTTGAGCAAATAGAGTCTGAAGTTCTGGAAGTTGTCACAGGAGCAGTAAGTATTGTAAGACGCATTATTACAAATGCCCGACTCTTGAATGGCGTCACTGCGCTGGCTGGAGAACAAGACGAGCTACAGGAATTAACAGCCTGGCTTGATAAAGGTCAAGGCTGTCCTATAGCAGAAAATGCCGTAGGGGAGTGAAGTGTTAGAGACTTCACTTCACTAGGTCCAGCATCCTGAGGTGGGGTGACCAGCTCCCTTCCTCGCTACCGTTTCATTACCTAACCCCAGAGCAAAGTCAGGTACCCATTGGGTAGACTGGAACGTGTCAATACGGTGAATCGAACCCAGCACCTTTGCCGCGAGAGACCAGCCCCCCAACCACGCTGGGTACCACCTCGATAACAAAAATGGTATGGAAAAATATTCAGCTATTGACACACAGACGCCACATCTTCCACTTTTCTCGGAGAAGGAACCATAGGAACCATCAAAATAAATAGTCGCCACCTGCAAACCAGACGGAAGTTGATAGATCTGGCAACTATGATTAATTATGAATAACAAAAGTGCAACAACAACAAGTAATTACACGTCTTCTTTCATCTTTCATCTCCCTAAGAAGCATGGGCCTTCAACAAACGTGTGTCAAGTCTTCTTGTCACGTGCCATCAGCTCAAGATCTTTCCATATCTTCTTCACCCCCTTCATGTCTGACCCCAGTTCCTTTTGTCCCATGTGTTCTTTGATCTTTCTGAATTGTCTGGTAATGCTATCAACAGGTTTTCTCAGTGTGTGTCCTATCCATCTCTAGAGTCTTCTTCCACAATTGCAATACTAGCAAAGCGAAACCAGTAAGACGGTTTCTTCTTCAAATATCATACCGGCTGGCGTAGGTGATCATGTCTGTCAAGTTCTCTTATTCCCAGCGCTGTTAATCAATTATGATGTTGACTTCTTTCCATGCCACAATATCAAACTGTCAGTACTGTCCTTCTCTTTACATTTCAATCCTTCCTCTTGTTACAATATAGTTCAGATTTCTTCTTCTCATGCCATGTCCAACAAAAGTGGATTGGTTTCTTCTAATATGAGTAATAACTTTTCTTTGTGCAGTGACTTTATTTCAGGACAACTATTTTTAGCTGCCAATGGTTTTCTTAACATTCTTCTCTAAAACCACATCTCTGTGACCTTCATGCATTTTCCTGCTTGTCTACTAACTGTCTACTAATATATATATACATGCTCCGCTGTCACCCGGTTACACCAAATTCATGACATTATCTATCAATTACAGCATGTGCTTCGGATGCTGAGTCGTAATACCAGTTATCATGTTTTATCCTGCCTCTGTTATCACACCGTACACCATCTATCATGGCATATCAATTATAGTACAATATATCGTCTGTTATACAGTCATTTTTATATATCGGAATAAGTTAATTCTGAACACACGGCGGCTGACAAGTGGCTTCCTATTTGTAAACTGTATGTTCCCACTTGTACCATCTACTGGATATAACAGGTAAAGATAATTTCATAACAGATACTGATGTAGGGAAATGAAGCGTTACAGAGGTCATTATACTAGGTTAAGCGTCAAGAGGCGGGGTGGCCAGTTCCTCGCTGCCTTTTCCTGCCCTAACTCAAGAGCAAAGTCAGGTACCCATTTATAGCTGGGTAGACTGGAGCGTGACGAAACCGTGAATCGTTACAGACTTCACTGTACTATGTCCAGGGGCGGCGTGGTCAGTTTCTCTCTTCGCTGCCTTTTCCTTCCCTAACTCAAGAGCAAAGTCAGGTACCCGTTTACAGCTGGGTAGGCAGGGGCGTGACGAAACCGCGAATCGAATCCGGCACGTTTGCCGCGAGAGGTCATCGCTCTAACCACTCTGTCAATCGGACGCTCTTTATTGGATATACATGAAACACATTTCAAAATAATGAGAAATAACTGCCATAAGACAACTTTTTTTGAAATTTTTTTAAATTCCTAAAAATAAAACAAAACAAAAGTCTAAAACAGCCAATAACGAGACCTTACAAGAAATAGCAAAACTTTGCTGCCGGCTGTTAGATCACGAGTTCAACAAACCGGGTCTCACGTTCCGTTGTAATGTTGATGTGATCTAGCAATTTATGTCATAAAACAGAAGTTAACCGTCTCAATGTTGGTGTGATCTAGCAATTTATGTCATAAAACAGAAGTTAACCGTCTCAATGTTGATGTGATGTAGCAATTTATGTCATAAAACAGAAGTTAACCGTCTCAATGTTGATGTGATCTACCAATTTATGTCATAAAACGGAAGTTAACTGTCTCAATGTTAATGTGATCTACCAATTTATGTCATAAAACGGAAGTTAACTGTCTCAATGTTAATGTGATGTAGCAATTTATATCATAAAACGGAAGTTAACTGTCTCAATGTTAATGTGATGTAGCAATTTATATCATAAAACGGAAGTTAACTGTCTCAATGTTAATGTGATGTAGCAATTTATATCATAAAACGGAAGTTAACTGTCTCAATGTTAATGTGATGTAGCAATTTATATCATAAAACGGAAGTTAACTGTCTCAATGTTAATGTGATGTAGCAATTTATATCATAAAACGGAAGTTAACTGTCTCAATGTTAATGTGATGTAGCAATTTATATCATAAAACGGAAGTTAACTGTCTCAATGTTAATGTGATGTAGCAATTTATACCATAAAACGGAAGTTAACTGTCTCAATGTTAATGTGATGTAGCAATTTATATCATAAAACGGAAGTTAACTGTCTCAATGTTAATGTGATGTAGCAATTTATGTCATAAAACGGAAGTTAACTGTCTCAATGTTGATGTGTGTTTCATATAAATTACTTGGACTGGAGTGAAGAAATAGCAATTTAAAAACAGGAAGTGACGTTTCAATCACCAACAGAAACCAGTTATTTTTACAGATCGATCAGTAGTCCTATTTTTTATTTGTCTCCCAGACACCCCGGGGACTACAGGAAGCGGATGTCAAACTATAATCTAAGTATATCTGTTGTCACATTATAAGCAATCTAGATAACAGGGAAAGTCTATATACAGCATTACAAGAGGAGAAAATCTGATCATCAGAACTTAACCCCCATAGAGAACTGTGTCGGTCCTTTTACATATTGCACTTCAACAAGTTTTGTTGTCACATTATAAGCTTTCTATAATATTATAAAGCCAGTTTATCACACAGATAAAGCCAAACTGCACATACACCGTATTGTATTTCTCTATTTTATAAATCTTCACTACTCAAAAGCCACATCTTAATCCTGTTCATCTAAAAGTCTAAACAACTTTATGGAAGGTTCATCAGAAGAATCATAAAACCCCCATTGATCTATTTGGGGAAGTGAGCATACACTTTACTCTCTCGAGTGTCCAAAATCCAATCCATATTTTTAGTTTAGCTAGAGAGATCGATAGGCGCTGGCTATTTTCACTTCACACGCGACGTTTCCAAAAGTAATGCTCCAACACGACACTGCTACCCGCTGGGTAACTTCTACTTTCATATATTAAACCGGAACAAGCTTCATTAACTTCGTTCTCTACCACATAAACGACAGCTGTTTGCCACCATGCCTATTTAACTTTACTTGATCTCACCTTTCCTATTTAAAACCTACCAAAATAAACCACCCAAAAGTTTATTTTTCAGCTCATGTACTTTTTCTTTCGATCCCAATGGATCTGAATTTTCACTCATGACCATTTCGTATTTGGGGTGAGTTCCGCCCTACCCACCCACGAGAAATATGAGGTTTATCTTGAGCATGAAATACTTGCTTCAACTTCACGTGCGTTATTATCTGGGTTTAAAGTCTATTCGCCCATTGAGTACTAAAGTCTCAACAGCCATATTTTTAATCCAAACCAATATTTTCACAAATGGAGCTGCAGAAAAGCTGGCATACGTTTAGCAGTGACAGGTCACGTTGTAGAAATCGAAAGTAGGGTACCGGTATTTACAAATTAAAACTAAGTTAATTGTATAGACGTATTGTCAGACATGTCCTGGGTAGTTCCCGGGGGTCTCTGACAAGACAAAGAAAGAAGAAGACTACGCTCCCTCAGGCATGTGTGTACGAGGCGACCAATATGAGGTTGTGTGTGGGGGCTGGCTAGCTCATCATGTAAAGAGAATAGCAACAAAACGACTGATGAAAGTGCATGTCAACAATACACTATCATCCTTTTAGTACATGCTTCCTGCTATAGGACCAGCTGCAACACAGGCCCCATGATCCGTATGGAGTGAACAGGAGAATGATGATTATGATCTTAAGAGGTCAACGTCTATTGGCACAGTAGTTAGAGCGCTTCCTTCTCAAAGCAAATTTACCGGGTTCGAAATCTGGAAGCGTCATGTTCCATCTAAAAAAGCTGTAAATGGGTACATGGCACTGCTTTTGAGTTAGGGAAGACAAAGGCAGCGATGAAGGGTACCGGTCACACAACCTCATTGTTGCGTTATCAGTGGTATGTTCATAAAATAGGCCAAGCATGCGTCTAGTAGGTGTAACGCCAACAGTAAATCATCAAATAAATACTCCAGTGGCAGATACGATACAGACTTTAATGTCGATATATTACTCCGATATAACAGACGTTCATCAATTTAACACACTTGAATAGTGGCCATACATAGGGCCTAGGCAGTCAATATAATACAAGAAGAGAACTGTTCTGTCCGTCTTGCGTCCGCACGGAAGTCGTCTAACGCGACATTGTTGAAAGCATAAACGAATCAAGTAGAGCTCAAAATATACTTCCTTTCTATTAATATTTCATCTAGCAATCACACACATTGCTAATGCCTCATGAAGTAGAATCATACAGCTGACATACACTTCGAAATATGGAGCCACCATAAAATACATCCTCACCCCACCGAACACTTAGCAGAAGACCCCAGCACTTCTGCTTCATTAGTTTCACATGTGCCAGCCAACCATATCGGCATGACGTCACTTCCCGTATTAATAAGTGACTCCGTATAAAATAAACAAACAAGGAGCCTTGTTGAGCTACCTATTATATAGCCACAATCGTTATGAATTTTAATCATAAAAAAATCCCCCCCCCCCCCCCCGCAAAATAATGGAAACAAAGTTTTTCATTATTTCCATGGTGGGAGTATAACATCACCAGAGTGAAATATGGTAACATCAAATTTCACTATAAGTAAGAACTAGTATAGCACCCAGGTTTCTGCCCTAGGGTAGGCAATTTAATACTAAAAGTGTGGTCCATGGATAATACCAAAGCCAATGTCTACTTCGGACAAAGTCCCTTTGAACAGCCATGTGAGGTCGCCATAACTAATAGTACCCAACATATTTTTAAAAAATGATGGTAGCAATACATGCACTCACATACCTCACACCGTCCAATAACGCCTATCAGTCAAGTCCAGTATGAGTTGTCAATTAATGAATTCATGATCAACAGCAATAATGCAAAGCAATATATAATAAACACATTTGTAACAGCGTAAATAGATGAAATGAGGCAGACAATCATATTAGTCAAGTGACTGAATGCAACATCGTACGTTAAAAGATTAAAGTCGTGTGTACATCTTAAGTTCTTGTCATAAAAAGTGTATTGTGGTGTCAATTTTTAAAAAAATGTTATCTTGCACCTAACGAAGTTATGTGTCCAATGAGGTAAAAATACGCTGATGTATGGTACAAACAGAAAATAGTATTGAGAACCCTCATAATGTTCACTCAATAATTAGTGTGAGTGTAGTAATGCATTGTGTCAAAGAACGAATCTTATCCCGCAAATTAAAACTAATTAACAGCTAACTAAAGCACTGTATTAAAAGTGATAATGTGATATTATTATACACACTAGTGGAACAATAAACAACTAAAGTCCAGCGACAATATTTATAATCGATCAAAAAGTCAATGTCCATGATTCTCTGCCCCATTATCGAATAAGTTCCATTATCAGTTTACGTTAAGTAACAATGTCGGCGTCTGTGGCCTAATGGATATGAACG
Organism: Oreohelix idahoensis; assembly: GCA_024509875.1. Lineage (NCBI taxonomy): Eukaryota > Metazoa > Mollusca > Gastropoda > Stylommatophora > Oreohelicidae > Oreohelix > Oreohelix idahoensis. The sequence goes on from JAMPIV010015175.1 coordinate 111,589, forward strand.
CAGTTTCATAATCCAGATATACCAGGTTCGAAACCTGCTGCAGGCGGTTTGGTAGCAGATCGCTTTGTGTGGATTTTTAACAATGGTATAAGCGCCGTACCGTTCAGAAAGCAATGGCAAACTACTGAATGAAAAAAAAATTGCCTAGAAAAAATCACAAACAGCCAATAAAAGCTGGGGTTGATTGCCACGTCCTGTAAAGGATAAGCAACTAACTTTTTAACAATGTTTAATGTCCAACCGGATACAGAATCCAAAAGGTACGATAGGATTTTTCTAGTAATGTCCCCTTGTCTATGCGAAGCATCGAACGAACGAACGAACGAACTTTATTTTCAAAGGGTTAAGAATTGGGCACGCAGGCCCGTCTGACATTCTGCCCTTCCTCTCTCTCTCATCATGTATACTATATCCTTTCATCCTCACATTTACTTTAAGCATAATTAAGGCATTTATCATTATAAAAGTAATATTACATTTGCAATAATCATCATAATTAAAGTACGTTTTTAAAATAAAATTTAAAAATAAAATAAAAAATAAAATAAAATAAATAATAATAATAATAATAATGAATTTGAAAAAAAAAAACATAAACTTAAAAAAAAAAAAAAAAAACAACAACAACAACAACAAGACATAAAAATCGAATTCTTCGTACAGTAAATTAGTGATTTGAGACATATTCAGAAGTATGTTATAAGAACTCGTGACATTTTTAAACGGTGTGCAACTGAATGACTCAGGGACTTTTTTAAGTTCATCAAGATGAGGTGGGGTAAACAGTTACTTTCCTCGCTGTCTTTGCGTCCCAAACTCAAGACCAGAATCAGACTAGGTAGATCATCCTTGAGTTAAGTCTCTTAATCTTCAGCCGCCGTCATTTCAACAGCAGAATACATCACGTTTTTGCATTTAAACCTCCAAATGTCACATTATTCTTAGACCATCAACGAATGTGTGTTTTTGCACATAAACCGAGTATGACAATTGTTAATAAGGCCGAAGACATCCACATACTGAGTTGAGTAAAACGAGGTACAACTTGAAATTGGCGATATCAGCATTCATCATCATCAGGTGCCGAGTGTATCGCTCAATACATGTAAGTACTGTCAAAAGAGTCATTGAGCAACTTCCTTCCATTTCGGATGAAAAAAAATAACGATAGTTCTCAGCCTTGGTATTAATCACAGAGTCTTTGTATTTTTCATTTATATGTTCAGTCAAGGCATAGGTTTTAAGAGCACCTCCCTCCATACCATAGTCTTTACCAATCATTATAAAATATTCCACTGTAGCCATAATTCACTATTATTGTGACTCCAAACTGTCCAATAATAATTTAAATAATATATATATTTAACAAGTGAGCAATATTAGCAACAATTATTTTACCACTCAATAACAATTAACTGCATGAAATAATAGATATTATTTTTGGAGCCAAAAAAAAAAAATAAAGACATTAACAACATTACAGTATAACAGTAGAAAGAGCCAACCAAAGAAAATACTAATGAATAAACCAAGCAGAAATGTATGAATTGTAGAGAAATGAAAAAAAAAAGTTGTCTCTACCACACTTATGACAATACAAGCACAATTTCACAACATATAATACATCTAATAACTGAATGATAGCAAGATTAGATAAACAAATTTACAAACAATAATGGAAAATAAACCAAATAAAATACAATGAACCTGACAACAAATACAAATTTACAAATAAACATGGCAAAACAGCTAACAGAAATGGTAATGATAAGCTCAGTAGTAGCAGTAAACACACAGCTTTGTAATGCCGGCCTCACTATCTGAGAAAATCATGAACCAAACCCTAAAGAGCAACCAATAATTCACGACCATGGGATTAGTATTGTGAACTAATGGTTCCCTCGCTAACCACCCCGCATATCACACAAACATGTAAATACCAACATATATATAACATAAAAAAAGAACCCTGTCAAATGAGATTCTTCAAGCCTCACACTGTATGTATTAATAAATATACTTATCTGCTCTAAGAAAAAAAAATTCTCCTGGCTTCAACCTCTGCCTCAGTGAACGACGATTTACATACAGTGTTTGAACAGGGTTAGAGTTAGAAATCCGGCCTGCAGCCGATCACCACCACCATTTTGAAAAAAATTTCCACTTGCAAATGCTGGACAATCACGTAGAAACACTGGATACAGTTCCACATCTTAAGTTCTGATCCCGGCTTGGCCATCATTTTTCTGTTGCGTTATCAATGGTATGTTCATAAAATAGGCCAAGCATGCGTCTAGTAGGTGTAACGCCAACAGTAAATCATCAAATAAATACTCCAGTGACAGATACGATACAGACTTTTTTGTCGATACATTACTCCGATATAACAGTAGTTCATCAATTTAACACACTTGAATAGTGGCCATACATAGGGCCTAGTCAGTCAATATAATACAAGAAGAGAACTGTTCTGTCCGTCTTGCGTCCGCACGGAAGTCGTCTAACGCGACATTGATGAAATCATTACCGAATCAAGTAGAGCTCAAAATATACTTCCTTTCTATTACTATTTCATCTAGCAATCACACACATTGCTAATGCCGCATGAAGTAGAATCATACAGCGGATATACACTTCGAAATCTGGAGCCACCATAAAATACGTCCTCACCCCACCGAACACTTAGTAGAAGACCCCAGCACTTCTGTTTCATTAGTTTCACGTGTGCCAGCCAACCATATCGGCATGACGTCACTTCCCGTATTAATAAGTGACTCCTTATAAAATAAAAAAACAAGGAGCCTTGCTGAGCTACCTATTATATAGCCACAATCGTTATGAATTTTAATCATAACACTCATAAATCTGAGATCTGGTATGGTAAAGTCGATTACACTTTACAAACCTATGACTACCCTATTCATTCATTCATAACCCTCAATTCCCAAAGGAGCATATGCCTTCAACAAACACATGCCAAGTCCTCCTGTCACGTGCCATCATCTCAAGTTCTTTCCACGTTCTCCTTATCATTTTCATCTCTGTTTCCAGCTCTCTTCTCCATGTGCTTCTTGGTCTACCTCTGCCACTCTTGCCCTGGGGGTTCTAGAACAAGGACTGCCTTATGACTACCCTATGGGACTACCCTATTTTCATAAGTAATTTGGTTCTTCATACCAGACTTTCCACCAACAATGCTTATAAAACACAGCATTAACATTGAGAGGACTCTGATTTCAGCCAACTTTCAAATTCACAACTCATCCTGATACAAGCATAACTTTGTGCAAAGGTTTTATCATCAAAGTCTGATCAAAAACAAGTGGGAAGCAGAGCATCAAGGCCACATGAAGAAAGATGCATAATACAAGCTTAACAGGAGTCAACAAGTGGTTGTCTTCAGACTCATTACAGACCACAGTAAGTTGCGATACCACCTATTCAACAAGCTAAAGCTATGAACTACCGATACGTGAAGCTGTGGCACCAGTAACATGACAGCTGAACATTTGATGCAAGACTGACCTCCATAATGAAAGAAAAAGTACATAGGGCTATCACCAGTACCATTCATGGACAAACTCTATGCAGATACCAACAACCTCAGACTGACTACCGCTATCTTTAATCATATTCAAGTTAAAATCTGAAAGTGTACGAAGAGGAAGAAGAAGACGACGAAGAGGAAGAGGAGGTGAAGAAAGATAAAGAAGATAATAATAATAATAGACAATCGGATCACCGGCCAAGCAGTGTCCTACAGCAGTTTCGAACACATTCTTTTCACCGCGGGTCAGGATTATTTCCGTACGCGTCTCATTACGTCCATATGACGCACTGTGCGCTGACAACTTCCCTCATCCACTCCAGCAGACTGGCTGGCCCAGGCCACAAAGCAAACCACCTCTCCCGGGCAAATGGACAAACCGGCCCAGAAATAGAGTCATCGGGTTTTCATAACTCTTTTCAGACCTGTCACCGCGGATGTCCATTAATGCCAAGCATTTACTGTTGTTATTTTTTATTCTCTTTTCTTTCCCTGGCAATTTAATTCGAATTGTTGTAAAAATGTAACTGCGGGACGAAACGAATAGACGGGGAAGAAACAAGATGCAAAGTTGTCATTTTTAGGTCGTTTATATTTATGTGACCTCGTGAAGTTTTCGGGTGTCTCTAATAAGACACAGACAGAACATGACTACTGTTCTCTCAGGCATGTCGTAAAAGACGAATGATATGAGGCTGCCTATGAGGCTGGCAACTTTATCATGTAAAACAAACAGCTACAGAAGCCAGCGTTGCAAGAGCTTGTCAATGTTTGGTCAGGCTTCATGGAAGGGAACCAGCTACAACTGGTGACTCCATGCTCCATAAGGAGCGAACAGGAAAATGATGATGATATATAAGTAAGCGTGGATTGGCAAAGTGGTTAGAGCGCCTACTTCTAGAGGCAAAGTTACCGGGTTCAAAACCTGGTCTACGTTATGCTGCATTCTATCCAGCTGTAAATGGGTACCTGACTCTGCTATTATATTAGAGAAGGCAAAGGCAGCGACGAACAGACCCGGTCACACCACCCCATAAAGCTAAGTATAAAACCTAGTATAATGAAATCTAACAATTCGCTCCCTCAGACAATATCTGCTACTCATTCATTCAACGTCCTTCAGCTCGCAAAGGAGAATATGACTTCAACAATCGTGTGCCAAGTCTGCCTATCGTGTGCCAAGTCTGCCTGTCACGTGCCATCAGCTCAAGGTCTTTCCTTGTCTTCCTGATTCCATTCATGTCTGTCTCCAATTATCTTCCCCGTGTGTTCTATGGTCTCCCACTACATCTCGTACCCCGTGGGTTCCAGAACAAGGACTGCCTTGCAATACTATCAAAAGGTTTCCGCAGTGTGTGTTCTATCCATCACCAGTGTCCTTTTATCTGCGATGCGACTACCTTTACGTATACATCAGTGGGTTTTTGGATATGAATGCTGTAAATCAAAACAAATGGGTCTGGGACTCGTCATTAGAACGCAATCCATTTAGTTATCACAACAGGCCTTCTACGGCAGACGATATGGCTGCTGGACGAGATGACGTCAGAGAGAAACACGGACAAACGGGTATTAATCAATCCTGGAGACTTCCCGACTAAATCTGCCCAAGCCAGGAAGCTTGAAAGAAGAGCATAAACTGCCTCTCTTTGCCCTTCCTGGCGTCATTAGGTGGTTGTTAGTTCCAGACCACGAGGTCTTTTTTATTTAAACATGTGCTCTAATGTAACCTACTGAATTCGCCCCGTAAAAAACGAGGAAAAATTTCTCAAATAAACGACTTAAGTGGATTTTTTTTTAAAAAATGAAAAGTGAAATTATGATACGTAGATCAACCGTTGATGGAGTATCGCTTTTGATTGGCTATGACAGTAGACCAACCGTTGATGGAATATAACTATGAATGGCTATGATAGTAGACCAACTGCTGATTGAGCATCACTTTTGTGTTGTTTTTTTAAAAACTGGTTTTATTTCTATACATTAAATATCACTGAAAGTCATGTGACCTACTCTGTACTTTAAGAATAGCACCTCAAATATTCAGCGTACACATACACGATGTTTGAGTAACATACATATTTTAACTCTGCATTACAAAAAATAGCAACAGCATCGCCTTTTACGACATGCATGAGACAGCACAAGTCCTATTTAATTTTCTGTATGTCCTGAAACACCTTCCCCCCCCCCCCTCCCCGCCCCCCCCCCCATATTAACTACACGAGGAAATATTTGTCGCATTTCAGCCGGGAATCGAACCAGGACCTATCGCACTGAAAGCAACCATGCTTCCAGCTAAACCACCGGTGCTTCTAGGGAATAAAAAGTGTTGAGTGGGCCCGTTATACTCAGAAGTAGGTAACCATGTTTACTGTATTTCTCCGTAACATTTGAGATTAGCAGGATTAAGCAAAACCACGAGCGGACGTTATGCCAGAAGACTGAAATAACTCAGCCAAGCACACGAGCCACCTGGCACCTATTAAACAGAATATATTTTCACGTACATCTTGCGTAACACACACAGCGTCTAAATATAAAATTCATCTGAGATATAAAAGCAAAACAAAGTAAAAAAAAAATCTCTGGTTTAAGATATGATGCAAAAAGAAGATTGTCATCATTATAACTGACCTTTCGAGCAAGACCTTGGCACATAAGATCTATGAAACTTTTTTAAGTAGCCATTATTGTGCGCCATTCCTCATCGCTGGCTTATACGTGTTAATCAAGTTATTGTACTGTTTTGTTACATCTGATTTTCTCTGTTGTGTTTTTGCGATATATTTAGCGCTGATGTTTACTTCTCGCTTTGTATTTATTTATTTTCTTTTCTTTTTTCGTCTCCTTGGTCATCGTCTTGTAAAAGGTAAAGGTACTTCCATAACAGATAATGCCGTAGGGGAATGAGCTGCTAGAGACCTCACTATACGAGGTCAACCTGCATGAGGTTGGGTGAATCAGTTCCCTTCCTCGCTGCCTTTGTCTTCCCTAACTCAAGAGTACAGTCAGATACCCATTTACAGCTGGGTCGACTGGAGCGCTACACTAACAGGTTTAATCCCGGAACCTGGTAACCTTGCCGCCGAGACGTAAGATGTTTAACCGATTAGCCAGTAGGACACTACCTTCTTCTTATAATTTTTTTTTTTTTAACTTACAACTTAGTATATATTTGTTTCCCACGGTTTTTTCCGTGTATATTATCATTTTCTCATAACCTTTTTATCTTGTCATCTATGTTTCCTGCTCGTGAAGAAAGCAGACGAATGGTAACCCCAAAACGTCAGTGCTTATAGTGTACTGTTTATTTGTAAAACTGATCTCCTTAAGCAGACGACTTACTGTATAACCAAAAACTATTTAATTTAATATACCCTCGAGATGAGCGTTCAATTGACATAGTGCTTAGAGCGCTGGTCTCTCGCGGCAAAGGTAAATGGGTACCTGACTTTTTCTCTTGAGTTAGGGAAAGAAAAGGCAGTGAGGAGGGTACAGGTCACCCCTCCTCTCCATGCAGGACCTAGTATAATGAAGTCTCAAACACTTCATTCCTCTACCGCAGTATCTGCAATGGGACTACCATTACCTTTGTCTTACTTTACAACGATCAAGGCAAACGGTCCGTAACAAGTGAATGCCTGCACATTGGCAAATAATGAATACCAACTCCACCCTACCTCCCCTGAAATTCTACACTTTGACTTGCCCAATCTTAAAACTGAAATCAAATTTTAAATTCCATGACCTGACACAGAGGTCCTCTTTTTCCTTTGAGTAAACCTTTCAATATCATCATAACTTCCCTTTTCGCTCCTAACGGAGCACGGAGCCACCACTGCATCTGGTCATTTATGCAAACAATTTGCAGCTACGAATTCTTGTAGTGGTGATTTCTGTACCGATGTGTTTTACATGATCAAGTGTGTGTATGATGAAGTTGGCAGGGTGGATAGTCGCGATTCGCTCTTGCAGCTAGGCAGTGTTGTCCTTCGGAAGATCCTGGGTTCGGGTCTCCGGTAAACCTACCACTTCTGTTGTTTTTCTGTTGTCTAGTTTTCTACATTTTTATTTCTCACGAGTGCCTGAAACATACCTCTATGTGTATTATTCATTGACACGACTTGGTTGCCAACCCCATGCATCTATTGAACACAAGAGGAACTAAATTCTACGGTTTTCTCCATATGCACAAAATAAAATAAACAAACATATTAATTACATTGTCTTAAAAAAAATAAACGTTATTTAGTAGATTTTTTAAAAGTATTTAAAAACCGTTAATGCTTATCAGAACATAAGAACATAACCAAATACATTAGTAGGCCTATGCCTCTTGATTCTGCTTCTTGTCTTCTTGTCAACCAATAGATTTATTCTTCGTATAGTTTTTATTTTATTTCAAACACATACCCATAGATCACTTTCAGTCTCCTGCTGTTTCTTGCTTGGCATTTGACTCAGAATATGACTTGCCGTTCACTATAACATTGGTGTGTGTGTGGGGGTGGTAGTTGTTGTTGTTCACACTGCCACTTTTGGAATATCTAAATAGGTGTAAAGGTTCTCTTTGGACTTTTATATTAGAGTGACATCCTCTTGTAATGTTTGTCTTGGTCGCGTAATGCAAGCGAGAATTCGACATTACAACGGGATGTCACTCTATAATACGAAGGTCTAAAGAGAACCGTTACCTAATTATGATAATATAGTTATTTACCAATATTCCCAATACACCTTAGGCAAGCTTCTTGTACCCCAATGGGATATGTGTACCCCAGGTATTGAACACCGGATCCAATGTATAAAAATCGTACTACGACCACGTATGGCATCGAACAGAACATTAATTTTGTTATGTTAACGACTCCCGTGTCATGACTGCATACATCTCCTAATCATACACTTCACAAGGCTGGTGATATTATGACACGTTCTAGTACCCAACAGCTACTCTATCTTCACATCTTGACTCGCCAGTACCAACTAAACACAGCTATGTGTAGTCTTCAGTATAATTAGATACTATGAATGAGTATGGTATAGTATTATTTTACTTTTACAAAGATGCATTACTTGGAATTAACTTGTAAAAACATGTGAGAATAAATGAATTCAGTATAAAAGATGAGAGAAAGGAAGGGCAGAATGTTAATCTGGCCTGCGTGCAAAATTCTCAACCTCTGAAAATAAGGTTCGTTCGTTCGTTCCCCATTTGGAGGCTACACAACTAGAGATAAATTGGTAGGTTCACACACTTCGCAAGAAAACTTTACTTCCTTTGTCTCCCCTATTCCGGGGAGTTTATTTAAAAAAAAAACCAACAACAACAAATGGTTCAGGAACATGAAATATCACAACTCAGCTGGTTCGTGCACTTTCAGATATCTGGACTACTAGACAGATACACTAAATGTCAGGCGTAAACACTTACAGACACGGAAATGCACAAGTGCATATTAACAGGCTACTTACATAACAACATAGTATGCTGGCATTGTGTACATACACGCACACGGTGAAAAATTACGATACATTATTAAGAAACAAAAACTAATCATCATCACCATTACCTTCCAGCTGCCTGAGGAACACGAGCCTTCAAAAAATCCACATTAAGCTCTCCTGTTCTGTGCCATTCATTTGATGTCTCTACATGTCTTTTTTTTATCCCTGTCATGTCTGTCTCAAAATCCTCCGCGTATTTTTGTATCTTCTATTTTATCTTACCCTGGGGGTTCCAAAACAGGGGATGCCTTGAAATGCTAAATAACGCTTTTCTTAATGTGTACGCTATCCAACGCATACCGACACAAACAATAAATGCATACTGTCACGGGTTTGCCTCCCCTGCTTTGCAGTAGTGGTCCACCAGTGGCAAAAACTTATAGTATATATATATATATATATATATATATATATATATATATATATATATATATATATATATATATATATATATATATATATGTATATATATATATATATGTATATATATATATATATATATATATATATATATATATATATATATATATATATATATATATATATATATATATATATATATATATATATATATATATATATTGTGATGAGTTGATTTAAATTTTTCGGTCAACCGGCCTGTCAATTCACGCGCTTTGCCGACCTCTGTTTTTGTCCAAACCCTATTTCAATGTTCTTGTTACTTTGGCGCACTGTCGCAAATTTCTAAGTGTCAGTCCTCATCTTGACACCTACGGAAGGACACCCCTACTAGAGTGCTCTCATTTCTTCTACATTAGCCGACAACATATTCTCTGATGTCGGTCGGCTTGATGTCGCTAAGGCCGTTTGAAACCGACGAGCGAAATAAAACCACTGGTCGCACATCGCTTTGTTTTGTCCGCTGGCTCGCGCGGATTAGCCCTTTAAGGCCTGACCGCGCGTAAGACATCCCCGTCAACGGAGAGACTGTAACTTCTTTCCTGTAGCATCGGGGAACGCGTAGTTTCCCCCAACGCCTTTGGCACCAGTTAATTTTGCAGCTCCTTCCAACTACCTGCACGACTTCAGAAGCACAATTGAGAAACTTAAGGGGTATAAAGCGAGTTCTTTAAATCAATTCATTCCTTGCAGCAACGACAACCGGACACGCGAAGTGGATTACTATCTTCTAGTTAAACAGTTACGTACATTCCTCAGACTTTCTCTGAGAAAGAAAACATCGGAGACCTTCTCTGAGTAAAAATTACAACGGATTCAATTTCTGTTTTGGGGTAAGCGACACTTGGTTTATTAGTAGTTATAACTGTGATATCATTGAATACTTTTAAAAACTGATCTAGAGTAATTATGTCCATAAATTAATAAGTGAAGTGGTTCTTTTGCTAAGCAATTTAAACGAAGGGTGTGGATACACTCTCAAAAGGGAAATATCTTATAAATTTATTTAAGATAAAGTCTTAAACACGTAATACGTTTGGGCATCACGTCTTTGTGTAAAGTGAAGAAGTTGTGTTTTTAGTGGCCGGCCTCTAGCAAAACGGGAAAAAAACCAAAGCCTTGTAAATTGTATAATTTCAATGACACAATATATTTTTGGTAAATGTTTGGAGGGATCTGTAGTATCACTTATACATTATCATTTTTTGTTCAAGAGGCAGCATGAATATTAGAATAAATATATACAATGTATTTATGAATGTGAAAGCACGTCCGAAAGAAATTGCGGGGAGTTCTTATTTTGTAAACCATCCCCGCCTCGGACAGCGAGATACTGTTGTTTATGTAAATTCTTCGGGCCAAAGGAGCCTACCTCGGTCTACCTGGCCGGTCGGCGAGAGAGGTATACTTACTTACTTACTTAGTCGTTCCCCTTCTACCGTGAGGTGTAGAAGTTTGGAAGAGAGAGCGCCAGACTATCCCATCCGCTTTCCTCCTCCTGGCCCGGTTCCATTCTAGTCCTCGGTCATTCAAAGATTGTCTAATGTTGTCCTCCCAGCGGACTCTGGGTCGTCCTGGGGGTCTGGATCCCTGGCTCTTTGTTTCCCATGCCTGCCGTGGTAGCCGATCTTCTCCCATTCTGCAGACATGGCCAAACCATCTTAGTTGGGGCTGTTCTACCTGGGTCTACAGGGGGTGGGATTTCAAACCTTGGCGTATCGTCTGACCGCGGACCACGTCTCCCCCCGTCACCCCAACCACCTTCTCCAGATACCTCACCCCTGAGGTCTGGACCTGGCCCTTGCGGGCTTCAGTCATTGCCCATGACTCGCAACCATATGTCAAGACTGGGACATAGGTGGAGCGGTATACAGCCATCTTCGTTTTCTTATCAACCTCTCTCTTGCTGAGGAATCCTCGATCTATAGCCTGAAAATGTCTCACAGCTGCTGCTTTTCGAGTGGCCAACTCCTCTTTGATGCCTCCCTTTCGGTCCATAATAGCTTCGAGGTATTTAAAGTGATCGACTTGCTCCAGGACCTGTTCTCCCAGCTTAATCTGACGTCCTCTCTCCTCTTGTGACACCATGGATCTTGCTCTAGAGCCGCCCATGACCATCCCTCTCCTCTCCAGCCCCCCCCCCCCCCAAGACCTGCACGTTAGACTGTAGATGTGCCTCTGATTTAGCAATCAGGGCAACATCATTAGCAAATGCCAGCTCTGAAATACAGACCTGTCTCATCTTCCAGCACCCCACTGAATACCCTCTTGCTCTCTCCCCACATGCCTTGATGACATCGTCCATGAGGAGCATGAAAAGACAAGGTGACAGGACATCACCACGTCCCACACCAGCGGTGGTCCTGAACTCTTCTGACCCATGGCTTGCCGTCCTCACATAATTTCTGCAAGACCCGTAGAAGCTCCGTATTAGCATGAATCAGAGGTGCTGGAATATTCTTCCTTGCCAAACAGTCCCAAAGTTTGCTCCAGGGGACCCTGTCAAACGCCTTTTCCAGATCTATGAAACAAAGATGGAACTCACTCTTATACTCAAAAGCGAAAGAGGTATACAAGCCTTTATACATTCATGCCGGGTCATAGTACAACTGGAGGCCTGAAAGCAGGGTGTGTGTTCGGTAAAAAAAAAGAACAAGAGGAACTGGGAGTTGAACACTGTGCGCATATATACAGTTAATAATGGTTATAACTTAATTAAGGGTTAGTCAGGTGTATGCGTTTTAGTCTAATTTCAGATGACAGCCGGTAGAATTGCTGCTGGTCAACATAATAGCAGCATCGCCTTTAACGTATGTATAAAAAGGAGCCCAAACAAGCAGTACCCAACCTTCCATGCAGCCTACAACCAATAGTTTTCTTCAACTGTGCTCGCCTCGTTCATTTTTTTCTCAGTGAGCTGCATAAATGCTCAGTTTTATGGTCATATCATAGCGGGTTATTCAGTCAGCATTTTGACTAGACCTGTAGAGCCCAGATCTTATCTGCCTCTTAAAAACAAGTCTAGTGTGGTATCAAACAATCTTCCTTGGATACATTTATAATTTTTCCTGGCACCCTCGCCAGCCAGAAACAAGTAACTTACAGTGATCGATCAGAGACAGAGTTTTTCTTGTCAGAGCTTCCGGAAAGTAGAAATTAGTCACAGTGGAGTAGGATCCGGATTTGACTATCTGCCACCTACTAAGAATTCAACCTGCGCGGCTACCTAGGCCAGCCAACATCAACGGACAAAATGGATGTACCTGTCCCTCATGTGGAAGTGTTGTCATGCCCAGTGTCGCGACTCTGTGTAACTGCGTGTTTCATATTCTTTCTTACATTGTCTTTCTTTACACTGTTTGCTTTTTTTTTTCTCTCAATCACATTGTTGGTTTTTTTCATATGTGATGCCATACGGCTTAGTTAAGTTAATTTTCTCCTTTGATTTGTTGCATCGAGGAAAACATGGAAAGAAATTGAGCGGATGACACGGGAGAGAAAGACTTGGCATGTGATTGTTGAAGGCCTATGCTCCTCGGGGAGCTAAAGAGTATTGATTGATTGATTGATTGAATTGTTGCATGTATTTTTTTATACCTTGATAGATGTCTGAATTGTTATTTATCTTTGATTTGTACGATTTAGATATTTATTAACTCGAGACAAAAGATTGATACCAGACAAGCAGTTTTCTCAAGTTTTCCTGTGTCCTCGCTTTATCTGTAGAATCAAAAATAGACAGGCGTGCCTTCAACCAAAACAAGAGCGGAGGTGAAAATCAAGATTGAGGTCTCTTAGCAACCTGTGATCTTGATTGTTGAATGTCACGCAAAGAGAATCACCATCATTGATTCTGTCTATCCTTCGCTTTCTTCATCTCATTTTGCACTCAATCTGGAAGCCTGTGCCTTCCACATTCACATTTAATATATCACCCCGCCACATACACACACACACACGTGCGAGCGCGAGCACACACACATACACGCTGTTTGTTATGTCAAGATGTTGGTATGTTGCCCCGTTCACGCTGGTCTCTGAAAACAAAGAAAGAATATGACTACTGCTCCCTCCTGCAATCGTACAAGACGACCAATATGACGCTGTGCGTGAGGCTGGCTGTATGTTCGTATATATGTATGTTAGCTATATGTATATCTGCCTGATTCCATTTACGTACGTTTACTATATGTACTCATTCGTTTATGCAAGTACGTAGTATATTTATGAATGTATATATTTGAGCTGTCACGGGTTGCCTCCCCTTAGCTCTGCAGTAGTGGCCCAACAGTGGCCAAAACTCAAGAGTAACTGATGTGGGCCTTCAAATGTGTCTACCTTTGCACAAGATTACTCTTGGCAGAGTTGTAGATAGAAGGATAATGATGCTTCTACCTCAAGGGAATAATCACAAGATATTCAGAAAGCGAGAACAATGCTGCATTGGCTGAGCACGTTAACTCTAGTATCTGCCGTCAACTTTTGTGAAGGATTATGTCATCTTATAATTCGTTAGCTCGTTCAATCCCCCAGATGAGTTAATTCAGCGAATTTCCTCTTATTATTATTTAGCTCTGTTTGAGTGTATTTAAGAAATGGTCTGAGACATACGGTTGTAGTACATTCAAAATAACTACATCAACTTTAGATTTGTCCTTAAACAAGTAACAAATGTAATAATCAATTTTGTCTTAACAGTTATAAAAATGAATAATTGTTTAGAAAAAAGTATTCATCACAGTGTGATGTTATGGTTTTCGAAAATGGACAGTTCACTTGGCAGCTTTTAAGTTTTACTAAGCTGCCAATAGTTGTTTCTGCTTCAGCTGATGTTTGGGTCTTTGCAGATAGATAACTGGATCACTCAAGTCCCTGGTCAAGATTAAGAGTTGCAGCATGTTCCGAGTAGAATCAGGGAGTAACTGCAAAGCTGGTTCCGCGTCTCTAAGACCCGTCTGATGATGGTGTCTAGTGTCGACTTCAGGCCACTTATACCCTCACGTGTTCCAGAAATAGTACCCTCAACTGGTACCACCAACTAGTAAAAGAGGAGAAACGAATACCCTCTGAGTATTGAGTTTTCCGTCACATACTTATGTGCCGTCTTCTTTCCATTCCACCATCCCATCTATCTCAGAACGTTTACCCTCTCTGAGAATTAATCTTAATCCCAGTGGGCGAAAAACTATCTTTACATTTAAAATGAATAGTTTTATATTTCACTTTAGTTGACAATGCTAACAATGTAGTTTGAATATGTTTACATTTACATCGGTTGAAAAGGTTGTAAACTTTCATTACAGCTAGAGTGAATATGTTTTACATTTACACTGGTTGACAAGGTTGAAACTTTCATTACATTTAGAGGGAATATGTTTTACATTTACACTGGTTGAAAAAATTAATACGTAATATAACAAGTATGTACATCATTTCTTTCATCATTCCCTTCCTGCTCCATATGGAACTTGGGACTACCTCTGCTTTTTGGTTCTTTATAAGAAACTCGCAATAAAGCAGTCACCAGCCCTGGAGGTGGTGGTTTATGAAATCATCATTCTATATGCTGAGGTTGCCAGCCTTAAATGACTTGGACATCCACTAGCAATTTTCACATATGAATATTCACATGTCAATATATACGTATTAGTTCACGTGTTAATAATGAAAAAAAATACAGAATTCAAAATGTACAACTTACGCCAATCTTTAGGCTCACAGACTGCTGGCTCAGAGAAATAAAGGCACTTGTAGGGGCCTCTTACACTTGGTCTGGGGTGTTGTTACTTTAGCAATAAGTTCCCCCTTTGACTTGTGTTTCAGTTCCCTCAGATTCCAGTTTTCCGTGTTAAAATGGTAGCGTTTTCCTGAGCTGTAAGTCCTCAATATGTTCCAACAAGGGTCCTGTCTGGTACTATTCTTAACTCTGGCAAGGTCTGGTTGTCTTATTGGCGCGAGGTGAATTTTCACAGTGCTTTCAACCGACTAAAGTGTCAGGTTATATTGCCCCTCTCGTTCCTGGTACGTGTTGCTTACTATTAGACAAGGCCCCAATCAGAAATGTAGTTATGTTTACATCTTGAGTGCCGGCCAATAATTTCAAACATGCGTGTTTAAAATGGGGTAATTCAAAATATTTCCACTAGGAAATTTATGTGCATTAATACAAAGGTCATGTCTTCCAAATATGGAATGAAAACAACCGATCACTCTCTCGGCAATGTTTACAAATAAGATATTACTTTCATCTAAAGTAATGTCTTTGTAACAAGGTGTACAGGAAATGAATATGTCATTCGTTTCCGCCGAGTCCATGCCGACAGGTCGATAATTTAGCGCGGGGCACTCCTGGGTAAACATGACACTCGTTCAATATACGAATATTGACCGGGCTCATCCTGGTTTTACCTGCGTCTTCATCTTAGCAAAGCCGTGAAAAGCAAAGCAAACATGATCAATTATCACTGAAGGGAGCGTAAAATTTATAAGAAAATAGATAATATCTGCTTGATAGCACAGAAAGAAATGGGCCGACCGCGAAAATTGCGAGTGATTTAGTACACACACAAAATTTAACTAAATATTGCCGGAGAGGAGAAGAGATCTCCCAATATTTATGTGACATGAGCTAATAAATGCCTGCATTCACGACTGTTCCGCGGAGCCATGTATGTGTGTATATAATACATTATTTATATGTGCCGACTATATACATCCGCATATCTGTGTGTTTAAATGCACTCATTCCCTCGGTAAGGTTAGATGAGGCCCGAGCAGTTTAACATTGTGAATCCCCCTCTTTGTTTGGGTATACGAGTATACAACATTTTAATGGACAGACAAAGGTAAAGGCAGTCCCATAACAGAAACTTTTTTTTTTTTTTTTAGAAATAAAGCGAGAACAGCCTTTGCTGTTCTCAACAACATTTGGAAGTCTTCCCAGTACAGCACAAACACCAAATTAAGACTGTATGAGAGCTGTGTACTTTCTGTGCTTCTCTATGGTGCGGAATGTTGGAGAGTAACAGAGAAGGAAATGTCGAAACTGTCCTCCTTCCACACAATCTGCCTAAGGAAAATTCTCCGAATCTTTTGGCCAAACACCATCAGCAACCAAGAACTACTTATTCGGAGTAACCAGGAGGACATGCACACCATCATAGCTGGCAGACACTGGAGTTGGGTTGGCCACGTCCTCAGAAGGGACCCTGATACCATCACAAGAACAGCTATGCTATGGACCCCCCAGGGAAAGCGAAAGAGAGGCCGATCAAAAACAACTTGACGGAGAACTGTGGAAGCTGAGATGCAAAGAATGAACCACAGTTGGGGCACTGTACGAAGGATGGCCGCCGACCGAGCAAAGTGGAATCAATTTGTTGCTGCCCTACAAGACGCCACCAGGCGTGATGGCCGCTGACTGCTTTGACGGTTGGTGGTTATGGATCAAAGAAGAAGAGAAGATAGCAGAAACTGCAGCAGGGGAGTGAAGTGTGATAGACTTCACCATACTAGGTCCAGCTTATGAGGTAGGGTGACCGGTTTCCTTTCTGGCTGCCTTAGCCTTCCCTAACTCAAAAGCAGAGTCATGTACTCATTTACAGCGGGGTAAACCGGTGCATGACGCTACCAAGTTTCACACCTGGAACCCGGTAACTTTGTCACGAGAAGCAAGCACTCTAATAGAGGATAATTCAAAAAAGAAATGATCATTTATAGGGTTAACATTATTTACTTCATTTGTTTTCGTTAATGGTAAAACGGTTCTAGAATATGTGACGCCCCCTAATTGCGAACCTTCTCTTGGCAAACAAGTTATAGTGGTTTTCTTCATAGAAGATCATATTAGGTATAACGCGAAAACAATCAATAAAAAATGGCATAAAGAGCCCACCTTCAAACTGATTGATGAGCGGGGTAAGTCCTTCAATTTGAGTCCAATATACATCCATTTATTCATACAACACATGTGAAGACATCATACGGATATTCAGTATCATAAGAAAATACATCTGCATTTCATTCAAAATTGGAATATATGGTATCGTAAGTATTCCAGTCAATTAGTTGTCATCAGAACATCAAGACGATGTACACGCTCTGTTGTAACCCAGTCAGACGGTAATGAAACGCCTGTGTTTGACGAATATATATATATCATACACTGATCGAAGATCCTTCCATCCAATGGTTATTTACTAACCCTACATTCCTTTATCCATTAACAAATATGGACTGACCCAGCGTCCATAAATCAAATATATTTCGGCAATATGTAGCCTAACTCTGGAAGGATTAAAAAACGCGTCTTCATGGCGTGACGGTCAAGTAACAAAGGGTGCCCTACATTAGTCACTAAGCGTGACCATATCAACGCTCACACGTCACAATCCGACCGTGCGGATTGCGTTCACTAAACCATGAAGTATAACAATCATTCTACATTAAATCTCTCAACATCAAAATGCGCACTGCCAACTATAACAGACGACATAGTTAAATATGTCGTAACAGTGTACAACTTCACCAAGTTCTGTGATCCTGTTCACACTTTTGTGTACAACGTCACAAAGTTCTGTGACCCTTTCTTAGCTGCAATCTTGTAACAATTCTATGACCTTTTCGGTTTTAATTTTTTTTATAGCGAGGCAGCGACAGGTCACTCTAAGTTCAATCATATTTTGATAGTTTAAAATGTTCCCCGATAGAGAGTCGTGTAAAAATGTCAGCTCCCTAGGTCGTCTGAAACACAAAAAACCAAAGGCTCAAAGATTTGAACATCCAAACAATGCTCATATCTAATTAAATAAAAGTCTTTACTAAAAAAGGGCTGAGGGAGGCCCCTGCGAGGTGAGGCCTGCTGGTACCCCGTCTCGAACAGCCCTGTGTACATATCACCAAACATTCATGCAAGTATATGCGCCTCTCTTTGTGCCTCCCCGCTGCCTGCAACAACTCAAACCTAGGCAAACAATCCAATATGGATCAATCTCATGCCTTAAGAGTTCACAGGGCACAAAGAAATGCACCAAAGACGCGCGCACACACACAAAAAAAGATATAACTATATGGGAAAACACGTTACTACGTCTCAAACAGCGGGGAGCTATTTCACAAGGGAAAAAAATCGATACACGTGCTGGGCCTCACGGATATATTGGATTATGCTCAATGTTTGGTTCTACGTGTCCAAAATCTCGTGCGTCTTGATGGGAAGAAAGATCTACATGAGGTGAGAGCGAGGGAAAGGGTACACAGGATAAATGAAAGACGCAGTGTATAAAATGAAAGATAAATGTGAAGTTAGCAACGGGAGCCGCGCTGGTGTAATGGCTTCGGCGTTGTACTGGTGACCAGGTGTTCATGGTTCAAACCCGGGCGTCGGCGTTTGAAGAAATGTTTACGGCCGGAAATTTGACTGAATAACCTGAACGGCTCCTGTGATAAACCCTCTGTGGATGGGAAGGAGCAAAGCTCCTGACCGGGTTGGAAGGAAAGTCCTCAGGTTCCCCAGCCTCGCAATGACATGTCATTGGGCCGAAGGGCTGAAAGCCCAAGTGCCGCTGGTAAAAAAAAAAAAAAAAAAAGAAGTTAACAACATGAGTTAATGCGGAACTGATGACACGAACCAGGCAATTGCCATTGGAACAAGAGATGACAAGGAGACGCTGGTGATGGACAGGATACACCGAGGAAACCTGTTGATAGCATTACAAGGCAGTCCTTGTTCTGGAATCCCCCAGGGTAAGAGAGGTTGGGGAAGATCGAAGAACACAAGGAGAAGAGAGCTGGTGATTGGCAGGCGGAATGAGGAAGTCGTGGAAAGATCTTGAGCGCTGATGGCACGGGATAATAAGACTTGATGGATGGATGGATGGATGGATGGATGGATGGATGGATGGATGGATGGATGGATGAATGAATTGATGAATGCACCAATGAACAACTTTAGTGTTGAAAAAAGAAGAATGCAGAACAGAAGGTGAAAAAATTGTGTAGATAAGTTTTTAAAAGGGTGTTGGAAACGAGAGCGGGGAGGGGAAAAGGGGGGGGGGGAGATGGGGAGGGCATCGATAAAATTCTGATGTCTGAATCAATGGGAGAATTAGGTCAGGTGAGTACCACCATGGAGATTAAAAAAAAACAAGAGGCGAATGACCCATGGCAGCCAACAAGGAGAGGACTTCCTTGGATAAAATAATGAGGAGTCATGGGAAGAGTTATGTTAGATTATTACTTGTGTAAAGTATAAGAGACGGAGACCAGAATGACGTAAAAGAGGGGCAAGAACTCATTACCCTTCAGCTCTAAGCAGGAGCATATATTTTCAATAAATTCAAGCCAAACCATGTTTCGTGCCATCCGTTCCAAGTTTGTCCATGACTTCTTTGTCCCGTACATGTATATCCCCTGGTTTCCTTATCTATGTGTTTCTCGGTCTTCTTCTGCCTCTCCTACCCTGGAGATTCCAGGACATAACTAGTCTTGTGATGATATCATTAGGCTTCTTAAATGTGTTTTGTCAAACGTCAGTGTTTTGTGCTCACTTCTTGTTCCACTGGCTCTTGTCATCAGAGAGAGAGAAGGAGAGAGAGAGAGAGAAGGAGAGACAGAGAGAGAGAGACGGATAAACACAGAGCAAGAACGGTGGTACGAAACCTATATATATATATATATATATATATATATATATATATATATATATATATATATATATATATATATATATATATATATATATATATATATATATATATATATATATATATACAGTGAATGCACACAGTGAAACGTGCAGACAAGGTAATTTTCCACCTGAAGTATGAGGTTGTGACGCCGTCCATTACCCAGCACGTTTGTTTTTTTTAATGAAATGCTGATATGTTTGAGAGACAAATCTAAGCTCTTTATAATCCTATCATTGAAGATTCATTAACACAAGACTTCTTAATCATTTACTGTGCCATGAACTCCCTCCGGTGAAGGCTAAGGACCCCTCCTAAGAAAAAAATCTTCATAAACTCATAATTAAAAATTGCACATTTCAAATTGTATCTATGTGTATAGACCTCCTGGAATCCATTCACGGACATCTTGAACGCAGGTTAATAAGCCTGCACTGATGTCATAATTACAAGTAAATTAAGAAACAGAATAGGTGCAGAGAAGCGGGAATCAAGCTCAATATTTCCGCCATGATGAACTGTAGCCTCAATCTTATTTTAGTTTAGTTCCTGAAGAGACGAGGAACGAATATGGTTACTGCTCCTTCAAGCATGTCTTTCTTCTTCTTCTTCTTCGTACACTCTCAGACGTCCACTTGAATGTTCTCAAAGAAAGCAGTAGTCAGTTTGAGGCTATTTGAATCCCCGTAAAGCTTTTCCACGAAAGGAGCTGGCGTCGGCCATATACGCTTTCTCTGTACGACATATAAGGGGCAACTTTGAAGCAGATGTTCAGCAGTCATTTTATCAGTGCCACAGTTACACTGATCGGTAGTTCCTATCTTTAGCTTGTTGAATAGATGGTATCTCAATCTGTTGTGGCCAGTGCGGAGTCTGAAGATTACCACTTGTTCTCTTCTGTTGAGCTGGTAGTAAGCATCATTCTGTGTGTGACCTGGATGTTCTACATTCCATTTGTTTCTGTATCTGATTCTGATAAAACTCTTTGCCTCCTCGAAAGTTATGCTTGCATCAGGCTGAGGTAGATGTGAACCTTCTTTTGCCATTCTGTCAGCTTCATTGCCAGTGATGTTACAATGAGATGTAAAATGATGTAAAATATGCATGTCTAACATGATGGTGTGCATGGGACTGATAACCTCATCATGTAAAACTAATGACTACACAAACTGCCGCAACAAGTGTACATGAATACTTTGGTGTAGGCTAACAGCGGACAAGCTGCAGTGGTAACTTATAGAGAGCATCAAGGACAAAAAGAAGAAACTGCACAGTTTACATTCAGTTGTTTGTTTTTTTATTACTTTTTTGTTTGTTTTTTTTAAACATATTTAATTTTGATTATGATTGAATCCTATAAATGTATATTGTTGTATTACCTTTATAATGTTTCATGCATTTAAATAATGATTAATGCGCATGTGGAAATGAAAGGATACAGTATGCAAGATGTGAGAGAGAGAGAGAGAGAGAGAGAGAGAGAGAGAGAGAGAGAGAGAGAGAGAGAGAGAGAGAGAGAGAGAGAGAGAGAGAGAGAGAGAGAGAGAGAGAGAGAGAGAGAGAGAGAGAGAGAGAGAGAGAGAGAGAGAGAGAGAGAGAGAGAGGAGGGTCAGAATGTTAGACGCCCAATCCTTAACCCTCTGAAAATAAAGTTGCTTCGTTCGTTCTTTTCCCCATAACCTTTCTTCTTCTAACCCATCTTTCTCAGCATTCATTTACTAAACTCCACAACTGAAAGCCCGTAACAGGATGGCACCGAGAGAACATTTTTTTGGCGCCCTGTCATATGCCAGCGTTGTTGGAGCTGTAACTAAGGGTATTGATCCGTTCCCAGATCGCGAAGGGTGCACTTCCAGAATTTGGGTCGTTGATGCCGCTGTAAGAAAGGTCACAGAATCTAGTGCCAACATTACCTGAACATAAACCTATAGCTATGCCTTATTTCCTTCCTTCCTTCTATCTTTATTTTTCATATCAATCTACATTATTTATGAATTCATCTATCTATCCATCGAATCGTTATTTATACGTCTGCCTGTCTGTCTATACATACGCTGGTCTGTTCGTTTATCGTTGTCTGTACCATCAGCACTCCCTCCAGGAACACAACTACACTCACTCTTGCCCCAGCGGTCAGTGACATTTCCATGCTGTGAACAGATACGAACTACATCATGCAGCAAAGAGTCGGGACATTGCGCCTCACTAGGCATAGACATACAAGCGACCAAGGAGACACGTGTTTGAAGCTAATAACCTGATCATGTAAGACAATTTGCTTGAGAAACTAATACCACTACAGCGCTTATGAGCCCTAGTGCAGAGTTTGGTCTAAACAGATGGTGAGCAAGCGCTGCTTATAAAAGCGAAATAAGGGACAAGAAGAAAAACACACAACAAGGTAGCTTGTGGTAAAAACACCATGATCATAGGCTAGCGACCTGATTACTTCACGCAATGGCAGAAATATGCACAAGTAGTACACACAGACAAACGGGCCTTTAATCACGTTGTGCGCTTTTTAAATTACATGAAAGCTCAGCCTAGAGACTGTTTCAGAAACGTACACATCCATTATCTGTAGCATCCAAACTACTACAACAGACATATACGATCTCCATACATAAAACAAAGTCGGCCACGTATGTACGTATATGTATCAAGAAATGTTCGCCAACTTCTTGGGAAGCCAGGGAGCAGAAAATTGACTATTGGTAGCTTTAGTACTGATCTAGAAAAAATGTTTTATAATAAATCACGAAATTCTACTTAGAAATATGTTGGTTTTTTGTTTGTTTGTTTTTTTCAAGTGGAATGTTCTCCCATAGCAAAAAGAAGGAAACATCATTCGAAACTGTCGCCTGTTTTTGGCGAACTAGAAAATCTAGACAAATAACAAGTGTTTTGTATCAAACCACAACCAGACGACAGATATATCTTATTCTATCCAACAACTTCAGTGACTGGCCAGCAGAATGGATAAAGCATTGTGTGATACATTAGGTGATGAAGGTTCAAATGTCATATTGGGATACGTGCTTTTTCTCTCCTTCCCCACCCACAACCATCTGATTGTTATTTTCTTCACCATCGATTTAATATTTCCAGATTTTTACTTTATTTCGTTGATAGTCTGGTTCGTTTCACTCGTTTGGTTGGCTGAAATGTCTAGTTTTATTATGAGTGCGCCATAACGCATAAGCGGTGCAGTATACAATAACTCATAAGCGGTGCAGTATACCATAACATAATGCTGGGTAATAAGGCTGGTGTGTATGTAAATACAGAACTTATTTCCAACAAATTAATTATTCGAGGCTAGTCATGCAAGAAAAAACTTATGTAGATATTTGAACTAGATTAAGACCTATAGCTGAATCTCATGTAAAAACAATCCATAACCAAAACTGTTATTTGCTCTGTCACAATAACAGATGCGAAAAGCACACAGAATACATAAACACACATAACATTGTAGACCCGAAGAAAGTCTTAGCACAGGAAAGAAACAACGTTGGCAGTCGTACTGCGCTAATGAATTCATGGACAACCCCTAACATTTCAGTCAGTGGCTTCAGTGTGGAATCCATACTCCATATACAACGAAAAGGGAAATTATAGCGATATATCTTGTACAGGAACCAAAACTGCATTGTCCCCACGAAGTTTGCACACGTGTACATAAGTAAAACAGTTAAACTGTTCACCAACTGTTTGTGCAATTACATAAATATATCTTTCATGATCTGTAGCACACAACTGTTCACATAAGAGTCCTCAAAAGACAGGCTCATGACAACAACCTAGAGAACTAGATAATAAAGGCAGACAGTGCAGATAAACAGGATATACTCTCTTGAATCAAACAACCAGTATAACAAAACATGGAACCAGTGTGATGCGAGCTGTGCGGCCGCAACGGCGGCGTCTTGAGGAGGGCGCCGAAAAAATGCAGAAATTATAGTGTGTATCAACTCAGTAGTATAAAATTGACCTCATAAGAGAACAATACAGTACGAGAGGAGAACGGATTGTGGGGAAGCTAAAGGATATCTCAAACCACCTTGAAAAATCTCTAGAGCCGACTCTGCATGGAACTCACACGGGAAGGGTACAGTGAGGAGGACAAGAGAACTTCAAGAAGTATGGTAGAAAATGAAACCCTAGAAACGAGGGCTTTACGAGAGCAGGTCTGAAGGAGACGGTTCAAAGTATGAGAATACTGGCAAGAACCTGAAGTGCTATGTTTCATGCAGACAGAAAAGTAAACTGATGATGATGATGATGCCGATAATGGTGACAGTAGTGGTGGTTACAGCGGAGATGATGCTGACTATGATTATGATGACGACGATGATGATCATAATATGGGCACATTTCTATCGAACGAATTCATTAATTCATTACCCTTCATCTCCCCAAGGATCATAGGCCTTCAAAAAGACACCTGCCAAATGTCATGAACCATCAACGCAAGAGATGTCCGTGTCTACCCGGTCATTTTCATGTCTGTCTCCAGTTCTCTTCTCCATGTGTTTTTCTGTCTACCTCTATTTTTATTACCCTGGGGATTCCAGAACAGGCACTGTCTGGTAATGCTATCAACAGGCACTGTCTGGTAATGCTATCAACAGGCACTGTCTGGTAATGCTATCAACAGGCACTGTCTGGTAATGCTATCAACAGGCACTGTCTGGTAATGCTATCAACAGGCACTGTCTGGTAATGCTATCAACAGGCACTGTCTGGTAATGCTATCAACAGTCACTGTCTGGTAATGCTATCAACAGGCACCGTCTGGTAATGCTATCAACAGGAACTGTCTGGTAATGCTATCAACAGTCACTGTCTGGTAATGCTATCAACAGGCACTATCTGGTAATGCTATCAACAGTCACTGTCTGGTAATGCTATCAACAGGCATCATCTGGTAATGATATCAACAGGCACCATCTGGTAATGATATCAACAGGCACCATCTGGTAATGATATCAACAGGCACCATCTGGTAATGATATCAACAGCCTGTTCAATGTATGTCCTATTCACTGTCAGCGTCTTTTTATAATTTCTTGTTCCACTGGCGCTTAGCTAGTTCTTGTCATCAGTTCCATATAAGTGATTGTCATACGATTTCAATCCTTCTATTCTACGCAAGCACCCATTTATAAAAGTATGTTACTTCTTCTTCGTACACTCCCAGACGTCCACTTGAATGTTCTCAAAGAAAGCAGTAGTCAGTTTGAGGTTATTTGAATCCCCGTAAAGCTTTTCCACGAAAGGAGCTGGCGTCGGCCATATACGCTTTCTCGTGTAACTTCTAATAAGTTGTTGTTTTTGTTGCCATCAATGTTTTACAGCCACACAATAGGACTGTCTTGACATATGTCTCGCGAATTACCGAGACGGTAGTCAACGTGACAAGTTAAAAAATATAGACAACGTTTCACATAAAATCGTGAGAAAAAATACGCTTACCTTGCAATGAGAATGTATCGTTGTCACTAATTTGAATTCCAAATCCTTGTACTGAATTTCTCCATTTTCGAAAAGGGTCAGGTTTGTGATTGGACCAATATATCTCAAACGCTAATTATCTTTGGTCTGTGATGGCACGAATATATCTCAAACGAGAAATCTCTGCTCTGTGATTGGATAAGTATATTTCAAATGAGAAATATAGGTTCTGTGATTGGATGAGTATATCTCTAATGCTTTGGAAAAACACATTCGCAGAAACGGCCACATCATATCCTACGCAAACCAACACTGTCAAAGCTGTAGGGTTATCGGTTTAGCATGTCCACAATCACGGCTGATTCCGTCTGCCTTGCAAGCGGAACACTTGATCATGATAGTTGTATTCCCTTGAAACAGATATCGGCATTCGGCTAGGATTATACCCAGACACTGATCGAAGTCTATGGGGTAAAAGGCGTGCTGTAGTCTCTGGTGAAAATCTGTGGAGTAGCACACAAATAAAGATGTCTAATAAAAATGTATTGAAGAATCAATGGGGGAGCAGCCCACAGACAACGACAAAAATGTATGGAATAGTCAAATATGGAGTTTCCCAAATATAAAGATAACCAATAAAAATATATGGAACAGACAAATGTGGAGTAACCCACAAATAAAGATAACCGATAAAAATGTATGGAATAGTCAAATGTGGAGTATCCCACATATAAAGATAACCGATAAAAATATATGGAACAGTCAAATGTGGAGTATCCCACAAATAAAGATAACCGATAAAAATGTATGGAATAGTCAAATGTGGAGTAACCCACAAATAAAGATAACCGATAAAAATGTATGGAATAGTCAAATGTGGAGTAACCCACAAATAAAGATAACCGATAAAAATGTATGGAATAGTCAAATGTGGAGTATCCCACAAATAAAGATAACCGATAAAAATATATGGAACAGTCAAATGTGGAGTATCCCACATATAAAGATAACCGATAAAAATATATGGAACAGTCAAATGTGGAGTATCCCACATATAAAGATAACCGATAGAAATGTATGGAACAGTCAAATGTGGACTATCCCACAAATAAAGATAACCGATAAAAATATATGGAACAGTCAAATGTGGAATATCCCACATATAAAAATAACCGATAAAAATATATGGAACAGTCAAATGTGGAGTATCCCACATATAAAGATAACCGATAGAAATGTATGGAACAGTCAAATGTGGAGTAACCCACAAATAAAGATAACTGATAAAAATGTATGGAATAGTCAAATGTGCAGTAGTGATCCATACTCAAAGATTAATTATTAAAATGTATGGAACAGTCAAAAGTGAAGTATTCATCCATACTGAAAGATTAATTATCAAAATGTAGGAAATAGTCAATTGAGGAGTATCCCTCCACACACAAAGATTACTGATCAAAATTTATGAAATAGTCAAACGTGTAGCAGTCTACCGCTAAAGATTACTGATAAAAAAAAACTATGAAGTAGTCAAATAATAAATTTGTGGTCGAAGACTGTGGAGTAGCTAACACATAAAGATTACCGATCAAAATGTATGGAATAGACAAATTATAAATCTCTGTGATCGAGGTCTATGGAGTAGCCCTGCTCTGAAGTTAAATGTAATGTAGAAAGAAAATAAAAATCTGGCTAGTCTGCCCGTGTTTTTTACTGCAACATACGAATCATTAGTTGGACTAGTAAGAGATAACATGACATGCCACGTTAGTTTTACAGTGAATCTGTATAAGAAATGACAAAGGAGTTTTGGACTTTTTTAAAATCTGGACACAACAAACAAGAGACACCGACAAAGTATACATACAGTACGCTAGCATTTTTGTCTTCAGAACTGTTGAAGAGCTCGGATAACTCAGGACTAGTTTTCTGACATTAAAAGGTAAAGGTAATCTCATAGCAGATACTGCCATAGAGGCAGTGGCGGTTCCAGAGGGTTGTCATTGGGGGTGCTGCACTGTTCATTCATTTAAAATACTATACATAATACTCACAAATTGTGACCACCATGTGAAATATCAACCCAGACACAAATGATTAGTGTCTTATCTCATTTAAAATCTGTCAAGAAGTTCTGAAAAGTTATTTTAAAAGTTTACTGCAACTAGGAGTAATCATTGTCAGTCGTTGCAGCTTCCCGAGTCTCAAACCGGTTACACGGACATGTATGCTACCATTTCTCGTGTTTAAAATTGTCATTGTAACTTCCCTTTAATTTGCTCATTGCACTTGAGCTGTGGATGGCTGCAGCTCTGGTTAAAAAATCCAAACCAATCGTAGTTCGCCTCTAGCTGTGTGTATGACAAGCATTCGCTTATAAGAGGTCAAGGTCACTTGAGCTGCACTTTTTGCAGCACTTTTCCCCAATACGGTGTTAGATAATTTTTTTTCTTTGTATTTAACCCTTCCGGTGTAACCTCAATTTTTTTGGTCTGTCCGTATTATGTATTATAATGTAGTAGAGACAGCAGTATGCAGTCCTTTTCTTAGGGAGTGCTGCAGCTCAACAGCTCATTAAAGAAAGCCGCCACTGCATAGAGGAGTGATGTGTCAGAGACTTCACTATACTAGGTCCAGCTTTATGAAGTGAGGTGACAAGCTTCCTTCTTCTTTGCCTTTGCATTCCTTAATTCAAGAGCGGTTTCGGATACCCGTAAATAGCTAGGTAGGCTGGAGCGTGAGGCTACCAGGTTCTCATCCCGGAAGCCGTTAACTATGCTGCGAGAGGAAATAACTCTAACCGCTTAGCCAATAGCGCGCTCTCTTAAGGGGTTAAAGAGAACGAACGAACGGATGAACGCGCATGAACTTTACTTTCAAAGGGTTGAGAACTGGGCACGCAGGCCCGTCTGACATTCCACCCTTCCTTTCTCTCGTCATTTATACTAACTTAATTTATTCTCACATACATTCTGCATATCAATTTAAAGGATTTCAATGTTGTAAAGGTAAAATAATAGCATACTTACATTTACTGTATCTAGTTACAATCATGAAATAAAATATGTTGAAAAGTACAAACTAGGTATTACCATGAAATAAAATAGAGAGACAAAGGGTGATGAAAAGGACGCGCGGCCTTAAGAAAAATCCAACTATTATACAACCAGACATGTCCATCACTGGAACCCACATGAGAATGAAAAAGCAGGGATGCTACACAAACACTGGAAGGGGAAATGGTGAAAAAGAAACTACAGCAACTGGACTTTCCTGGGTTGAGATGAAAAAAGACGGCTCTAAACAGAAATCGGTAGTACATGTACTGGGCAAAAGTTGTAGCCCTAAGTTTAATGTGGAACACAGAGGCATAAGTCGCATCAAAAGATAAGGAATAGAATATGGCAAGTCTAGAAGAGAATATGTTAATCTACAAAAATTGTTTGGTTTCCTCTTACAGGGAGAAATAGAATGGTTTCCCCTTACAGGGAGAATGACACGTTTTCCTTATTTCAAATACTGCACCAGATAATTCTTTATAAACATTCTGATATTACCTTCTTGTGACATGTCCAACCTATCTCTGTCTGTCCCTCCGTCATACAATATGTCTGTCTATCCGTTTCTTTATTATTCTTTCTGACTGTCCTATTGATACAACTATTTCTAAGTCTCCACGTTTGTTTCCTTTCCCCCTTCCTCTCTCACTCTCTCTCTCACTCTCTCTCTCTCTCTCTCTCTCTCTCTCTCTCTCTCTCTCTCTCTGTCTCCTACTTCCCAGCAGAGACCAGTCTTGACCCGTCCCTCCTCACTGTTCTCCATACCACCGTTCCAGACTACGCTCAGGTTTCGTGCTGTAGACGATCTTGTTAAGAGAAAACAAATTTGTGCCGATGACGTAGATCTGTCCCGGCCAGCAAAACAATCCGCGTGGTCCAGGAATAATCTGGTTCAGCCATATATAGCTTGAGCTCACGCGCTCCGAGGCGACTTGATCGATTAAGGGCCCCAGATAAGACGGCGAATAATAATCACGAACCGCGATGATGCCTGGAGGTCTACCCGAGCTTTAAGAACACATACGACAGAGGACAGTTAGGTCACGGTGGTAAGACGCGATGGTCATACCAGTTCCATGTTACCTTTTGGATGGGATGATCAGACTACTGACGGGAGATCTCTGCTGCACCAGTGACGTGACACCAGTCCTTTTCAGGACAAGCCCCATTCAGGGCTTCACTATGTTAGCTGACAAGCACTAGTAGTTCTATTCAGGGCTTGGTGTTTATCAACGCTGCTTTATGGGTTCGGGGACAGGATTAACTCCCCCCCCCCCCCCCTTTTTTTTGGGTGTTTTTTTTTTTAAACTGGCGATTGCGCTCTGATAAAACCAAAGACTTCTGCCCATGGTATAACGCGGTGTGCCTCGCCACAATAAGGCATAGGTCGCTAGGGAAAAGAAGATTAATTAGAATCAGACTAAAGGAATAAAATAGGTGCAAATGTAAGGCAAAAGAAAACAACCAAAATGAAATATGGAAAATGTAATAAAAAGGGGAAGAATAACAGGAAAAGTGGAATAATGAGCAAAAGTGCAATATGGGATAGTTCTCAGGAATGTCTTATGGGTGGCAAAAGTGCGATATGGCATAGTTTTCAAGAATGTCTTATGGGTGGCAAAAATGCAATATGGCATAGTTCTCAGAAATGTCTTATGTGTGGCAAAAGTGCGATATGGCATAGTTCTCAGGAATGTCTTATGTGTGGCAAAAGTGCGATATGGCATAGTTCTCAGGAATGCCTTATGAGTGGCAAGAGTGCAATATGGCATAGTTCTCAGGAATGTCTTATGGGTGGCAAAAGTGCAATATGGCATAGTTCTCAGGAATGTCTTATGGGTGGCAAAATTGCAATATGGCATAGTTCTCAGGAATGTCTTATGGGTGGCAAAAGTGCAATATGGCATAGTTCTCAGGAATGTCTTATGGGTGGCAAAAGTGCAATATGGCATAGTTCTCAGGAATGTCTTATGGGTGGCAAAAGTGCAATATGGCATAGTTCTCAGGAATGTCTTATGGGTGGCAAAAGTGCAATATGGCATAGTTCTCAGGAATGTCTTATGGGTGGCAAAAGTGCAATATGGCATAGTTCTCAGGAATGTCTTATGGGTGGCAAAAGTGCAATATGGCATAATTCTCAGGAATGTCTTATGGGTGGCAAAAGTGCAATATGGCATAGTTCTCAGGAATGTCTTATGGGTGGCAAAAGTGCAATATGGCATAGTTCTCAGGAATGTCTTATGGGTGGCAAAAGTGCAATATGGCATAGTTCTCAGGGATGTCTTATGGGTGGCAAAAGTGCAATATGGCATAGTTCTCAGGGTTCTCTAATGGGACAAAGACAGAATAGGCATACTGTACTATCAGGCATGTCGTAAGAGGTGACCAATATGAGGTTGTGCATGTGGCTGGCAACCTAATCAAGTACAACAAACTGACACATAAACCACATCAATGCTGTGACGCAGGCTTCCTGCAAATGGTCTAATTGCAGTGGTGGTTCCATAAAGAACGATAAGGCAAATGATAATGAACGAGGGTTAAAACAAAAATAATACGGAACACGTCTGGAAAAGCAGGCGCGGACACAGACCCTAAATTCGCAGGATTTCAGATAATTCAGTGGTTCCCAAACGGTTTCGGGTTACCGCTCCCGTGGTTCCATAAACTAATTCCGCCGCCCCCTACTCGACCTTATGAAAAGCATTCTTGAGAACAGAGATTTGCCCGACCGATTAAGGAAGAATATAACAATAAAATTCTAACAACATTTATTATATTCTATCTGTTACCCTTTCATTCGTCATTTGTAATTTCTTCTTTCTATCTCTGACTAGCTATCCCTATAAAACGTCACTGGCATCAACAAAACATTAAAGACGAAATGAGGAGGGTATTTCATTCTAGGCTCTAGCAAAATCAATTATATTTAAGCGAACAACGCGCTCAGACGGGTCCACTTCCATCGCCCCCTGTCCACCCCGTTGCCTCTTAGCGCCCATTAGGTAATTCCCTCGCCCCCCCCCCGGGGGGGGGGGGGGGGGGGGGCGGGTGAATAACACTGCCCACTTTCAGAAAACATCATTTAGTGAGTTACACTGCACTGTGGCCCAATGCAACCGATTTTCAAGATGGATTTTTGTCAGATCTGCTTTTACTGGTCTTTGGCTGTCTTGTTCTGGTCCCTACCCTGTAAAAGGTAGTCCCATAGCAGATACTGCCGTAGGGTAATGAAGTGTTAGAGACTTGACTTACGGGATTCAGCTTTGACTGGTGGGGTGACCAGTTTTCTTCCTCGCTGCCTTTTCATTTCCTAACTCAAGAGCAAAGTCAGGTACCTATTTACATTTGGATAGACTGGAGCGTTACGCCACATTGAAAACTAATCTAAACGCATAAAAAAATTAAACAAATGATACCAGCCGTAAATGGCATCACTTGTAAGTACATTTGAAAACTGTTTGGAGATGTCGGGAACCTTGAGTTGACTACTGCCTTTATTAGAGTCATAAATGTGGAAGTCTGAAGGCGAACGAGGAAGAAGAAAAAGAAGAAAAAAACTGAATAAAGCGGAAGGACCAGAAAGAAAGATGAAGCGTGTCATGGTAAGATGGTTGGGTTGAAAGAAGCCTGGAATCTGTTGCGGGTTATATGGAGTAAATATAACTGGAGTATCTGTGTGCACACAGATCGCGTTGGCTGCGTGAATTGTCAGCTCACATACAAGTTGTACAAATGTGTACAATGGGCACATTACTGTGGTGCTCACATCTTCTATGAATGTTTACTTGAAATATTTAATGGCATCTTTTCTTTCCCTCTACATCGGCCAAGCTATGGAGATAGATGTCCGAACCACATCCATTTTTATTTCTTTTAACTGTCAGATGGTGGCTTGAACATGTTTAAAGAAAGAAGTGGTCACCCTGATGTTGTTGGTATCTCCCTAGAGTTTTTACAGGATTTGTACTGCTTTCTCCGTTCCTCGTAAGTTGGGCACTTTTGCAGCAGATGTTCAGCGGTCATAGTTTCACTCGTTAGTAGTTCCTGTATTTAGCTTCATTTCATTCATAACCCTCCACTCCCAAAGGAGCATAGGCCTTCAACAAACACATGCCAAGTCCTCCTGCAACGTGCCATCATCTCAAGTTCTTTCCACGTTCTCCTCATCATTTTCCCCTCTGTTTCCATCTCTCTTCTCCATGTGCTTCTTGGTCTACCTCTGCCTCTCTTGCCCTGGGGATTCCAGAACAAGGACTGTCTTGTAATGCTATCAACAGGTTTCCTCAGCGTATGTCCTATCCATCGCCATCGTCGTCTTCTCATCTCTTGTTCCACTGGCACTTGTCTAGTTCTTGTCATCAGTTCCACGTTGTATTTAGCTTGTTGAGTAGATATTCTGATTTGAGAAAATTTCAGCCTGTGTGCTTTAGTGTGCACGTCTTTATGGTATAGATCTCCGTGCTTTGTCCCCTGAAAGATCAGTATGGCTGTAAATATATGTGTATATATTATTAAAGATTTTTGATCATACATGCGCTCTCTTATCTATAAGAACTGAATCAACTATGAATTTGTAAAATAACATATAACAAATTTAATAATCAATTAGTCTTTAGAAAATTTACATAAATATGGATGAAGATGATTTTATGAAGTTTTTAAAAATGTGTCTTCGCTGAGACTTAATTGGGGACTGATGGTTATTATTGTCCGTTGCTTGTGCCTGTTACAAATGACTTAACTTGCTGAGTGCTGCAATGGGTCGTTGTCAGGTCTTTTGTGATGAGAAATCTTCTCTAGAGGCGTCTAGATGAACTTCACTCCTAATGTCAAGGTGGGTGTCTTCACAGCATGTCAACTGTGGGTAGTTGGTATCGAACACAGCTCTTGAATCACAAAATTAGTGGCGAAGATTCTTTCTTCAGACTGGTCTGGTCTAAGAACCGTCTTGTAGCTTCGAACCACGAACTTTAGGAAAAATAAAAGAGCGAATGCCTCTGCTAAGTACATTTGTGGGCTGAAGATTAACAGGCGCATTATCTCGCTGTCCACCCACCAATGTTAGCCTCTCTGAATAATTATTCTCCCTGAATTATCCGCTGACCTGTCTAATTAGCCTTGTCATACTACGATTCACCTGGAGAAACGTAAACAAGTCTACGGAGTGGTCAGAGCAAAAATTTAGGTGCATAAAATATGCCAAATAGTAGGATGATGAGTAAGAAAAATGAAGAAATAAGTTAATAATGCAGGAGAGAACGAAATTGATGAAAATGGCACAACTTATTTCGTCACAAACCTACATGCATTCTTTTACACTTACATGCATTCAGTAAAACCTACATGGACTCTGTTACACTTATGTGCAATCTGTTACACATACATCCGCTGGTATACCTTCATGCACTCTGCTACACGTGCGTGAACTCTTTTACCCTTATATGCACCCAGTCATACATATATACACTCTGTAACACCAACACGCACTCTGTTACACCCGCATGCTCTGTCACACCCACATAAACTCTGTAACAGTTACATGCATTCTTTTACACCCACATACGTCAGTACTGACAGACACATGTATTAACACAAAAGTCAGGACTGAGAGACATATGTCATTTACACAAACGTCAGTACTGACAGACACATGTCACTTACACATACACCAGTACTAAAAGACATGTCATTTACACAAACGTCAGTACTGACAGACATATATCATTTACATATACATCAGTACCGACAGGCACATGTCATTTACATAAACGTCAGTACTGGCAGACATATCTCATTTACACAAACGTTAGTACTGACAGACATGTGTCATTTACATATACGCCAGTACTGTAAGACATGTCATTTACACAAACGTTAGTACTGGCAGACACATGTCATTTACATATACGTCAGTACTGAAAGACACGTCATTTACACAAACGCAAGTATTGAAAAATACATATCCTTTACACAAACGTCAGTACTGAAAGATGCATGCAACGCCATTTACACATGCGTCAATTATTCAGACATATTATTCACACATATGTCCGTACTGACTGACGTATGCCATTTACACAAGTCAGCACAGACAGCTACACATCGCTTGCACTACATATGCAATGAGCACAGTCAGTATTAACAACACATAGCATTAGCAATTACGCCACTACTGATGCAGCAAATGATATATACACATATATGCCAATACTTACAAACATGATACACACACACAAACGTCGACACTGACAAACATGTGACCGTTGAATCAACATTTTACTGTACGGCCGGCCATCTTCTCGCAAACAGGGTTAGGGTTTAAACTGTTTGTGCTTCTTGAATTTTGTCTGCGATTTGTGGGAGAGTGCCATTAAGTGTTTACTCGAAGAGGATACGGTTAGGGGTTAGGGTTAGATAGAAAAATCACCGCCACCGCTAATCTTAACTCTAACCCTGTTTGCGAAAAGACGGCCGACGGTACTGTAAAGTGTGATTCAACACATGTGACATTTACACTTCTGCCAGTACTGACAACAAAATAAACGATACTCACACTCGCGCAAAAAAAAAAAAACTGGCAACCACGTGACAGTTCGTGCTCGCCATAACAACAAAAACAATTGCGCATGCAACAGTAATGAAGGTCTGGAACACTGGCAGTAAAATAAACACGTGAGTATCACGCCCTATTTAGACGAATGAATGA
This sequence comes from Oreohelix idahoensis, assembly GCA_024509875.1. Classification (NCBI taxonomy): domain Eukaryota; kingdom Metazoa; phylum Mollusca; class Gastropoda; order Stylommatophora; family Oreohelicidae; genus Oreohelix; species Oreohelix idahoensis. Next base: position 146,977 of record JAMPIV010015175.1, read on the forward strand.
ACAAAACACGAGTATGAGCTAATGCAAAACCATATTTGTCATTGATTAGCACAGCACCAGTGGAGTACGTTTTTTTCCCTTCTTTTCTGTTTTTAAATCCACAAAAAAGCACGGGTTTGTTGTTGTAGTTGTTTTGGTTTTTTTTTTTTTAACAGAATTACGATGGACCAAACAAACGTGGGATGATACTATAATTAGCTACCAATCCTAAACATGCAGTACTTGTTGGTACATTCAGGACGAAGGGAGAAAGAGTTAACGCTAGGCTGTGCTTCCGTCTTAAATGCGTTCCTGCAGTTTGTGTTCAGCAGAGTCGTTGTTGTAATGTAGCTGAGAGTTTATACGGAGTGGTGGTGGTTGTGGTGGGTTTTGATGTTAAGAAGCTTGGTGTATGGTGAGGTTGTACTTGAGTGAGGTCAATCTGTGAAGGTCCCTGATGTAGGCAATTGATAACTGTGTTTCAGAGTACCTTGCTGATACAACCTACGATCTCACTCTAAGTTATATTTTGGCCTAGTATAATTGGGAGCTATGTTTAGTGTCTAGGGTAATGTAAGAGTGATGTTAAAGAACCTCAATGGGAGCCGCGCTGATGTAATGGCTTCGGCGTTGTACTGGCGACCAGGTGTTCATGGTTCAAACCCGGGCGTCGGCGTTTGAAGAAATGTTTACGGCCGGAAATTTGACTGAATAGCCTGAACGGCTCCTGTGATAAACCCTCTGTGGATGGGAAGGAGCGAAGCTCCTGACCGGGTTGGAAGGAAAGTCCTCAGGTTCTCCAGCCTCGCAATGATATGTCATTGGGCCGAAGGGCTGAAAGCCCAAGTGCCGCTGGTAAAAAAAAAAAAAAAAAAAAAAAAAAAAAAAAAGAACCCCAATACAAAAACATACACATACATATACTAAGTACTATGATAAACTCAACTAACTCCAGTTGTTAAATTTTATATTTAGAATGTCTTTTGTTAAACTTTATTGGTCCTGAGCCTAAAGTGTTTTGGTCAGGACTACCTCTCAATGAGAATCAATTTAGACAGAGAGATATATTTACATATATATATATATAGATATATATATATATATATATATATATATATATATATATATATATATATATATATATATATATATATATATATATATATATAGATATATATTTACATACAAAAGACAATATGTCCATAGTACATTTTCACAAATTTTCAATTTGATGTTAATTACTCTATTTTAACTAACTGGTACTTGGAGGTAGGTTGGGGATTGTCATCATCCCAAAGTTCTTTTGTTTCACTAGGATTGTTTATTTTATTCTTTGGGAGGAATGTTTATGTATACACAAGAGATTTTTCTTAGTCACTGATAAGTTGTCCCAGGCCAGATACTAAGACTTATCTGGGCCCTGGAATCACAGCAGCTGTAGTTGGTTTGGCCAAACACCTCAGTCTCCTCTGGTCTTGAACTTCTTTACTATAAGCAGGTACCAGAGACTCTTAGAAATCGTGCAGAATTTCTCAATCAGCAATTACCAGCACCAGACAAGTGTCAGCAGAAACCCCTGTAAATGCAAGTTATGTTTCTGTCTTAATATCAAACTAATTCCTCCAAAGTTACATATAATAATACATTCAACATAAAGAACTTGGTCAGCTCTCTCTGACAAACCTAGCTTCTCCACTCTAGTTTGATGGAACAAATTGTACCAGTTTTCTTTTCTTTTCCCTAATGGCTGCTACGCCTCTGTTATTCCAGCAATAATCGTTTCCATGCAATAAGATAGGTGTAATGTTCCTGTATGACCATCATATATATAGTCCTGTAGTTCTAAACTTCTTGGATAGTCCATTATATGATGGATCAACATCTAGGCCATGCCTAAGTCCGCCATGGAACCATTTAATTACAATCTTTTTACATGGCCTTTTCTTACACACAACCCTTTTTAAATTAAAACGTTAATAAAATCAATCTTACCACATATCAAGGAAATATAAACAAGTAACGATGAATAGGCAATAGAATATGGCACACTTTCAGCACTGCCCTTGTCCAGACTGCCTTCTTTTATTAGTATTAATAAAAAAGCACAAGTCTGCTCATCGCTGCTTGCTTTTCAGAATATTTCGAAAAAATGGCAGCGAGCAGCCTACTTTTCCTATAATGTAAAAGGCTTTGGCCAATGGGACCAAGCATCTCTTATTTTTGAATGAACTTTAAAAAAAAATATCTCAAACCACTATGCGTTACTACTACCAACTAGATTTGTATTTTTAGGTCAACCAATAATATTTCGCCTTGCTTTAAATACTATCCAATCCAATTCCCCGTACCTTCTTTCCCCAAAGTTGTTTTCAAAATATGCCATAACAAAATAAGCAGGCATGACTTGTCCTGACAGTCTGTCAGATCCTATATAGTATTATGGCTATAATTTGGTCATTTAGTGGACTATTTGTGTAACTGATAACATATTCTTGCTCAGAAAGTCCCAAGGCACACGAATATATAATTTTTATGGCCCTAGGTATCTTGGTTCAGAATTACATATTTTTTTCTATGTAAGTTGTTTATTTCTAGAGACTACCACCTGTTCAATTCTTTTCCATGTACTTTCAACCTATTTACGAGAATCAGCCGTATTACGTATAGAATTACGTCATTCTCAATAAGAGCTAAGCCTGTTTTCGTGACCAAATGGTCTACATGTTCTAACTTTTTCCTCGTATTGTTAAAATCGCCCTAGGCAAGTCTTGCCACTGCGTTGCGGTTGGCTTTTAGTTTGAAATCAACGCGAAACGAATTAGCATTGGGCCATCTATCCTTCTCTCCCCCCGTTTTCCTATATGCTTTTGTCTCCTAGGCAAATATTTGTTTGAACTTGGAAAAGTGTTACATTTATTTCAAGGTTACTTAGAAGCATTGGGTACATTTATTTCGGCCATAAGGCGTTATCAAACTAATGCGCTGGCGTGGGTGAAGACGCCAATCTCTCCCAAATTTTTTATTCTATCTTATTTTAGGCTTTATGCACTTTAATGTTATTGATAAGGGTGGAATTAGGATGCCGTCAAATTACCACCTCTATCGACACCAGGTATTACAATGCAAGATGTGGGTGTCTTATCTGGTTTAGATTGTTGCTGTGTGTGTTGCAGTAGAACAGTTCACAGGGTACACCACAGGCAACATGACGTGTAGAGTCATAAAAATGGTAACTTCGCTTTAGGTTTATACCATTTATTGCACGCCACAAAACAGTCATGATACTTATGTTATCGTCGGCATAGTACAACGAATGCAGCATTCAAACTCATGTTAACTGACAGTCATGTAGGAGTCAATACTCAATAGTTGTATGGAAAACAAATATCATAGCGAAGCTTGATAAATAATACATATAACTTCTGCAACCGTGGTCAGCTGCAGATCCTTAATGTTCATAGACAATAATAATTATTCCTTCCTGATGCTAGCAGATCAGATGTATACAATACGTCCGTTTACTGTCTGCACGTGAGTAGCATACATGGATTACAGGTCAGCTCAACCTTTATAACCTTCCTAAGTCTAACCATCTGACTTGGACGTGATCTCTGATATAACGAATCCTGGAACACAGACAATAGTCTTGTTGGTCTAGAGCGACCCATAGATATATAACTAGTTCAGGTATAAAGATACCGATGACTTAATCCTAGTCAAAGTACCTCTCCATTTTGAATCACACAGGCGAGCAAAAAGGCGACAAAATGACGAACCTCTAGATGATAGCCTAAAGTTCGATACAAGAGGAATTACCTTATTTCGGAAAATCAACCATGAACATATGCCTCCAGGCAGGCTTGAATAATACGGGGAAATAGTCTAGTTAGCTAACTAACTCACAAAGACAATGTATTTCCCTCAGAGAATCACAAGACGCAGTCGCGTCCGCTCGCTAATCAGTCCATTTCTCAACTCCCCGACCTGGGCGGAACAACAAAACGACAACCCAGTCGAGACATGCGCAGAGTGACAATCTCTGAGTCGCTATTCACAATAAGACGATTCTAAGAACATTCGAGATAAAAGTCTTACACAGTCGCGCCTTTTATGGACATGAACAGAAGCGTTAAGAAAGGTTTCAAACATCTACAACAGTTGACTGATACTACCAAATAAGGAGATATGGTCACGCTTCGTTCAAGACATTATAGACCGAACGTGTCTCTATACAAGAGGAGGTAAACTCATAAAAAATAGCAGTATCGATATATCGGGTTCTGTCCCTTTGACCATAAAATATATAAACATGCATTTCAGTCAAATAATGATCATACATACGAAAAACGATCATACAAAGACTTTGGAAAAAAAGTAATTATTTGTGCGTAACATTACCGCACCCTCCCGGGAAAAAAAAATGAAACATTTTTTTTTTAAATCCTGGAGCCGGAAAAATCTAGGCTCCTAACGCACGTATGATGCGCGGATATACCTAACAAAATAGCTCAACACTTGGAGCGAAACTGAGATCATATCCCAGGTCCTTAGAGAAAAATTTATCTAAGTATACGCGTATATATCCCAGGAAGGTGCCACCAACACAAACCACAATGCTGGCAACATCATAATAAAAGTCAAATTATTCTCATACCAATATATGAAATCAAATATATTATTATGATATCATACAATGTGTTGCAAATAGCGGTGTAATATATTAATATACCGCACTATTTTATTACATTATGTAATGCATCAGTAACTAATAAGTAATACATGTGTTGATCTTCGTTGACATAAAACATTCAATAGAAGAAGATGTGGACATCATCCGCTCCCAATCTAGGATAGGACTTGATATACTCAAAGTTCCACAATGGACACAATTTCGCATCTTCAATGATGTGCTGCGAAAATATCAATAACACAAATCTTAAAGACAACTGGTAAATCTCTCAATACAATCCTGAAAATAATTTATTTAAATGTGGCCGAGTGATCTTTTGGCCCGTATATCACTAACTAAGCCTTCTTAGATAATTACATGGTACAATGTTATAAATTCCCCCTCAAAAAAGTGAGAAACAAAAAAAACTACTAACATGTCATTATAACATTGGACTGTATATCAGGAAATATATATATATGACAGAAGAATCATGTGGAATCGTGTGGGCATCTGGACAGAATGTCCGCCATTACATTATCCGAACCACGGATAGCTCGAACCGAGAAATGAAATGGTTGAAGAGCTATGGCATAACGAGTGGACCTCGAGCTCTTCAAGTTTTTGCTCTGAATAGCAGTAAGCGCTTTCTGGTCGGTTTCCACAATGAAATGTGCGCCTAGAAGAAATCTTTGTAACTTCAGAATAGACCATACCATAGCCAATAACTCACGGTCTAAAACCGAGTAATTCTTTTCTGCAGCATTTAATTTCCTAGAGATATACATCACCGGATGCAGAGTATCAGAATACTCCTGCATTAGTGCTGCCCCAATCCCAGTTGACGAGGCGTCACTTCGAAGAACAAAAGTCTTCTCAATAGTAGGTAACCTAAGAATAGGTGGAGATGAAAATAGGTCTTTAACCTGGTCCAATGAGGATTGACATTCTTTTGACCAGCGGATCAAATTAGGCGACCCTTTCTTCAATAAAGTAGAAAGCGGTGCCATAATGGAGGACAGATTCGGAATGAATCGTCCGTAGAATTGGATCAAACCTAATAGACTCCTTACTTGTTTCTTTGTCTTAGGGACCGAAATGTTAAGTATTTTTGAAACATTGTGGTCTTCTGTCTTTAAAAGACCATGACCAACACGATGACCTAGGAAAGAAATCTCACTAAATCCTATAAATGCTTTAGAGGGTTTTGCAGTCAAGTTATACTCGCGAAGAGTAGACAGTAATTCGTATAAACCCAAATAGTGATCTTCCCAGGAATCACTGAATAGACAGATATCATCTAGATATGCTATGACATCTGTACGATATGCGAGAATTCGCCGCATCATGCGTACGAATGTAGCAGGGGCGTTCATAAGACCAAAAGGCATGAAATTCCATTGGAATAAACCCCTAGGTGTAGAAAAAGCTGTAAAAGGTTTGGCACGTTCAGTTAGCGGGACTTGCCAATAACCTTTAGACAAATCTAGTTTGGTAAAGAATCTAGAATTAGAAAGTTTATTGAGTAGTTCTTCTAATGAAGGCATAGGTTCAGCGTCGAACTTCGTAACTTGGTTCAATTTGCGATAATCTACGCAAATGCGAATGTTATTATCCTTCTTTCGAACAATAACCATAGACGAAGAGTATGCTGAAGTGGATGGTTCAATGATTTCCAAACGTATCATTTCATCCAATTCTTTTTCGACTTGAGACTGGAAATGGATAGGTATTGGATAGGGTCTGACTCTGATAGGATTATGATCAGTTAGCACAATGTCATGTTCAATGACATGTGTGTGTCCCGGGATGTCTGTAAGAACATCCTGAAATGTTTGCAACATCGAAGAAACTTGTCGATGTTCCTCAGCGGAAAGATTTGGAGAAACGGTCACGTTTTTCCAAGATTCCGTAGAATAAAGTGGGACCATAGAAAGAGGAAGATTGACATCAGAAAAAGTAGTTTCCTCATCCTGTATAACTGACAGCGATGAGTATTGACCATGAGGTACTTGAGAATTGTCCGTTGCCTGGAAAATAGGCTGCAAATAGTCTGGTCTTTCATGAAATTCCGTGAGCATATTTATGTGGAAAGTTTTATGCTTTCCATCAATATCGACAACATAGTCGACATCAGAAATTTTGGAGACTACTGCATATGGACCTTTCCATGCAATTAGAAGTCTGTTCTCCCTTGAAGGAAGTAGAACGAGAGCTTTGTCACCTGGACAAAGTTGTCGTAGACATCTATTCTTATTCGCAAACTGCCTTGCCTTTTCTTTAGCAAATTCGGAAGACGAAGTTGCTAGTCTGCATGCCTCAATGATTTTTTTCCTAAGAGCAATGACGTACTCATAAGAAGACTGAGTCTCATCGCTAATATTATCGGCAGTGATTAGATCGTGAAGTAAAGACATAGGGCCGCGCGGTTGCGCGCCAAAGACAAGTTCAAAAGGGGAAAACCCCGTATGTTCATTGGGGACCTCTCTATACGCAAAGAGAGCCGCGGGTAAGACCCTGTCCCAATCCTGAGGATGATCCTCAGTTATTTTACCCAGTAAAGTTTTTAGAGTCCTATTTAAACGTTCGACCAACCCATTAGACATTGGGTGATAGATACTGCTGAGAGACCTTTTTATATGTAGCATAGACATTACCTGTGACATAGTGTCTGATATCAGTTGAGTGCCATGGTCTGACAATATTTCTCCGGGAAAACCCAAGCGAGAAAATATTAGCCAAAGAGCGTCTGCGATATCAGCAGTTGAGATGCTCTTGAGAGGTATTGCCTCTGGCCAACGTGTGCACATATCGACACATGTAAGAATAAATTGATGCCCTCTAGCCGACTTAATTCTAAAAGGACCGATAATATCTATTGCCATTTTTTGAAAAGGGCGAATTGGAATGTCAGCAGCCTGAATAGGCGCAGCATGTCGTGGTCCTTTAGATTTGACCTCCTGACATACTTTGCAAGAGCGACAGTACATTCGTATGTCCTTGCTTACAAATGGCCAAAAGAAAGCCGCAAGAACTCTCGACTTTGTACGGGAAAAACCCATATGTCCAGCACATTGCGAGTCATGAGCATGTTGCAATATTTGCACCCTCATGCTCTTAGGCACAAGAATTTGTGAATGAGTGGATGTAGTCGAGTCTTGTACCATACGTACAAGTACGCCGTTCTTCATAGAAATCCAAGATTTTCTATTAGTATTTTGATTAGGATCACCTTTTTTTGCTAGAATGAAGAATTTTTGTAACGACGGATCTTCTTCTTGCAATTTGATAAATGAGTCACGTGTAATAGTCAAGTGACTATTTTGTTCATTTACTTCATCATTATTAGTTAATGAAGTTTGAGGTGGATCCAGAGCATGTGCTCTTGTGACCACCGTATTGGTAGCTTCAATGTTTTGCTCTTCCCAAACAGCAATCTGCTGTGGGGTACATTCCCTAACTCCGTGAATACGACCAATAATAAGGTCCGCAATAGGGTTTGGAAGTAGACACGCGTGGACCTCTCCCGTGAAGAAAGGAGTAGCAATATGTATTATGGCAGTAGGATATTTTTCCAACGTGCCACCAAATGTGACACATTTGATGACCTTTCCTGTAGCACAGAATGGATCTACAAGAGATTGCCTAACCCCGACAGTAGTACATCCAGAATCAAACAACACCGAGACTGGATTACTATTTACAAGCCCCTTATGTAATATAAGAGAACCTCTCCCATCATGAGCAACATTAGCAGGAAGAGCGGGCAAAGGATGACCACAGCTTAGAGTACTAATGGTTTTCGGATCAAATAAAGTACTGCATTGGATACATTTATTTGCCCTACCAAAGTCAAAAGATGAGCGTCCGATAGCATTATGGTCTTTATCATTATTAACCTGTTTATCTGCTCCCTGAGATTCTTGTTGAACAGAGTTTGTCTGTTGATATCTTTTTCTCTTCTGTTGCGATCTACCGCGACCATTATTGCTTCTGCAATTATCATTAAAGTCCCTACTGTAATTTTTATCCTGGTTTGCGTTCCAGTTTCCATAACTGTCATTACCATCTCTATGCTGTTGAGAACCTCTATTATCTTGGTATTGAGGTCTCTGCAAATAATATTTTCCTCTATACCGATTACCTTTATGAAAATTTCTAAAGTTACCGGGAATAGAATACCGTGTAATATTAGGTTGTCTCCAGTTCTGGGAAGAAGAATCTCCCTGAAATTGATTACCATGGTTCTGGGCATAATTACGGTTACTCTTTTTATTGAAATTTTGCTGGCTACCCTGAAATTTACGCATAAAATTCGGGCCATAAGGTGCTGCCGAAGCAACTGGCAGACCTTCTTTTACCTTAGAGTTGCTAATGGTTATGTGAGGATGTGCAGTAACATACTGGCTACAGTATTCTTCCATTTCTTTTATATTTTTAGGCTTACGCTCATGAAGAAAAGAAAGAAAAGCTTCATTAACAGAAGACATAACCTTGTCTCTAAGAAGTAAGTCCATGAGGGCTTCAAATGTACTTTCTGTCTTAGAAAGCTCAACCCATCGTAAAAAAGTAAGACGTATGCCTGAGATGAATTTTTTTTACATAGACAGGGGTGTCAGCCCTATGCTAAAACCCCCAACCTGGAGGACCAGGGTGTCTGCTTTAGTCTGACCCCTGCCCACGCAAACATCAACATCAGAATGAATAAGGCAAGAAGAGCCTTTTTTAGCCTAAACAACATCTGGAAGTCCTCTCAATACAGCACAAGCACAAAATTAAGATTATATCAGAGCTGTGAGCTTTCTGTGCTTCTCTATGGTGCGGAATGCTGGAGAGTTACAGAGAAGGAAATGTCGAAATTGTCCTCTTTTCACACAACATGCCTAAGAAAAATTCACCAAATCTTTTGGCCGAATACCATCACCAACCAAGATCTGCTTACTCGGAGCAAGCAAGAGGACATGCACACCATCATAGCTGGCAGACGCTGGAGCTGGGTTGGCCATGTCCTCAGAAGAGACCCCGATGCCATCACAAGAACAGCTATGCTTTGGACCCCTAAAGGAAAACGAAAGAGAGGCCGACCAAAAACAACCTGGCGAAGGACTGTGGAGGCTGAGATGCAAAGAATGAACCAGAGTTGGGGGTATGTACGAAGGATGGCCGCCGACCGAGCAAAGTGGAATCAATTTGTTGTTGCCCTACAAGACGCCACTAGGCGTGATGGCCACTGACTGCTTTGACGGTCGGCGGCTAACGATCAAAGAAGAAGAAGAATTTATATATATTTATATATATATACTGTTCAAAAAAAGAAACGCAACTTTTTTGGTGTTACTTTTATAAAAGATATTCGCTGATTGGACATCAGCATATATATATATAGTACAAATATGTGCTACTGTATTTGCATCTAATTTTATTTCAAATTATTAGTTAACCTAAACGAAAATGCATATTAGGTCTGAAACTCGCGATTGGGTCCATTTTCCTGCTATTCGGGTACAGCCGAAAATGTCGGCCAAATTTTAGTTCGCGTAACTCTTATATGATAAAGGGGCACTAGTCTCTCGTAGCAACGGTGCTGGGTTCGATTCACGGTATCGTCGCGCTCCAGTCTACCTAGCTGTAAATGGGTACCTGAGTTTGCTTTCGAGTTATGGACGGAAAATGCAGAGAGGAAGGAAACTGGTCACCCCACCACACGATGCTGGACTACTAGTATAGTGAAGTTTCTAACACTGCAGTCACCTACGGCAGTATCTGCTAATGGACTACCTATTATATCTTGTAAAAGTATCAGCTGCTGTGGTGGCTTCGTGATCCACAAAGAGCGAAAAGATCAATGATGGTGTCCTGTGTTTGTGGTCACTCCTCTTCTGTATGTTCGCTCTCCACTGTTCGTCCCTATGTTCCTCGGCTTTCTGCCTTCGCTCTATTTTCCTGGAGCTATTTTAATTCAAAGCTACTTTATAAAATCAATACATTTGCTCTGTTTTTTTAAACAGTTGTATTTAATTTAATACGAGCTTTGTTTGGATGTTAACAAATATTTGAGCCCTTGGCACACTATATTTCACATGACCGAGGGAGCTTAAATTGCGCACACGACCCAGTATCGTGGTACATTTTAAACTACCACATTTGAAGGAACCTCAACCCGTGTGTTACCGGGGCCTGAAAGTGGAGCAAAGAACAGTAACACTGTACACTACCATGCATGTCGTAAAAAACGACTGAAAAGGGATGGGCATGGGGCTGGTTACCCCATCCCGTAAAAAGCTTTTTACCAAAAAACTTCAACAATCATGGACAAGTCAAATACAGAATATAAATCAACTCAGCCGCCCAAGAAAGAAGGTCTTCTGGAAAGGAGGCGCATGAAGCAACCCAAAGAAAGGAGTCTGGGTTGCCGACTAACCTTTTTTGGTCTAGGAAAATCTCCAGGATTGGCACCTGGAATGTTCGCACTCTATATGAACAAGGGAAAACTGCACAGGTAGCAGCAGAAATGTAAATTACAGGATTGATATCCTGGGTCTCAGCGAGACACGGTGGAAGGATATAGAAAGGAAGAGATTGATCACAGAAGAAATGGTGTTGTCCTCAGGACATGAGGAGGAAAGAGCCCACCACAGTGAAGGGGTGGCTCTAATGCTCTCCAAGGAAGCACAGAAGGCACTTATAGAATGGGAAGCAATGGGACCCCGAATTATAACAGCAATGTTTAAATCAGCCAAAAAGAAAGTAAATATAAACATCATCCAGTGTTACGCACCAAAAAATGATAGAGAAGAATCTGAGAAAGAAGAATTTTACACCAGATTTTTAAAATGTCTTGGATAAAAAGAAAAGAAAGGACATCACAATTTTTATGGGGGACCTAAACGCTAAAATAGGAACAGACAACACCGGCTTTGAAGAAATCACGGGAAAGCATGGATTAGTCTGATGAACGAGAATGGGGAACTATTAGCTAACTTCTGTGATTCAAATCAGCTAGCTATAGGAGGAAGCATATTTCCACATAAAAGAATACATAAAGCAACAGGGATATCACCAGACCACAGAAATGATAATCAGATTGATCACATATGCATAAGTAAGAAGTTTAGGTCATCACTGCATGATGTAAAAGTATGTAGAGGAGCAGATGTGGTATTAGATCACCATCTTCTATTGGCTAAAACAAAATTAAAACTCAAGAAATTTACAACAGTATATAGCTATAGACAACAGTATAATGTGAGATATATAAGAAATAAGGAAATAAGAGACACATTTTCAATCACAGTATCCAACAAATACCAAGTACTCCAACAGCCGGTAGATGAAGCAGATACGGAAGACCACTGGCAACAAATAAAAATATATGGAACGAGACATGTGAAGAAGTACTGAGAAAAAGAGAACATCAGCAGAGAGCATGAAAAACAACAGAAACCATTACCAAGATAGAAGACAGGAAAAACAAGAAAGCAGATTTAAACAGAAGCAAAACCAGAAGCTCCAAAGCAAAGGCTCATGAAGTGTTCATAGAAGCAAGCAAAGAAGTAAGAAGAAACGTCAAAAGAGATAACAGGAAGTATATTGAAGAGTTGGCAAGGGAAGCAGAGGAAGCTGCAGCCAAAGGAAATATGAGGGACCTGTACAACAACACAAAGAAGATAACAGGGAAATATAAGCAAGCAAATGGCCTCATAAAAGATAAGAAAGAAAAATTGCTTAGTAATATACAAGAACAAATGAAGAGATGGAAAGAACATTTTGAGGAAATTCTCAATAGACCAGCTCTAACTAATCCCCCAGACATCCATCCAGCAGAAGAGGAGCTACTAATCAGCTGTAAACGACCAAGTAGAGTGTAGTGAAATTGACAGAGATACAACGGTAAAATTCCTCCCAAGGATAACATTTAAGGATAAAAACATAATGCGTAGGCTGCTGATGTACATGATCGCCTAGACCGCGGGTCATCACCCTCCATAAATTTGACTTGCTAGACCGGAGGGGAACGGAGGATCAAAAAGGAAAAAAATATGACTGGAAAGGCTAAAGAGACGCAATTGGGGAGGGAAATGGATGAAAGTAAAAAAATTCAAGTCCCCCAAATTGACACGAGGTACGGAATTGGACGTTTTGCGATACCAAGCGCTTGATTTGAATTTGAGCGGAAGAACGCAGATGTCTGAAAAAAATTACAAAAATTAAAAAGTAAATTTTTCTTAATATTAATGTTAGGAATATAAAAATTAGCTGGCCAGATGGCCTATTCTGAGCAGTGAACGAATATGGTCTTAATTTTACAGACGGATAGATAATATTGAAAATAATGACAAAAGACAGTGTAGTTTACATCAGCCACAGACTGCATTGAATCTAACATATCGTTATTTGCACACAAAAACACGACCTTGGACCCAGATGTTCAAATTTACTTGGCATAGAAGTGAAGGGACATTGGTGGTAGCTGTGTCTAAATATAACTTTTTACAACAAAAATTTGAAGGGGAGAGAACGGTTGGGTCAAAAATCGAGCACAATTTTGTAGAAACACAAGTAGAGACGGACAGACTAACAGATAACCATCCATACGTGACTGAAGCTTGACTGAAATGACTTTAGTGAGGAAATTTGAAATTAAAAATAAACCTCGGCAGTGATTGGCCACAGACAATCATATTATTAGCGCTTAGAGCGCATTTGGGGTCATTCTTCAATAATTGTTCAGTGTTAGACACAGATTTTAAAGTGTGGTGTTTTCCCATATGAAAGACAGTGAGTTAAATTTAGGGACGCCATCCTATAGCCAGCAGCTCAGCTGAGTTTTGCTAGCACTTCTGTGTTAATTATTCATAATCTGGTAAGATTGAAATTATTTCTTTATATATTTTGAATATTGTTTCATGTTCGAGTGATTTGATACTGCCATATCATAATCTAGCCTTACAAACAAGTAGGGATTTTGCTCTAGACCCCCCGCCCAAGTCAGGGTCTAGGGACTAACAATGTACCTAAACACCAGCAAGGATTATGCAAGACCGATCAAGAGTTGAGAATAAGGAAACATATTACCTATCCTCTTTTAGGGTAGAAAACTAATAATTATTTTTCAGAATCTATAGTCTGGGAGGATCTATCGGATGTAAACCCACCATGGTAACTGTGCTGTTTGGTCAGAGAGATCTGACCTGTCTGTATAATGTGGTTGTTGTGTCAGTGTGGTGTCCAGACGTGGGTAGAGAATAGATTTTGACACATGGCCCATACTTTGATTGCAGAGCTGCGAGTTTCTGTCGTCCACGAAGAAGTATCTATTCGGGTGGTGATTTACACAAGTGTATCTGTGCAGTCCTTGTGACAGAGACCACCATTATTGCCCGCCAGCACGGAGAGGTGGGACCACCTGATTTCAGCACCAGAGCTACAAATACCAGATGAGTGAGCCTCTGGTCTGCTGGATATTCACCAACCCCATTTAGTTGCAGATACCCCATAAAAATTCCCACCATTTTCTGGACACTGTGTAGTCAATATAGACAGGTGTGATGAGACCACCCCAACAGCACAGACAATAAATATCCTCCCTAGTAGCTGACTACCAGAACATTTTAATAAAACTAACTATTCTAGTACTTAAATATGTACACTTTGCATTTATTATGTAACATTCCATGCATAATTTTCATAAATTTTAAATCCTTCTTTTAAAACAAGTTCTGGTCAAAATAAAACTTGATCCAGAACAAATAAATGTAATATAATTATATCAAAAACTTTACACCCGTGAGTTAGTTCAGTGTATTTTAACACTTGTTAATCTTATTAGTCTTGTTAAATATCTATGGGTATATTTATAACTATCACACCACAGTACACATCATAACCCTAGACACTTTACGCAGCTACATTCATTAAAAAAAAAAAAAATTAAGTGTGAGGTCGTAGTGGTAGCAAGAAAGGCCTTCTGACAATTCTCAATTACATTTTATCTCAGGAGCCTTCACAGCTGGCCTCATACAATTTACATGTAGTACCATCATCATCATACAATACCATCAATCCCACTACATATATTGGGGGCTCGTCCGGGATAATTAGCCCAACAGTAATATTAAGATCTCCTGGTGGGAGAAATAAAAGTAGGGAAATAAATTGTAAAATTTCCTTTAAAAGTAAAAGTGTCCCTGCAGATAAAAGTTGGTGAATCTTCACAGCCAGTAATAATTAATTAGTTAACTGGTTAGTTAGAATTAGTTAGATTATAGTCATAAGAAGTACTTAGCTTGTATATTATTATTATATTGTCTGAAAAGTATGGCTGAGCTAGCAAAGTTTAGATCAGCTGCTGTGCTCACTGCGAAGGAGATGGGGATGGATGGTCAAATTTTAATTCAATACGTAACGACTGAATGTGATAAATATATTGAAAGGGAAGATAGAAAGGTAGCTGAAGAGAAGAGGTTACAAATTGAGGCTGATAGAGAAATTAAGAGGCTGCAGATTGAGGCAGAAGAAAAAAGGCTGACTGCCGAAAGGGAGGCAGAAGAAAAACGACAGCAAAGGGAGGCAGAAGAAAAACGACAGCAAAGGGAGGCAGAAGAAAAACGACAGCAAAGGGAGGCAGAAGATAAAAAGGCCGAAAGGGAGGCAGAAGATAGAAGGTTGCAGAGGGAGCACGAATTACGACTAAGGGAGCTGGAATTACAAGGCCCGGCCCCTGAAAATGGTGCCAGCCCTTTTGCCTCAGATGCTACGCCCAGTATGGGAGCCTCAAACTCAGCTATGGGGTTTCATTTAGACCATTTTGTTGAGAAAGACGATGACATAGAGGGGTACCTGGGACGTTTTGAGTTATTAGCTACTACATATGGGTTAGAGAGAGAGAGGTGGAGTTTAAAGCTATCACAGGGATTGAGGGGTGCTTCTTATGAAGTATTTGCCAAAATGAACAGGGAAGACCAAGACAATTATGACATGTTAAAGCAGGCTTTGTTATTAAGGTACGAGAAGAATGGTGAATTTTATCGTAAGAAATTTAGAAATGCCAAACTGTTGTCTGGGGAGACATACCACCAATTCTCGGCCAGACTAGAAACCTATTTGGAGAAATGGACGGCTCTGGGGAAGACCCAAGATCTTAAAGAAATGATCATGATTGAGCAATTGAGAGAGTCCATGGCTCCAGACATGAGAAAATTTCTCATGGAACAAGGTGCAGAGAAGTTGGGGGAAATTTTAAATGTTGCTGAGAGGTATCAGGCAGCCCAGGCAGAGGTAAGTGGTGCTAAAAAGAAGCACATAGACAATTTTAAAGCTCCACAGCAATTTAATAAATTTGATAATAGAGAGCAGGGAAATAAAGGTAGGACAAATTTTGAGCGGCCAAGAAATGACTATCGCGACAGAAACTCACAGTTCAATGACCAAAAGTTCAATGAAAGAAAACCGTTGAACCAAGGAAAAAGATGGTGTAAATGGTGCAAGAAGGATAACCATAACACCGAATTTTGTAGAAGGAAACCTTCAAACATTGCTGCAATGAAGTCGGGGACGCAAAGATTAAAGGTTAATCCTAAGGGACAACAGGAACCTTATCACCCCCCAGTTTGTGAGGATGTTATTTGTAATGGGGTCACCATAAGGTGCCTTTATGATACAGGTTTGGATTATGATTCAGTTGTGAAGTCTAGCCTAGTGGACCCAAGTCAGTATACCACAGAAACAGTGGAAATACAAGGGGCGACTAAGGACATACCACTCATGACACTTCCCATCGCAAGGATAACGGTGAAAACTCGCTATGTGGAAGGAGAAATCAGAGCAGCAGTGATAGATGAACCAATCTACCCTCTGATATTGGGGTGTAGATACGTCTTCTTGGGGAATCCCGAGAAACCTGTGATCATGGCGACAGTGCAGACCAGGTCACAGAAGAAGGAGGAAGAAGGTGAACCTATAAACGCTCATCCAGAGGAGATGAGGAAGGCGCAGGCTGAGGATAGGACACTCCAGCCATGTTTTAAAAAATTACCCAAATGCCACACACCTCCGAGCAAGGGGGAATATTTCATGAAGAACAAACTCTTATACAGGAAGGCCGGAACTGGAACAAATGGTCACAACCAGCTGGTTCTTCCCATTGCATATAGAGAGAAAGTGATGGAACTCGGACATGCAATCCCCTTCAGTGGTCACATGGGGATCAGCGCCACAGGACAGCGTATAGCTTGTCATTACTTCTGGCCAGGGATAACGGAGGATATAAAAAGATATGTCAAATCCTGCCCAGAATGTCAAAGGGTAGCTCCAAAGCACTGGACTGCCCCTGCAACTCTAGGGGAAATGCCCATAGTGGGAACACCTTTTGAGAGGGTTGCAGTGGATATTGTAGGACCTCTCACTCGGACCAAGAGGAGGAACAGTTACATCCTTACTCTGGTGGACACTTGTTCTATGTGGGGAGAGGCGGTAGCCCTGCCATCAATTGATTCAAAACATGTAGCAGAGGCACTACTTACAATATTTACCCGATTAGGATTCCCGCATCAAATCTTGACGGATAATGGTTCTCAGTTCAAGGGGAAACTAACGGAAGAAGTTTTTAAGCTATTTCAAGCCAGGCACTTTCATTGTAGTCCGTACCATCCACAAGGGAACGGCCAGGTAGAGAGGTTCAATGGGACTCTCATTTCTATCCTGAGAAAGCTGGCACACGAAAAACCGGATCTGTGGGATCAATTCCTGCCCGCCGCATTGTTTGCGTACCGGGAGGTACCACATAGTTCAACCGGGATGGCTCCCGCAACTCTGCTATTTGGGAGGCCAATAAAAGGTCCTTTAGAAGCTTTATTAAGGACCTGGACAGATGAGAAGGCAGAAGAGACTGTTACCTCATCGTATCAATATGTGAACGAACTGACCACTCGTTTGAAAGCTGGATGGAAACTGGCAAATGATAATTTGAAACAAGCCAGGAAGAAACATGCAGCATATTTTAATAGGAAGGCAAAGGACAGGGAACTGGCAGTCGGAGAGAAGGTGCTGCTTCTACTACCGGGAAGCCAGAATAAATTACAAATTGGTTGGCAAGGTCCATATACGGTTCTAGAGAAGGTGTCTAGAACAAACTATAAAATTGACAAAAAGGGGAAGGAAAAAGTTTATCATGTAAACCTGTTAAAGAAGTATCTGGACAGACCACTCCAGGAAAGCACCCCCTTATTGACCTTGGCTATTGCAACCCAGATGCAAAAAGAACCACTCACCTCACATGAATACCCATTACATCCTTGTGAAACAGCAGCACAGGTAAAAGTCAGTAAGCACCTGACTAAAAACCAGAGGGAGAGAGTTCAACAAGTTCTGGAAGAACATACAGATGTATTAACAGATAAACCAGGCCATACAAATTTGCTACAGTATGACATGAAACTGGTAGACTCAAACCCAATCTGTATGAGAGCCTATTCTATTCCGTTCGCGAAGGAGAAGGCATTAAAGGAAGAAATAGATTATTTATTGAAGGAGGGGATTATTTCGCACAGTGAATCATCTTTTAGTTCTAGTGTCGTTTTGTTGAGGAAACCGTCTGGGGAACACAGACTGTGCATAGATTACAGGAAACTGAATGCTGTCACAGAAGGACAAGTGGATCCATTACCAGACACAAAACAGCTATTTGCCAGACTGAACAAGGCAAAATACTTTTCAAAAGTGGATCTTAGTAAAGGCTATTACCAGATCCCAGTGAAGCCTGAAGTGAGACCTTATTTGGCTTTTAGCACTTCGGATGGACATTATGAATTCAATATGCTACCATTCGGACTGAAAAATGCTCCGAGTGTGTTTTCAAGGATGATGCGAAAATTGTTGGACCCCCTGAATAACCCATGTATCACGAATTTCATGGATGATATACTCGTCGCCACAGAGACATTTGAAGAACACATTGAAGCTCTGGAGATGTTGTTTGATAGACTTCGGGAGGCGAACTTAACTGCTAGGCCAACAAAATGTTGTATTGGATGCAAAGAGTTGGAATTCTTGGGGCACACTGTATATCAGGGTAATATGACCCCTGATCCTAAGAACTTGGAAAAACTGCAGAGAGCACCTAGGCCGCAAACCAAAAAGGACGTGCGATCATTCGTGTCGTTATGCGGATTTTATCAGAAATACATCAAAAATTTTAACGCCATTTGTGCTCCTCTGACTGATCTGACTCGCAAGGGACTTCCAGATAAAATTATTTGGACTGCACAATGTGAATTAGCGTTCCAAGAGTTAAAGGAAAAACTCACTAGCAAGCCTATTCTCAAACTGCCTGATTTGACACAGGACTTTGTCTTAAGAACCGATGCAAGTAATGTGGGACTAGGAGGGGCTTTGTTGCAAAGATCATCTTCACCTGATGGGGAACTTAAACCAGTCGCTTATGCAAGCCGCAAATTGAATAAGGCGGAACAAGGATACTCCACAAGCGAAAAAGAATGTTTAGCATTAATCTGGGCAATAAAGAAGTTTCAAATCTATCTGTATGGTAGGACATTTGTGGTGGAGACGGATCATCAGCCTCTCGTGTTCTTGTCTCAGGCTAAGCATGAAAACGCAAGATTGCTGAGGTGGTCTTTATTGCTTCAACCTTATCAGTTTAGTATCCAATATATCCCAGGCAAATTGAATGTCGGTGCAGATTTCCTCAGTCGGCACCCCTGTGATCAAAATTAGAGTAATGGCAGACGTGAGGAGTAATTTTACCTATGTGTATCGCTGGTTTTGGAACTTGCCATAGGCATGTTTTCAGGTGGGGAGATGTGTAGTGAAATTGACAGAGATACAACGGTAAAATTCCTCCCAAGGATAACATTTAAGGATAAAAACATAATGCGTAGGCTGCTGATGTACATGATCGCCTAGACCGCGGGTCATCACCCTCCATAAATTTGACTTGCTAGACCGGAGGGGAACGGAGGATCAAAAAGGAAAAAAATATGACTGGAAAGGCTAAAGAGACGCAATTGGGGGGGGGGGGGGGGGGAAATGGATGAAAGTAAAAAAATTCAAGTCCCCCAAATTGACACGAGGTACGGAATTGGACGTTTTGCGATACCAAGCGCTTGATTTGAATTTGAGCGGAAGAACGCAGATGTCTGAAAAAAATTACAAAAATTAAAAAGTAAATTTTTCTTAATATTAATGTTAGGAATATAAAAATTAGCTGGCCAGATGGCCTATTCTGAGCAGTGAACGAATATGGTCTTAATTTTACAGACGGATAGATAATATTGAAAATAATGACAAAAGACAGTGTAGTTTACATCAGCCACAGACTGAATTGAATCTAACATATCGTTATTTGCACACAAAAACACGACCTTGGACACAGATGTTCAAATTTACTTGGCATAGAAGTGAAGGGACATTGGTGGTAGCTGTGTCTAAATATAACTTTTTACAACAAAAATTTGAAGGGGAGAGAACGGTTGGGTCAAAAATCGAGCACAATTTTGTAGAAACACAAGTAGAGACGGACAGACTAACAGATAACCATCCATACGTGACTGAAGCTTGACTGAAATGACTTTAGTGAGGAAATTTGAAATTAAAAATAAACCTCGGCAGTGATTGGCCACAGACAATCATATTATTAGCGCTTAGAGCGCATTTGGGGTCATTCTTCAATAATTGTTCAGTGTTAGACACAGATTTTAAAGTGTGGTGTTTTCCCATATGAAAGACAGTGAGTTAAATTTAGGGACGCCATCCTATAGCCAGCAGCTCAGCTGAGTTTTGCTAGCACTTCTGTGTTAATTATTCATAATCTGGTAAGATTGAAATTATTTCTTTATATATTTTGAATATTGTTTCATGTTCGAGTGATTTGATACTGCCATATCATAATCTAGCCTTACAAACAAGTAGGGATTTTGCTCTAGACCCCCCGCCCAAGTCAGGGTCTAGGGACTAACAATGTACCTAAACACCAGCAAGGATTATGCAAGACCGATCAAGAGTTGAGAATAAGGAAACATATTACCTATCCTCTTTTAGGGTAGAAAACTAATAATTATTTTTCAGAATCTATAGTCTGGGAGGATCTATCGGATGTAAACCCACCATGGTAACTGTGCTGTTTGGTCAGAGAGATCTGACCTGTCTGTATAATGTGGTTGTTGTGTCAGTGTGGTGTCCAGACGTGGGTAGAGAATAGATTTTGACACATGGCCCATACTTTGATTGCAGAGCTGCGAGTTTCTGTCGTCCACGAAGAAGTATCTATTCGGGTGGTGATTTACACAAGTGTATCTGTGCAGTCCTTGTGACAGAGACCACCATTATTGCCCGCCAGCACGGAGAGGTGGGACCACCTGATTTCAGCACCAGAGCTACAAATACCAGATGAGTGAGCCTCTGGTCTGCTGGATATTCACCAACCCCATTTAGTTGCAGATACCCCATAAAAATTCCCACCATTTTCTGGACACTGTATAGTCAATATAGACAGGTGTGATGAGACCACCCCAACAGCACAGACAATAAATATCCTCCCTAGTAGCTGACTACCAGAACATTTTAATAAAACTAACTATTCTAGTACTTAAATATGTACACTTTGCATTTATTATGTAACATTCCATGCATAATTTTCATAAATTTTAAATCCTTCTTTTAAAACAAGTTCTGGTCAAATAACACTTGATCCAGAACAAATAAATGTAATATAATTATATCAAAAACTTTACACCCGTGAGTTAGTTCAGTGTATTTTAACACTTGTTAATCTTATTAGTCTTGTTAAATATCTATGGGTATATTTATAACTATCACACCACAGTACACATCATAACCCTAGACACTTTACGCAGCTACATTCATTAAAAAAAAAATTAAGTGTGAGGTCGTAGTGGTAGCAAGAAAGGCCTTCTGACAATTCTCAATTACATTTTATCTCAGGAGCCTTCACAGCTGGCCTCATACAATTTACATGTAGTACCATCATCATCATACAATACCATCAATCTCACTACATAGAGAAGAAATAAAGAAAGCCATAAAGTTTCTGAAAGATGGAAAAGCAGCTGGTCCAGATGGCATTCCAGCAGAAGGCATCAAAACAGATATTGATACCTCTACAGAGATATTATACAAACTACTTGGCAAAGCCTGGGAGAGAGAGGAAATACCAGCAGAATGGAAGGAAGGTTATCTGGTCAAGTTGCCTAAGAAGGGAAGTCTACAAGAGTGCACAAATTATAGAGGAATAATGTTACTATCAGTGCCAGGAAAAGTATTAAACAGAATCATCCTTGAGAGATTAAGAGAGTCCATAGACAAGCAACTAAGAGATGAACAAAGTGGTTTTCGACAAAACAGATCCTCTACAGACCAGATAGCCACATTGAAACTAATAGCTGAACAAAGTGTGGAATGGAATTCACCCCTATTCATCGGATTTGTGGATTACGAAAAGGCATTTGACAGTGTAGGCAGAGAATCACTTTGGAAATTGATAAGGCATCATGGAGTTCCCATGAAGATCATTAATTTAATTAAAAAAAGACCAATGAAGACATGACATGCAGAATTCTTTATGAAGGACTATTTACAGAACCGTTTAGGATTAGAACGGGAGTGAGACAGGGATGACCCTTGTCTCCATTTCTTTTCTTACTAGCAATAGATTGGGTTATGAAAACATCGACATCACACAACAGAAATGGAATCCAGTGGAATCTGACTAAACAGCTTGATGATCTAGATTTTGCAGATGACTTGGCTCTTCTGTGCAATAACCATAATCAGATGCAAGACAAAATGAAAATTCTTGATGAGAGGTCACAACAAGGAAAAGACAAAGATTATGAGAATAAATGCAAGAAAAGATAACAAGGTTGAACTTGAAAAAAAAAAACACCACTAAAAGATGTAGAATCGTAGTAATATAGACAAAGTTGGAGGGACAGACAGTGATATCGAAATAAGAATACAAAAAGCAAGAGCTTTCATTGCATTGGGAAACATATGGAGAACAAGCAAAATCAAGTCCAACACAAATATAAGAATCGTCAACTCAAATGTCAAGTCAGTCCTACTGTATGGCTCTGAGACATGGAAAACAACAAAAACAACAACCAAAAAGCTACAGACTTTTATAAACTGGTGCTGGCGTAGAATAGAAGGACTGAAATGATATGACAAAGTCACAAATGTGGAACTGATGACAAGAACCAGACAAGTGCCAGTGGAACAAGAGTTGAGAAGAAGACGCTGGCGATGGATAGGGCACACATTGAGGAGACCTGCTGATAGCATTACAAGGTAGTCCTTGTTCTGGAATCCACAGGGAAAGAGAGGCAGAGGTAGACCAAAAAACACACGGAGAAGAGAACTGGATACAGGGGTGAAAATGATAAGGAAAACATGGAAAGAACTTGAGCGGATGGCACAGGACAGGAAGACTTGGCATGTGTTTGTTGAAGGCCTTTGCTCCTTGGGGAGCTAAAGGGTATTGATTGATTGACTGACTGAAGGAACCTCGAGTCACGACTTGTCACTGGCCGGCCATTAAAAAAAAAAAATTAAAACTGAAAAAGTCACAGAATTTGTTCAAGATTACAGCAGTGAAAGGGTCACAGAAGTTAGTGACATTGTACACAAAACTGTGAACAGGACCACAGAATTTGGTGACATACACAAAAGTGTGAACAGGAATACAGAATTTGGTGACGTAAACAAAATTGTATTTTCAAGAAACTTGCTATAAAGACGGACTGTATTTTACTGACTGTGACATTTGTAGTGTTTCACTCCATTCCTGTAAACATGACATATAGGTTCTGTCATCTTAGTCGAGGTATTTTCATTATTCTTCTTATGTGTGACATCTGTGTGACCTCCAACAATGTCTTTATTTATTTACACAATGTCCCTTTTGTCACAGCTGCGTAGCATGCTGGGTGCTAGACAGTCTTCTTCTTCTTCCGTCCTTAGCCACCGACCGTCAAAGCAGTCAGTGGCTATTACGCCTAGTGGCGTCTTAGGGCAACAGCAGATAGGTTTTCTTTGCCATTGTTTCCCATCACGCCTATTGGCGTCTTTAGGGCAACGGCAAATCAATCCATTTGCTGTTGTTTCCGTAATCGAAGTGACTGGCAAACGGGTGATCAGCCCGTTGGTGCTAGACAGTAGTGATGAACTTTTTCTCTCGTGAACTGTCACGAAGTTTTGTTTCTCAAGACGTGTAAAAAAAAAACGCACATAAACTGGTATGTTAATGGCATTCATAAGAAGAAAAATAAGTAGAAAAGCTCTAAATATTTATTTTTAACTTTATTTATGTCAAGATATGTAAGCTTGTTCTTTCTTTGACTGTTAGTTTGTGCATGTGTGTGTATGTGTGTGTGTAGTCCCGTGTAGCTCCTGAGGGGTGGGAGGAGGTCTCTGCTGAGACAAAAATTGGGATCAGTGCTTCCTCAAGCGTTTAATATGAAGCTGTGTATGTGGCTGGCAGCCTCATTATGGGGGGGCAACTGCAGCGGTGGTTCCATGCTCTGTACGGAGCTAAAGGAGAAATGATGATATGTGTGTGTGTACGTGCGGGTGTGTGTGTGTGTGCTTGTGTTTGTGTTGCATGTATGTGTGCGCGCTTTCTGTCCTGAAGCTGTTATGTGCATGCCATTTTCTTTTATTTCATGTTGTATACATTTTGCTTGAGAGATCAACTATTGTTTAGAGGGCATCTACTTTACCTACCTGTTCTAATGTTGTTCCGTTTATTTCTATTTTTAACCAACAACAAACACATCATCATCATAACCCTCCACTCCCAAAGGAGCATAGGCCTTCAACAAACACATGCCAAGTCCTCCTGTCACGTGCCATCATCTCAAGTACTTTCCACGTTCTCCTTATCATTTTCATCTCTGTTTCCAGCTCTCTTCTCCATGTGCTTCTTGGTCTACCTCTGCCTCTCTTGCCCTGGGGGTTCCAGAACAAGGACTGCCTTGTAATGCTATCAACAGGTTTCCTCAGTGTGTGTCCTATCCATCGCCTTCTTCTCATCTCTTGTTCCACTGGCACTTGTCTAGTTCTTGTCATCAGTTTCACGTTGGTAACCTTGTCATACCATTTTAATCCCTCTATTCTACGCAACGTGGACCGCCCCAGCTATGCGGCGTCGCCCTCGGGCGGCGTCCGCGTCGGCTGGCATTCAACAGCCAACTCAGAACTGGTACGGACCAGGGGAATCCGACTGTCTAATTAAAACAAAGCATTGCGACGGCCGTCACCCGGTGTTGACGCAATGTGATTTCTGCCCAGTGCTCTGAATGTCAAAGTGAAGAAATTCAACCAAGCGCGGGTAAACGGCGGGAGTAACTATGACTCTCTTAAGGTAGCCAAATGCCTCGTCATCTAATTAGTGACGCGCATGAATGGATAGGATTTTGGCTGGGCGGGCGTCTGGGAGACATGGCGAAAAGGTTTTATAGCGACAAGAGTAGAGTACACATGAGGGCAAGTTCGGGGCACAGCGGATTGATCTACCGCTTGCTTGTCACATTGATCACAGAAACAACAATTAAAAGTCTGTTGTACCAATATACGCCGCTAGGTGTGACGGAACAACGGACGATTTCTTGTTGCCCTAATGACGCCGCAAGGTGTTGTGGCCGAAGACTGCTTGGTCGGTCGGCGGTCAAAGGAATAATAATAATAAATAATATATTCTACGCAAGCACCCATTTATGAAAGTCTGTAGCTTGTTGGTAACATAAACACAGCTGCAGCCATATTTACATTACTTAACATCCACGCAGGCTCAGGCCCAGGGCAGGTAGTTTTATGACATAATAAATAATTACAGGTGCGGTATGCCTGTTAAAATTAACTTTGACGTACGGAAAAACGTAGTACCGGACTTAGAAGTTAAGTCTCACAAAATAAACAAACAAATAAATGCAAAGTAATCTAAGGATCTGGGAGAACAAGTAAAGGAAAATATCTGTGTGTCCCCTTTGCTACTAGTGCCTAATGGTGCCTAGTTGGCAGAGTGGTTAGTCACGATTCACTCCCGTAGCGAGGCGGTGTTGCTGTTCGGAAGGTCCTGGGTTATAGTCCCCGGTAAGCCTATCACTTCTGTTGTTTGTCTGCAGTCCAGTCTTCTACTTCTCTATTTATTATGCCTGCAACATACCAATTAACGTGCACTATTCATGTACTAGAGCTATATATACGTGGTCGGGTAAATGACAATAAGCAATGCGTCTTACTGTGACAAAGAACAGAGAAACTCCTAGGTTACGGTCACAAGACCTTCGTCGGGGACAAACCAACGAGAAACGGGGGGAGCAAGAACTAAGTTACACTTTAAAAAATGTATAAGTATAAGAATCCTCTATATCCTCATCTATGAATCTCAGACTCCCCCCCCCCCCCCCCCCCCCCCCCCCCCCCCCCCACCTTTTTCCAGCATACACAATCTTACACTACCGCCACAGTACATACTTGCCACTCTGTCACATCATGCGCGCGGGAAAAGGAAGAGCTCAATGACCTCGCCGATCCAGGTTATCGGAACTAATTAAGCAACCGACATGACACGTCGTCAAACTACGCTAATGGTGTCACCACTGATTACGGCGGAGTTAGTCCGAGCAATCGCGGCGCTCAACTACGTAGCGCTCAACTATCCGGTGCTCAACTATGTGTCGCTCAACTATGCGTCGCTCGACTATCCGGTGCTCAACTATGCGTCGCTCAACTATGCGTCACTCAACTATCCGGCGATCAAGTACGTGGCGCTCATCCAACGAGAACAGATTATTGCGTGGGAAATAGCAAAGTGTGAAACTAAAAGTTCTAGTTGAGGTTCGGGAAGTGAAGTGGAAGATAGACGAAGCACTTAGGTTTACTTCAGGATTCCTAGCAACTGGTGTGTGCACGATAGAAATCGCACTCCGATTTACTTAACGAGGCTTAAAAACTGCAGTGTGAGATATGAAAAGCACTTTGATTTAGATGATACGTAAATCTGAAAGAGCGAGATAACTGGCCGTCTTCGTTGTTGTTGCTTTAGTTACGCAGCTGCTGTGTTTCGGAATCATTGGTTTCCTTTGCACTAACATCTACACAGAGACCCCCGGGAGCAACATGGGGCGTGTTTTGGAATGCCTGACCCAAATCTGACAACACTAACATCCATACCAGGGTTTCTTAACCTTTTTTTTTGGAATATGTACCCCTCTAATTGTCCGATGAAGGCTTATGGACCCCTCTGATTGTCCGATGAAGGTTATTGATCCATGTGATTGTCTAATGAAGATTATGGACCCCTCTGATTGTCCGATGAAGTCTATCGACCTCTTTGCGTAATTAAAAAATGTAACATGTTATATCTTAGGATATGTTATATACACGGACCCCCTAGAACCCATTTACGGACCCCCAAAGGGTTATGGACCACAGGTTAAGAAACCCTACACGACATCAGTCTTTAACAGGAACCTATATTCACATACCAAGCTATTATAAACTCTTACACAGGAAATCAACTAACTGATTAACCTCAACTTTAGTTCATGTAATGTTTGTATAAGTATTGATCTACGCTTATGAATTTAAATATTTATCTGCTTATATTCGTAAAGCTTCAAAATTAACTAGGCCTAACTATATAACTACCTAACTAAGTAACTAAATGACCGACTGACTGACACTAACTAACTCTCTCTCTCTCTCTCTCTCTCTCTCTCTCTCTCTCTCTCTCTCTCTCTCTCTCTCTCTCTCTAATTATTTACAGTTGTAATTTAATGTGCATGGTTTACAATCACTTAATTTTCTTCAGTGTTTCTCTGTTTTTCTTCTTCGTCTTTGATCCTTAGCCGCCAACTGTCAAAGCAGTCAGTGACTATCACGTCTGGTAGCGTCTTGTAGGGCACCTTCAAACTGCTTCCGCTTTGCTCGGTCGGCGCCCATACTCTGCAATGCCCCAGCTCTGGTTCATTCTTTGCATCTCGGCCTCCACAGTTCTCCGCCAAGTTGTTTTTGGTCGATCTCTCTTTCGCTTTCCTTTAGGGGTCTATAGCATAGCTGTTCTTGTGATGGCATCGGGGTCACTTCTGAGGACGTGGCCAACCCAACTCCAGCTTCTGCCACCTATAATGGTTGCTCCGAGTAAGCAGTTCTTGGTTGATGATGATATTCGGCCAAAAGATTAGGAGACTTTTCCATAGACAGAGTGTGTGGAAAGAGGACAGTTTAGACATTTCTTTCTCTGTTACTCTCCAGCATTCCGCACCACAGAAAGTACACACCTCTCCAATAATCTTAATTCTTTGTTTTTATTAAGCTAATATTTTTCTCTCTAACTGGATTTTAATAGTAATGTTTGTACCATTCCCCTACCTCATTTTCTATAAATAAAAAAATACTGAATTATTGCAAGGCAAGAATGTACAAGTCCCGTGTAGTCCGGAAGGGAGGGGGGGGGGGGTGTCTCTGGAGAGACAAGGAAATAATAGGACTACCGCTCCATCAGGTATGTCGTTACAAGGAGGTTAATATAAGGATGTACATGGAGGCTAATTTGAGGATGTACATGGAGGCTAATTTGAGGATGTACATGGAGGCTAATTTGAGGATGCGCATGAGGTTGGTAACCTCATCAAGTAAAACAAATTGTCAAAGAAACGCCCACTACAAGAGCATGTGAAAGTTTGGTGTTGGCTTGGCTTGATTTGTCTTATACATTACCGTACTCAATGTGTCATGATAGAGTGTCAATTAAAAAACGTGACATGTTGGAAGTAGAACTTCAACAAAACAAATTCCAACTTGCAAATCGCTTGAAAATAAAATTTCTCAACTCGTGTTTATTTGTCTTTATTCTTCAGTGGTTTATCTCTCCTTGTGACTGTCTCGGGTTGCCTCCCCTTTGCTCTGCAGTAGTGGTCCAACAGTGGCCAAAATTTAGAGTATCTAATGTGGGTCTTCAAAGGTGTCTAACTTCGCTCAAGATTACTCTTGGCAGAGTTGTAGGTAGAAGAATAATGATGCTTCTACCTCAAGGTAGTCTTCACAAGATATTTCAGATGTCAAGAACAATGCTGCATGAGGCGGAGCAATGTTAACTTTAGTGAAGATGGGTTATGCAATAATTAGCTCGTTCAAGCCCCCAGCTGAGTTAATTCAGTGAAATTCCTTATTATTATTTATTGTCTCTATAGATGTAAATATATATGAAAGAGTCTGATACATGCGTAAGCTCTCATAACTATAATAATTGAATCAACTATGAATTTGCAAAATAACACGTAACAAATGTAATAATCAATTATTCTTTAACAGTTTAAAATAAATATGAATGATGGGTGAAATTTAGATAAAAAGTGTCTTCATAGAGACTTGATAGGGGAATTATAAAAGTCCATTGCATTCGCCTTTTAATAAGTGCTTAGCTCTTCAAATGATTGAGTACTGCTGCAAGTGTTTCGTCAAGTCTTTTGTGGTGAGGGAACTTCTCTACACAACTCGTCCAATGTAGGCGGTTAGTGTCGAATTCCAGCTCTTGAATTACAAACTAGTGGCGTAGAAATTCTTACTACCAACTGGTCTCGTACCACGAACCCAACTTGGGATCTACAATCTCCTGGCACATATGAATGGACACAGCAACTTATATTAGATGCTTCGAACACTTGGTCTGGGGGTAAATTTAGAATCCCTCTATGACGGGTGCTTTGATTCCTAGGTATACAGTCTTGGTTTTTAAAAATGCGGTTTTTCTTTTAAGTTTCAAAGATGACCACATACTTCGGTACTGTCCTGTTTAATTTGAATTCTGTCCGATTTTTTTTCTCTGGCTCCTGGAGTTGCTCTTTTGACGTTGCAACGCAGTCTGTCAGTCTCCGAATTAGCTAGGTTATATTCTCATTTCTTCCCCCAAGCTTCCACATGTGGTTTCCGACAAACTTGCCAATCAGATCTATTGTTATTTTCCTGCTCTCGATTGAACCAATCCTGCTCATATAACTAGGGGGTCGGGATGTTAATTTTAATTCTTCCCCGCGTGTTTAAAATTATCACGTTAAAATTTAAACCCATGACCTATCTTTCAAATATGGCATGATTACTTCCGTTGCTGTTACACAGACTTGCCAACACATCTGTGATCTCATCCCTAATGATTACCTTGCTCATAATATCTCTTTAGACATGTTTTATCGGTAATAAAGACGCCGATAATGCCTGGACAAAAATTATAGTGATTTTCACGCGTACTCAAATCTTCCACCAGACAGATAATCCCTGACGTACGCGGACCAATGCCGGCTGTCTCAGATAGACAATATGGCTTCCTTTGTCCCCTCCCGCCGAGGTATTGGGAGGCGCATTGACCAACCGCAAAACACAGGTGGTCACCCGCCTGCTCTGTCTGAGTCGGAAATGAGTTACGTCAAAGTCAACCACTACTTTCACGTTTACCGTCTGCATTCAAGCTGGCGCGACCACTTATGCGATTACAATTAATCCTCAAAACAGTCAATTACCCGTGAAATAACACTATTGCAGGGTGAGAAAGGGTATAGCAATTTATGGAGTGTCAATGGCATGAATTCATGAAGAAATAAATGGATAATGTAGGAAAGAAAGAAAAAAATGTAAAAGGACACCCACGAATATCATCACAGATACAAAAATGAGAATGATATTTTCGTAGGTGACGTTGTTTCGTTTATATGGTGTGCGTCCGGAATAAAATGTCAGAGTCATCTTTCTTAAAATCAAGGTTGCTACGGTTAAGAGTGAAAGTAAATTCTCTGAGCATCGGTTGCCAGACATGAATGAACATGATCTAAGTTTTGTTCATAGTTACACTAGTTAGTCTTCAGCTCGATTATTCCAAATTCTAAACTGTCTAAGTGGAGGTCATCTAACACTTCTGCTATGTATTTCAAACTAAACTTATTCTATCGAAGAAAACCTGGCACTCATTTGCTGGATCTGAATAATGTTTGAATTCAGATTCACTTCCTTTTACCTCTAGGAGTTCATACCAGAATTATACAAGGTCTTTATAAACAATGACCCTGCAGTCAGGCTTGATTCTTCCAATCAGTGCTTGGACTAAATAGAAGTCCTTCTGCTTCATATCGTTACTTCAAGGGTGCGTCGATTTACAGGACATTCCCCACTGATGACATCTGAGAGACTACTTTTTTTTAATCAACCCAAAACTAAGTTACGTTAGTTTCATTGGTAACTCCCCACGCGTCATCATTTCCCCAGCTTTGTTTATTGTGGCGAGAGGTTTTATTTTGGCTGTAGAATCAGTATAGTACTGACAATTACAGAAATAGAATTTCTGCAGAAAATGGTGAAGTCCCAGTGTCTGAGAGAACTACTGGTATCACCAATTAGTTACGGCTGTGAATGTTCTGATCTCGAAAAATTAGTAGAGGAAACCGACATAAAGCGCCACCTCCGCTGTGTAACTAACTGTGATATTAATAAAACAAGGAAACAGATTTTGCTTAACAATGATAAAATTGACAAGTCTTCAAATACAATTTCCTAAGTATTTATTTAGTATATACACTATCTACTCTTGTGCTGAAGGGTGAATGTTGAAAAAAATGGAACGTAATGAATTTGTAAGTTTACATATATTTTACAAATATTTATATTTATATAGACAACAAGTTTTCCAATTATAGGAACAAAAATTATATCAGCTGCGCTGTTAATTAAGGATATAACATTTATCAGCAATGCTGTTATTTTTGTCTCTTGCTGTGCTAAGTCACTTTCTCATCACTGACAGTTTCTATGCTCACAATGCTGACAGAAATGGTACGAATGAGTACTCATCTCTTAAAACGTTCTGTTCTCCTTAGTTTGGTTCACACCACTCCTGCTGAGGCTCGTTACTTTAGCCCACCCAAGACTGAGGGGGACTAAAATGTAGCTTCTGTACAATCTCTATGCTCCTGCGAAGTTCCAGGCAGCGGGATTGACTCGAACATACGACCTCAGGTTTTTTAGGACACAAATAAACCTGTAACAAAGCAAAAATAGGGGCTAATTTCTGTCCTCAAGCCCACCTATTTCTAGTGTGAGTGAAATGAGCGTGTCTCAGATGTATGCATGTAGGATGAATGACAACATGGCTCAGTATGATTTAGCAATAGCGAGACAAGACATGTGTCTACTTGCAAAGCATTCTTTCTGATAAACTAATGCATGGATACATTCAATAATATAGATTCAATACATGAATACATTTAATACATTAATACATCCCATAATATAAATCAATACATGAATAAATCCAATAATATGTACACCTAGGTGTGATACAACAATGTCCTTCCCCCTATACTATACCACGTCCTCTCTGTCAAGTGCTATACTAGCTGGTAACATATATCCTAACAATATTGTTATGTTCTTATGATAGGAGTATATGAGACGAGGACTGTTTGGTGATATATCAGGTGGGAGTTATAGGAGACAATAGATTGGAGTTAGATGCGACAATAGATTGAGTCCTGACAAGGACTGTTTTGGTTATATTGCAGTTGGTCTTATCTGAGACAATAGATTGAAGTATAGAAGACAATAGATTGAGTCCTAACAAGGACTGTTTTGGTTATATTTGCAGTTGGTTTTATCTGAGACAATAGATTGAATATAGGAGACAATAGATTGAAGTATGAGTCCTATTAGTCTTCGTCTATTCAATCATATACATTCATAGGGAACCCAAAATATATTAAATATATACAGGTGTAGGTAGTATAATGACACACAACAAATACCAACATTATATGCCTGCTGAAGGCCTATTTTCCTAAAGGTTATCGTAAATTTATAATTACCCTCCAAGATTTAAAAAAACGGCCAGTTTGACTCGACTAGTGAAGTAGGTTGCAGGTCGATGCCCTCAGGTAAACAATCAATCAAGGTGACAGCTTCTTCCTCTTCAGTCAGTATCTCTGGCGTCAAGTTCGGGATTGCGTGTTTAGCATAAAATTCCGCCCTATTATATAGGCAGGTAACTGCTTAAGAAAGGCTTTCGGTTGGTTCCTGGCGGAGCAAAATGATTGGTTTCCTCCGGTTTCGTCTTTTGCTCATACAGCCTAATTTTATTCAGTTTTTAGCCGCCATCTTGCGTGAACTGCGTGAACAGTATAATTTATTCTGTCTCAGAGACTGGTGAACGGTGCAAGTTGATTGGTTGAAGCAAATCTGTATCTCGACATAGTGATTAACAAAGTAGTGGGTTACACTTCGTTTCACGACATATATCATCACCAAGAAACCAGAATCCCGTCATTTCCGCTACTAATTCCATCTGGACTCACTTCATGGAGGCTAACTCCATGACGTCATTTTAATGTAAAAAGAAGACCCGCTACCAATAACGCATACGTCTGCTACGACATAAGCTATTTAAAGCAACCCTGATGAGAGCGACAAGGGTCACTTTTTATTATACCCAAACAGCCGGGAATGTCACGTGAAGTTAAATATAGTACGAAATATGCATACGCACATAAAATAAACGAAGTGGGGGAAGTCAACAAAAAATTTACTACATTATGCTGTTCTAGGGCTATGTTCATCTTGTCTGTTCTACCATAAACCTCAACACCATTGTCCTTATCCACCCTCGCGGTAATCGTCATAATTGATACCTTCTTCTACTCCACTCTTTTTCTCAACACAACTCAACCACATGCATTCTTAAGCACTCCCTGTTGCACTAGATGTCCTAAAATAGCTACGCTATATTTGCTCCTGTTGTCCGCACTAGACTACCACATCTAATAAAGTGTATTTCCCACAGAATATAACCCCATTTTTTCCCCTCTACGTACCGAACTTCACACCTCTATTAAACTTTGTTTCCCACAATAGTTTACCTCTCCAATAACTCTATTTTCAGCTAATGTTCTCTATTTAGCTAACATCCTCTGTCTCATACAATTTCCTATAACATCTAATATTCTCTATTCTTTCCTTTTCCCATAACAGTTAAGGTCATGTATTTCTATTTTCCATAAAAGCTAAGATAAAGTATTTCAGTTAACTTCCCACAAGTTATTATCTCTGAAGATGTTCCAAGATGGCGGCATAGTAGGCCGCATTTTTAGTGTTGTGCATTTCATGCCGTCCTAGTGGAGTCTGCGTCTGTTGTAGCATTCAGCATTAACGCTGTAAGCGTTTGAAGTGTGTTGTACTCATATCCAGGATTATGTTCCTAAAGAAAGAAGCTGTTAAAGGTGATAAAATCAGGTTTGATTGGCCTGATTTCACTGTTCGTGTTGGTATCATATAACCACACTGGCGATCTTGTGATGTGCTGACCGGTCTGCCTTTCGGAACAATACAAAATCATTTAAGTACTAGCGTAAAAGCCCGTCATAAGACGGGAATTAAATTCAGAAGCACCAATACCTAAGGGCAATTTTACTTATTCAAAAGTATTTTTAAAAATCACTGTGCATCACCACAGTTCTATAAATATTTTTGTACACACATTCATTTGCGCACTTTTCTTTGTCGAGTGTTACTATTTTCGGGAGAGTACATATAAGGGAAACAATACAATTAATGTCTAACTTTCAACCAAAGTTGCATCCCTTAACGTTACGCACTGACAGAAAAAGCTGGGATTTTATATATCATCATCAGCTGCCATCTCCACAACGAAGGTTGGCTGTAATGGATCTCCAACGTCTTCTGTCTCTTGTCTTGGTGGTGCACTCTGATAGACTCTTTCTTGTCCATCTTTTGGTGTTATTATTTTCTAGGACCTCCTTATTTGTTTTCTTCTCTTTCCATGAGATACGCCCCATTCTTCTATATATCCCCTATGACAAGGTGTTTAATTGCTGATGATTTTAACGCTAGATGTAAGGAGTGGGGACACGTGACTGACAATAGACAGGGTATGACTTTGAGCGTGGTCTTCCTCAATACAAACCTTGATATCTTAAATAATGGCCGCCCGACAAGACTGAAGACTAAACCAGGGGACACAGATGGTGTCATTAATCTGGCTTTTATCTCAAGTGTTTCTGCCACCTTGGGATGTTTTATGGGCACAGGACATTGATAACCTACCCTACGTTGTCCTCATTGCAAAATGGAGGACCACATGACACACAAAACCCAAAAGAAGGCCTTCCAATATCTTACAGGCCTTCAAGATCATAACAACCCCATTCACACACTGCGTCAAAATGCCAGAAAACGGACAGCTAGAATACCTTCCATCCAACCACCTTGGTGGAATATGACGGTGGAGAGAGCATGGGTGGGGAGGCAAAGGGCAACCAATCAATGGAGGAAAGCACAAAAGATATATGAGGAATGATGTACTGGTTAAGGAGAATGAGGAATTAAAAAAGCAAGCCATCAATAGATTTAAAAGCTTGGCGAAGGATACAGTATGCGAAGTCTTCGTGACACAGATGGGCACAGAAAAAACTCCACATAAATTCATTACATAGAAGAATAAATATGAAAAATACAAGCCAACCTATCCTCAACATTAAAATCTCGACATGAGTAATCCTAACGACGGATGAAGAGAATGGACCACATTATTCGATCGATATTTGGTCCAAATAGATAAAGGTACCATAGTTGTCAGTTTAAAAATTATGGACCATGTTTTGGAGAATGTCATCAGATGTGAGTTTTCTGAAGAAGACGTTGTGCACACATTAGAAACCAATAGAAAACACCGGCTCAGGCCCTGATGGTGACCAGTATCAACACTTTAATAGCTGGACAACACATGAATTATAAATGTGGTGAGGGATTTCAATATCAGCATACAGAACTGAGGTGCCGGAAGACTGGCTACATAGTTACTGTGACGTATATATTATATCTAGCTTTTAAATAGCTTCGTCGACAGGTTTTTATTGCGGTCTGTCGCCTAGCGGCAGATACGACGTCACTAATTAGTATGCAGGACAGGTCAAAGGGAGGGCAGAGGATAGCCAAGGGTTCAGGGAGCATTGGGGGTGTGTCGTGCAAGAGTGAGGCGGCATGTGTGGATTGCTCCTATATATTTCGGATGTCGGTGTTTTTACAGATGTGTTCTGAAGTTATTC
Source organism: Oreohelix idahoensis (assembly GCA_024509875.1). NCBI lineage: Eukaryota > Metazoa > Mollusca > Gastropoda > Stylommatophora > Oreohelicidae > Oreohelix > Oreohelix idahoensis. The sequence goes on from JAMPIV010015175.1 coordinate 182,758, forward strand.
TGGTCACCCTGGAATGACAGAGTGCCTGATTCATTCGCAGGATAGGTAGATGGGTGAATAGAAATAATATAGTGACTTTTGCGACTGGAGACTGGCTGGTGTCCCGGTTCTTATATATGTTCATAGATACAGCTGATTACAGGACTGTATCTCGACATTTACTGACAGACTGTTGTATGCCAGTATCTGCATGTACCATATGCCATGGGAGTTAAGAGATTTGTAGTGAAAGAGGTCTTACAAGTAATACTACATTGGAGCATACGTTTTATTCATAATAAAAATGTTCGTGATGTGAATAAGCTGGACATTTCTTCAATTCCTGTGTGGCTGTTGATGTTGCAAGTTTAAGGACTCTCGTATGATCACTTGGCTACTGCTAATATCTTTACTCTTCCATGAATTAAATCATTAAACCTAAGCGGCAGGTTGGAGAACGCCACAGCTTTCTACGGCCTCTTCCTAAACCTGGTAAAGATCCCACACTGCTCATCAGCTATCGAATCATCAGACTGCAGAATGTCTATGGTAAATTCCTTGAAAAGATAGTTGCGAGACAAGGAATGAGCCACCTCGACAATGCACACATCCTTTCTGAAACCCTGGGTAGCTATAGGCCCATGAAAGCAACATGAGGAAACGCCGAAACATTTGCATATGATGTGTACGCGGGATTCCAGGGTAAACGAGAAACGATTGCTGTAGCAATTGACCTAGAGGATGATTATAACAGTCTCAGCTTTGAATTCTTAATGAACTGTGTAAGGCTTGCGGTGTTAACCCTTTGTTAACAAGATGGATAGCACCTGCCTTAACTGAGAGATCAGTTGCATTTCGCTTGGGAACATGGACATCAGAACCAATGTGCATTCGCCCGGGATTACCCCAAGGTTCTCCTCTATCACCGGTGCTGATTAACATCTACACAGCAAAAGTAGCTACCATTCAGCCAACTGGGCTGGGACGAACATTGACTTTTGCAGATAACATACTCATTTACAGGACTGGTTCTTACCGACAGAAAATGGTCAATAGCATACATGGAACACTGTATGAGGTGGTCAAATGGTGCAAGGACACCGGCTCCAAGGTCAATCCCAGCAAAGCATGTGTGCTGTGGTACTCCTTGAACAACTCCATATTGACAGCAGATCTTCCAGACATTACTTTCAGTGGGCAGATAATTGAAAGGAAGACAAGCTGAAATACCTCGGAATAACATTCGATCGCGGGTTATCATATAAGTACCATGTTGATCTAATCATACAGAAGTGCAACACAGGTCTGGCAGCCCTAAAATAATGGCCGCAGTAAACATGGAACAGAGACTACTGTTTCTTCGGTATCATCAGCTAGTCAAGTCAGTCATCAAGTATGATCTGGGAATACTCACGCTGTCAATATCACAATGTGAACGATTGGAACGCATTCAAAATGAAGGAATGCGCGTAGTCTTGGACTGTACGCGAGATACCCCCATACTGACAAAGCGGTACATGCTTGGATTGCTGTCGATTAGATTCAGATATGAGATGGTCCAGTCAAAAGCCTTTATGCGAGTAACCACAGACAAAAGGCACCCGCTGCATAGAAACATAGCTGACATTAAGAGAGCGAGAATAAAGCGGGGGGTGTCATGGATGGCACAGGCTGAGGCAACGATTAAGGAAGCGACCACAGTTGAAAATATATTCAAAGGGGAAGAGTGGAGTAAGGCAGATGAGAACTGGACTAACTACAAACAAGTCATCATCAGCCTTGAAGAGAGTGCAAAACGTGTGCCAATGGGAGGTCAGAGCTGTAAATTGATCAACTGATAAATGATAATGCTGAGGATGATGAAGCTTGTGTGTATACTGATGGGTCTGTAATCTGTGGTGAGAAGTCAGGGTGGGGCTTTTCCGCTAGAGTAAAGGGCATAAATGTCGCTGAACATAACAGGGTTTACATGATAACAACCTCCAGCATGAGAACTGAGGTAGAGACAGCTACTGGAGCCTTAAGGTGCTTGTCTGAGACTTCATTAACAAGGACAGTTATTGTATCAAACTCACAATCCGTGCTTCAGAAGGTCCAATGTGGAGGGCTCCGGCAAGAATGGAAAACCTCCATAGAAGCCTCGAATCTTTGGGAACTGGTGTGGATATATCTTCCTGGTCATGCAGGGGTTCGCGGCAATGAAGAACTGACAGACTAACTTCAAGAGCACCCATAGAAGGTGCATTGGACATGGATAAGGAAAAGATACTGAAGAAATTTAGTTATCTCCTATTAGAGAATGACACTGCAATCAATGAATCGTCAAGGCTAAGATTGCTGGAATTAGGCATCAGTATACAACCAGCGCACAACAGGAACAATTCGCATTCATACCCTTCGACATTTGCTGAGGGAGACTGAGCACCTATGGGTTTGCACGGAGTGCAGTGACGTCGATTCTGATCAAAAATAACAATAACAATATTATCCTCTGTTTTCCATAAAAGCTAAGATAAAGTATTTCAGATAAATTCCCACTAGTTATTATCCTCTGTATCCCATAAAAGTGCAGATACTGTATTTCAGTGACTTTCCCACAAGTTACTATCCTGTTTCCCATAAAAACTAAGATACAGTCTTTGAGTTACCTCCCCACAAGTTACTATCCTGTTTCCCATAAAAGCTAAGATGAAGTATTTCAGTGAACTTTCCACAACAGTTAACACTCTATTTCCCACAAAAGCTAAGATACAGCACTTCAGTTAATTTGCAGTTAGCGACCCATAGCTAGACTGCTTGCGTCAGGGTCAGCGAACCAGAGCTGACCAAGACCCTACTCCACCTCCAAGCGGTGGTCCTGGAAACAGGCTGCATCACTGCAGTCTGGCTGAGTGAGTAGGGATCAAAGAGGGAAGGCTAACCAGGTCCCAAAAATGCCGTGCTGAAGTCGGATGTGTCGGCCGAAAGGCGCAAATATCGCAGCTTCGCTGTAAACGGACACATCGCAACCAACGTCCTTTTCAGGGCGAACAAAGAAGAAGTTAATTTCTCACAACAGTTACTATCCTTATCTCCCACAAAAGCTAAGATACAGCACTTCTGTTAGTTTCACCGCAATAGCTAATATCCTCAGTTTCCCACAACACTGAAACTTACTCCACAAAATAAATTGCAACACCTCTAGCCCGTCTGAAAATATCGCAGGTCAAGAGCGGGGGAATCCCGTCATATATAATAATACACCACGCCACAATAAAATACAGATAAATAAAACGTAGAATTCCGCACGAATACTGAAGGGTCCCCACGCCCGCCCGCCCCCAAGTGTATTACTGATCTCATCAATAACGCGAGTGACGTCATATCACAGTTCTGTACGCTTTGTATGGAATATCCGTCTAGTTAACTATGACGTCATAGCGAGGCAGCGCTTTTGCGTCACGCATTACGGCTTTTGTTTTGTGTTAGTTTTTTTTAAGCCAGACAGTTTCAAATTATGTTTCCCCCTTTCTGCTGGAAATGTCTAACTAAAAGCACTTTCTCACCGCAACTGTACTGGTACAATAACTTACATAGCATTGAGTTATAGTTGTACAGTTTCGCGTATTTATTACCGTCTGCACTAGCGATTCTTGACTGCTACTGTATTGCATAAAAACGCATACTTAATATTAAAAACTAGCGTCATATCCGGCCCAGCCCGGGTCCATGTCGGAATGGCTGTAAGTCGGGTTTGGTGCGAATCGTTTTAGGAAGGTTTAAAGTGCTATCGAATAATGTTAAAGGCATTAGGATTATTTCCAGTTAGAACAAAAAATAATTTTTTTTAAAATAATGTATCCATCACACACACATACACAAAACGTGTCCCGTCTGTGCCGTTTGTATGAGTCGTCTGTCCCGTCTGTGTCGTATGGGTCGTCTGTCCCGTCTGTGCCGTATGGGTCGGCTGTCCCGTCTGTATGGGTCGGCTGTCCCGTCTGGGTCGTCTGAATGGGTCGTCTGTCTGTCCGTCTGTGCCGTATGGATCTGTCTGCCTGTCTGTGCCGTATGGGTCTGTCTGTCTGTCTGTGCCGTATGAGTCTGTCTGTCTGTGCCGTATGGGTCTGTCTGTCTGTCTGTCTGTGTTTCTGTCGGTCGGTCGGTCCGTCCGTCTGTCTGTCTGTCTATTTAAATGGCTATCGAATAATGTTAAAGACATTATGATTATTTCCAGTTGGAAAAAAAATTCTTGTTTTTTTTTAAATAATGTTACCCATCGCACACATATCAAAACAGATTTTAGGGCAAATTTAGTGAATGTAACGTATTCTTAGAGCAGTATCGTGAACAACTACATAGCTGAGTTATACATACACGCACATACATACATTTGCATTCATGCACATACGTAGCTCCACACACACACGCTCTTATGTATTCAAATGTATGCATGTACAGTACTAATGCCCTTTCCTCTATAAAATAATGCTTTAAGGGGATACATTACATATAAAACCACACACGCGTAGTTTCACTTGCATACTTAAACATAAAAAGGAAGGAGAATAGTACTTACTTACTTACTTAGTCGTTCCCCTTCTACCGTGAGGTGTAGAGGTTTGGAAGAGAGAGCGCCAGACCATTCCATCAGCTGTCTTCCTCCCGGCCCGGCTCCACCCCAGTCCCCGGTCCTTCAAAGACCGTCCAATGCTGTCCTCCCAGCGGACTCTGGGTCGTCCTGGAGGTCAGGATCCCTGGCTCTTTGTTTCCCATGCTTGTCGTGGTAGCCGATCCTCTCCCATTCCGCATACCTCATTTCTGAGGTTTGGACCTGGCCCTTGCGGGCTGCAGTCACCGCCCACGACTCGCATCCATACGTCAAGACTGGGACACAGGTGGAGCGGCACACAGCCATCTTCGTTTTCTTACCAACCTCTTTCTTGCTGAGGAATCCACGATTCATGGCCTGAAAAAGTCTCCCAGCCGCCGCCCCTCGAGCGGCCAACTCTTCTTTGAGGAGAATAGTACTAAATAAAATATAGTAATAATTTCCCTCAAAAAAAGTTGTGCGCTTCCAACAACAAAACCATTTTTGCAGAATAAAATATAAAGCATGAGCGCAATTCCCGTGGCACATTTAAAAATTAAACATTGTTCAGGAATCCTGATGTAGAAAATTTGCATAATAGAAAGCAATGCATTGTAAATTTGAGTAAAAGCTCTACACAGCTGAGTATTATTCAAACTTTCCTTGTCAGGAACCGTGATTTAGAAAACTTTCATAACAGAAATCAACGCATTTCTTCTAAATTTAACGAAAAGGGGTAAAATGTATGACATATCGTTTCTAAGCTAAGGGCGTTAACCGTTGTTTTTACGTCCCTTAAGAATGAATGGAGTTCGGGAATCTTCTAGAACATACACAAATCTTGCAGCACAAATATAGCTGAGAATTAATCAAACTTTTCTAACAAAATTTTCATAACAGAAAGAATCGCACTGTAAATTTAAGTCACAGTTTTACATAGCTGAGTATTATTCAAAGTTTCTTTGTCAAGAACCCTGTTTTAAAAAACAGAAAGCAGCGCACTTCTTCTTAATTTAAGGAAAAAGGATACCTAAGTGTTTTTAAAAGAGGCACACAAACCTTATCTACGATACAATTAAACAGAAAAAGGTGACGAAGAAATGAAAGGACAAGTGAAAATAATTAAGTAATAAATATTAAGTAGTAAATAAACTTAATAATGAAATCTGAAAATTATTATGTAGGTAGGTACTTAATATTACCTAGCACAATAGTAACTGAAAAAAAGACTAAATCTACTTGCCTTTTCTCCATAACCAAACGAACTTTGAAAATTATTATGTAGGTAGGTAGCTAATATTCCCCAGCACAATAGTAACTGGAAAAAAAAATAAAAATAAAAAAACATCAAGCTACTTGCCTTTTCTCCATATCAGAATGAATCGCTAAGCAATTATAATGTCAGAACATACAGAAATCTTCGAGAACATACACACATTTTCTAGCACAAATAATTTACATGACAGCTTCTGTGTAGACGAAATTGCTAGTAAGAACTCTAGATAGCGGAGAATTAATCGAACTTTCCTGACACTTTTGATCGGCGAGAAGTCATCAAACATTTATTGTCAGGAAGCCTGCATTACAAAATTTGTATAACAGTTGCAACGCAATGATTTATTTAATTGACATCTCTATATTCTTCTTCTTCTTTGATCCTTAGCCGCCGACAGTCAAAACAGTCAGTGGCAATCACGCCTGGTGGCGTCTTGTAGGGCAACAACAAATTGATTCCACTTTGCTCGGTCGGTGGCCATCCTTCGTACAGTGCCCCAACTCTGGTTCATTCTTTGCATCTCAGCCTCCAGTCCTCCGCCAAGTTGTTTTTGGTCGGCCTCTCTTTCGTTTTCCCTAAGAGGTCAATAGCATAGCTGTGATGGTATCGGGGTCTCTTCTGAGGACATGATCAACCCAACTCCAGCGTCTGCCAGCTATGATGGTGTGCATGTCCTCTTGCTTGCACCGAGTAAGCAGATCTTGGTAGGTGATGGTATTCGGCCAAAAGATTCGGAGAATTTTTCATTGGCAGGTTGTGTGAAAAGAGGACAATTTCGACATTTCCCTTTCTGTTACTCTCCAGCATTCCGCACCATAGAGAAGCACAGAAAGCACACAGCTCTGATATAATCTTAATTTTGTGCTTGTTCTGTACTCAGAGGACTTCCAGATGTTGTTTAGACTATAAAAGGCTGTTCTTGCTTTGTTCATTCTGTTGTTGATGTCTTTGCTTGCTCCGCCACCTGGTGTTACTGTGCATCCTAGGTTTGTGAATGTGTCTGTCTATTCCAGTTGATTCCTTACTGTTATGCGCTCGGGGCTGCTCACATTGAGTGTCATGACCTCTGTTATCTTTAGATTGATGTTCAGGCCCACCTGCTGGCTATACGTATTAAGTCTATCCGTTTTTTCCTGGATGTGTTGATGTGAATGTGCTAGTAGTGCAATGTCATCTGCATATTCCAGATCTTCCAATGTAGAAAACGTAGTCCATCTTATTCCTCTTGGACTGCCCTCTGTTGTCTGTCGCACCACCCAGTCTATGACTTAAGAATAGAGTGGTTGATAAGGGGCATCCCTGTCGTATTCCTGTCTTCACCTCAAAGGTTAAGTTGCTCTGCCCTACGCTACACGTAAAGTCGGCATAAAGGCTTTTTATGATTGACACGATGCAGCTTCGAATTCCATAAGCCCTCAGTATTTTCCATAAACTGTCCCTATGTATACTGTCAAATACCTTTTCAAAATCAACGAAATTAATGTACAGCTGTCTTTGCCATTCTGGGGAATGCTCTATAATGTTCCTGAGGGTCAATATATGATCTGCACATCTTCTGTTCTTTCTAAATCCTGCTTGTTCTTTCCTCAGTTTGTGGTCTACTGCTTTTGAAATTCTCTGTATAATTATCCTGCCTAATGTTTTGCTGGGAACTGAGAGAAGAGTGATCCTCTCCAATTATTGAGTCTGCAAGGTAACCCTTCTTGAACAATTTGACAATTATTCCTTTGTTCCACTCCGTTGGAGCTGTCCCTGTTTTCCAGACTTGTGCAAATAGTGGTTCTAATAGTTCTGCTGCTAGCTCAGGGTCTGTTTTAAATAGCTCTGCATTTAAGTTATCGAGGCCAGGCGCTGTTCCATTCTTTAACCCTTTGATTGCCGTGATTTCTTCTTTCCGTGGAAAGTCTGTATTAACATCTAGATCGTTTTCAGCCTCAGGAAAATTCAACTGTGTCTCTGGTGGTTCCGTGTTCAGAGTTTCTCTGAATTGCTCTGCCCATATTGTTTCCTGTCCCTTTGCTGTCGTGATGAGATTTCCTTGCTTATCTCTTACTAATGTAATATTGTTTGCACCTCGTTTTCCGCTGATGGTTTTAATTATTCTGTATAATGTGCTTTGTTCATTTCTCGATGCTGCCTCTTCTGCCTGTCTTGCAAGATCGTCTAGGAAATTCCTTTTGTTGGCTCGGGTTTGGCGTTTAACTTCCTTATCTCTATTATTATGTAGGTAGGTAGCTAATATTCCCCAGCACAATAGTAACTGAGAAAAAATAATAATAACAACATAATGCTACTTGCCTTTTCTCCATATCCAAATGAATCGCTAAGCAATTATAATGTCAGAACATACAGAAATCTTCGAGAACATACACACATTTTCTAGCACAAATAATTTACATGACAGCTTCTGTGTAGACGAAATTGCTAGTAAGAACTCTACATAGCTGAGAATTAATCGAACTTTCCTGACACTTTTGATAGGCGAGAAGTTATCAAACCTTTATTGTCAGGAAGCCTGCCTTACAAAATTTGCATAACAGTTGCAACGCACTGATTTATTTAATTGACATCTCTATATAGCTGTGTATTATTTAATGTTTTCTTGTTAAAAACTTTTGTTTAAAAAACTTACATACCAGAAAGCAAGGCACTTCTTGTAAGTTTAACGAAAAAGAATAAACATTATGACTTATATAGTTTATAAGTTACGTCTCTTGCCCCTTGAGATAAGAATGAATGAAGTCCATTGAGATAAGAATGAATGGAGTGAAGAAAAATTCACTGCTCAGCCTCATGATGTTTATCTTGACGATATATACCTTAAAACCTTCCCTGCGAAATGACCGATACGCTGGTGAAAACCGCATCAAAATCTGTTAATCCGTTCTCGAGTTATCAGATAACAGCGCGAAAGACATTTTTTCCTGTTATATATATATGAATAGATAGACCATGTAGATAGACTAGTGTAAACGCCCGTCATAAGACGGGAATTAAATTCAAAAGCAACAATACCTAACGGCAATTTTACTTATAAGTATTTAAAAAAAACCACTGTGCATCACCACAATACGCGAACTACGTAGCAGCAGCGAGGATCCCAATGTGTGTATACGGGATCACACATTCTATAAATATATTTTTGTGCACACCGTCATTTGCGCATTCTGTGGTAAGAAATTGCATCCCTTAGCGTTACGCACTGACAGAAAAAGCTGGGATTTTATATATGATAGGAAACTCTTTACAGAGCGATACAACAGGAAGCAATCTGATCATCAGAAAATCCCCCCGTCCGACAAGTGTTTCGGCCCTACATACTCCTTTACACTCTAAGGGGGCGGGCCCACTTGGGTCATGACTCCCAAGCGTCTCAGCCTCTTGTTGTCTTGTATCGAAAATGAACCCATTTCACTTATGGTAGCAACTTTAATCCACAACTCCGCCAGCCGTGGAGGCAATTGTGAAAGTAACAAAGAGAAGACAAATTATTCTGTTCGCTCCGTAGCACATCACAACTACGGACACACACTGAGTCACCTGCGCGAAGCCGACGAGACTTGACACTGCGCGCTCGCCACTGAAATTCTTCCTGACACCCCTTATAGTATACATCGCCTGTCGCCTCTCAGCCACAGCCCTTTCACTAGAACGCCTAAAAACTCAGCGTATTGTGGACTTAAAAAAATTCCTGGTGTTTTCTGTACCGCAGCGTTTATTGTCACGATTTCCATTGCCCATTGCAGTTGTTCCACAGCCAGCCTGCCTTTTCGGCAGTTTCACTAAGCCTCTTCAGTGCCCTTGTTCTCGACTGTCCCTTCAGCCCCAACAGTTTCAATAGATCATACACTGATGCAGCCACAAGCCCTCTTGCGCCCACTTCAACAGCCATGACCCTTGCAGTGAACCCATCGTGTCTCAGATCCGCGGCCAGATCACTATACTTGGCCGCTTTGAACGAATGTTGCTCGTCTAATCTGGATTCAAATGGCACGGTCAGTTCAATCAGTATGACCTGAAGCGTTGCTGAAGAATGAAGCACTATATCCGGCCATCTCCGCGATTTTCTGATACTCTCTGGATATGCCCCTCGTCCAGGTAGGTCTACCGCCATCTCCCAGTCGTTTGCACAGTCAAGAAAAGATGGTAAACTGCTACCAGGTTTACTCGGTTTGGGTTGTGCTGACTTTCCTGCCCTCAGAAAGTATGTATTTGCGGTGCTCGGCCCGGGTTTGCTATTCGCCTTCATCCTTGCCAGATCTATTGTCGCAGCAAGCTCATTTAGCACTTTGTTATGGCGCCAAGTGTATCGCCCTTGCCCTAATGACACCTTACACGCTGAGAGCACGTGTTCGAGTGTCTGCCTCCCCTGGCACAGGGGGCACTGCTCATCATCCGACTTTCCCCATTTCACAAGGTTGGTGGCCGACGGCAGCAGGTCATACATTGATCTAACAACGAAGCTGAGCCTAAGTGGTGCCATATGCCATAAATCATTCCATGTCAAGGACCTCTGCAGGGCTCCTTCCCATGTAGTCCATTGGCCTTGTTGGACCTGCTGCGCTGCTTTTTGCAACCTCTTATCATTCTCAGCTCCTCGTATCTCCTGAACTACCATGTCTCTGCGCTCCCTGCTTGATGCCCTGGACCACCAGCGGATGTCTCCGTGACCAAATCCCCGTCTATTCGTTTGTGTGTATCCGATTACCTCCCTCAGTTTGAGTGACTCTTGGGCAGCATCAACAGCTTCTTTCACTCTCCACTTCCTTCCCGTTTTCAGTGTGGGCTGAATGGACTTAACCACGTCATCAGCTGACTCGCGTAGCATCATTGCAAGTTTTGCCTTTCCAACTTTGTACTCTTCAACAACTGACTTGAAAGGAAGCAGAAGTTTTGACTTTTTGCAGTACAGTGCTACATCTGACAGACCTGGTGGTACCCCTAGCCACTTTCTCATGAACTTGTTGACCTTCTGCTCTATAGCCTCCACTGTACTTGTGCTTATTTCATATATAAGCAATGGCCACAGCAACTTCGGTATCAACATGAACTGGAGGAACCACAGTTTGAACTTTCCCAGGAGTCTGCTTTGGTCTATGATCTGTAGCCCTCTGTCTGCCATTTCTATTGTCTGTTGCACTGCCTTCGAGTCTTTTAATGAGGCATCGTACACCCTGCCAAGACTTTTAACAGGTTCCTCAATGACAGTAGGGATTCTTTGGTTGGAAACCATGAATATGTCCTCTGCTATCTTCCCTTTCCTGACTGATAGGCTTCTCGACTTCTTGGGTTTGAAGCTCATTCTGCACCAGCTGACTAGTTCATTCAGGCGTTCTAACATCCTCCGGGCCTGATGTCAGAATTGTTGTGTCATCCATGAATCCTTTGAGCGGTGGCATGTGACACATTCCACCGAGCATTGGACCTATAGCCATTCCTTCAGCCGCATTGAGGATTACTGCATAGCCATCACGAATAGTATCGGAGAGATGGTACACCCCATCACAATTCCAACTTCAAGGCCAATCCACTTCGTTGTGTACTCTCTGGTTGAAAATCTGACCCAAAAAAAAACCCTGCGAAATACAGCTTCAGCATTGCTGCAATCTCTTGTGGAACATGATACATTTCTAGGGCCTGCCACAAAATCTGGTGTGGAACGGATCCATAAGCATTCGCTAGATCCAACCAGATAGTGTCAATGTACCCGTTTGCCAGGATATAGGATATTTATAATAATTGTCGGTTTAGCATTAGCCAGTTTATAAAAAGATTTATATGTACAAAATAGTGTAACGGATAGCTATGCTTACATATGTAGCAAGAAAGAAATACCGCTGTTTTTGTTAATGAATGGTCACGTAATCACTATTTACCTTTCAGCTCCCCAAGGAGCATAGGATTTCAACAAACACACGCAACGTGATCATGTCCCATAAGCTCAAGATTTGTCCATGTCTTCTTTATCCCTTTAATTGTTGTCTCCAGTTCACTTCTCCGTGTGTGTTTTTTGTTTTATTTTGTCTACTCTTAAATCTCCTTACATGGGGATTCCTAAAAAGAGACTACTTTGTAATGCCATCAACAACTTTCCTTAACGTGTGTTCGATCCATCACCATCACCATCACCAACATCATCGTCTTAGCTTGTGCTCTACTTCTACTTGTTTGGTTCTTGTCATTATTGACCTTTTCGTAATATCTCAAGCCTTCTATTATATATATATATATATATATATATATATATATATATATATATATATATATATATATATATATATATATATATATATATGCACGTATAAATACACGCACACCACAGCAGTTGATAACATTATCAGCAGATCACCATACCCACTTAATATACATGTCAACAACATCAAGCTTAAGCCGGCTCCAGAGTTCAAATACATAGGAAGCATTTTTACAGAAAATGGAAAACTTGACCGAGAAATTAAAACAAGATGTCAAAAAAGCCAGCGTAATGACTTGCCAACTGTCACCATCAATCAAAACATCAGAATATCAGTATGGAAATTAAACAACAGATGATAAGCAGTATAGTCTTACCAACTCTTTGATCCCATTGTCAAACATGGTCCCTAACAAAAGTACAGGAGAGGGAAAAAAATCACTTGTGAGATGAGATGCTTCAGAAATGCCATTAATGTTATCAGACGAGTCAGAATGAGAAATTATGACATCAGAAAAATTAAAGGAACGACAACCTGCATCACATACATAGAGAGACAGAAAATTGAAAGCTTTGGCTTTCAAATGAGAATTTGAGGCCAATAAGTTACCACTACGCGCCTACAACAGCAGACGATCTTGGTGTCAGAGCACGGGGAAGATCAAGAGGCAGATAGATAGACGACATTTTACAACAACACGGGCTCGCTGCAGCCAGTGTGACACACTTGGCTCAAGAACACAAATGTCTGCTCCTCATAACGTTTCGCGCCATGAGTAGACCGGACATGTCAGTTTAAACGCTTGTTGTAACATGTGCTTTTCAAACATTTAATCTACAAGGCATTCTGAAAAGTAGAAAAGGTTTTCCCCGTTAAGAAGCGGGAGCGCGCAAGACTTTCGTTGAATGTCGACTTCCTGGTCAAACCTGACCTCCTAGAAAACAATGAGCACAGAAGTGTTTGTGCAAGACAAGCATTTCAAAGATCCATTACTGTTCGAGTTACAAGCACGACTATGAACATCAAGGTCGGGAGCCCCTAAACTTTTTTGAATCCCGACCCCTCCATGGGATCCTTGAGACCCCAGGTAAAAAAAACAATAATAAAATAAGGAAGTGATTATAGAGGCACACTAACTTAACATGACCTTTTTATTGAACTGGTTAGTCTTTAGCGGAAAAGATGTCAGTGATGAAAATTAACACGGGCATTAAAGGCATTGATATTTGGTTGGAGATTAGTGAGTTTTAGTTGTAAGTCAGCACGTTTTTCCAGGTTCAGTCTGTTCCTTTGCTTTGATAAGACCGCATCTGCGTGGCTGTGACGATTGGGCTCGTTTGCTTTTCGTTATTTTCCTCTCATCGCATTTATTATCTATTATTTTGACATATTTAACGCCCATAATTTGGTGACTATCCTCTACTCAGAATTGTTACCCTTTAACCTACTGTCATTGTTCACGTTTTACCCTTCCATGCATGACAAGGCCAGACAAGCGTATTGCCTATCCATCAGAGATTAACTGAATCACTAAACGTGGTAATACCATACTCACTCCAGGTAAATGCGAGCATGAAGTGTTTGCTTAAGATTGCATAACCACTTCCGACTCGACAGCAGAATGAACTGGCAACACGGGTTTAATTGTATAGACCAGTGGTGGCCAAGCTAAGGTAGGCCGAGGGCCAGATTATGGTAAAGGGAAACACCCGAGGGCCAGACCTATAAAATCCTAAAAAAATAACGTTCTGATATTTAGTTTTACATATATAAGGAACCACGTACAGAATGCAACGGCAAACTACTGTACTGCACATCTGCCAAGACATGTATACCAGTCTTCGAACTGAAATTACTGTTAAAAAAAATAATGAATCTGTTGTTTTAATTTGTTTTGTAATTTGTAATATGACATGTAATTATTTATTTTAAACATACATTTGTGTGGTATTTCATTGTGAAGTGTGTGGCTTCAATCAACAATAAGAGGCCGGCCAAAACAGGTTGGCGGGCCGGTCAACACTGGTTGGCGGGCCGGATCTGGCCCGCGGGCCGTAGTTTGGCCACCGCTGGTATAGACTAAGATTTGTCTAGACAGGCAGTCGGATTTGCGACAAGTCCTGTGATACAAAAGATCGGCAGAGTCTGATAAACTAAATTCAGGCACACCTCGGAGATATTGCAGGTTCGGTTCCAGACCACCGCAATAAAGCGAATATCGCAATAAAGCGGGTCACACCCATTTTTTGGCTTCCAGTGCATATAAAATCATAAAATCATGTTTACACTACGTCTATTAAGTGCGCAATAGCGCTAGGTCTAAAAGAAACAATGTGCTGTAAAATTAAAAATAATTTATTACTAAAATTTAAAAAAACTAATCTTCATCATCTGAGCCTTCAGCGAATTGTAATCTGTATGCTAGTGGAGAGTCTTGCCTCGATGTTGATGGCTGTTGACTGATCGGAGATCTGGTTGCTGACAGTTGGGGTGGCTGAAGAAGATACTTTCTAATAAATAAACATGAATAATTTGAAAAAAGCGTAATATCTGCAAAGCGCAATAAAGCGAAGTATGACTGTAATCAGACTTCCGAATTACTTGGGAGAGGTGATTATTGATAAACGCAATCTTGGAAGACATTTTGAAGAGTGAGCAGGAAGTGTGATATAAGTAAACGTTGACAACATTTTATTTCACAACTCCATATATGGACGATGACTGTTTGAATTTTTCAGACGCATGAGTCATGGAAAATATTACATGAGGAAAAGCTATCCTAATACGTACTTTGAATGTATTGGCTAGCATTTGAGGCGCGAATAAACAATCGCTATTATTGGGAATTTTGTCGAAAACGCCAGGTGGAAGCGTGGGCCGGTAACTTACGATATAACGTAGAAGAAGTTTGACATATGGCACTGCATTCCAGAAAAACGTCAACATAGACAGCTCGGACCTTGCCACAGAAAAGAAGTTGCCAAGACTATTCTACTTGCTAGAGGGGTTAAAGATTCATACTAGGCTGGCAACCTCAGCATAAGAAAAGGATACTCATCCACCACAGCAAGCGCTGGTGATTGCTTCATGCTAGTTCTCACGGAAGAACCTAAAGTAGAGGTAACCCCAGACTCCAAATAGAGCAGGGAATGAGTAATGATTACATCAATTTGTGAATAGTTGTATATTATCATTTGGTGAATGTATGTAAATTTAATATGTTCCTTCAGGCACAAGTCACTGCCGCTGTCCAGTCACAAATTTGTCCTTAAATTAAACCGACATATTGGTGATTTTTTCATCACATGCCCTGAGTGATATTATATACGCTCAGGGACAGTAAAAAATCAGAAAAAAAAACGGCTGACGGACAGCCGGAAAAGGCTTACCATCAGGAAAACAGATATTTAGCAGTGGAATTTGTTCTTTTATTCCCTCTAAAGTGTGTGGTACCAGTACAAGGCGACCCGACTATTTGTGGTACGTCCGGGAGAGACTATTTGCTGTACTACTAGGCTGTGGTTCGAAGCTCCAGTTCGACACTTGAAGATTCTTGTCTTGACCCGGAGAGGTTACTTCCTGAACTGATCTGGAAACGTGCCCCTCATCACATATACGAATATACGGAAAAGCAGCGTCGACACTTCAACATTTTAGCAAGTCCCATTTTTAACAGGCCAAAACAAAAGAACTGTATTCCAGTCCTAAAATGACGAAACTCATTTTTTTCCATAATAACCAGTCATATTTATTAACATTTGTTTAACAGTAATTAATCATTACATTTGTATATGTTGATTTTAATAAAGTCATAGTTGAAGTAATTATTACAGAGCGAACTGCACACGTGTGAATCCGGATTTTATATATATATTTTTATATCTACATCTGAAGAGCCATTAGGAACAAGAATAATAATAATAACAGGAATTTCGCTTAATTAAATCAGATGGAAACTCCAAACTCACAACGAAGACCAAAGCTGCGGTATATAACACCTGCGTCACCAGCACACTTCAATATGGCAGCAAAACATGGATAACCTATGTTAAGCAAGAAAGAAGGCGCAATACCTTCCATCTACGGTGTCTACGCCACATCCTCGGCATTTCCTGGAAAGATAAGGTGATTAATGTCGAGGTGTTGTCACGTTCTGGCCTTCAACGCATGTATACACTGCTTAGACAGCGCAGACTACGCTGGCTTGGACATATCCGCCGCATGGAAGATGGTCGCATCTCGAAAGATATCTTCTACGGACAACTGGCAGATGGCAAAAGATTAGTTGGGCGGCCGCAGCTGAGATTCAAAGATGTGTGCAAGAGAGACACGAGGGCACTGGACGTAAATCCAGCAACCTTGGAGGATGAAGCTGCCGATCGCACCAAGTGGCGATGCTACCTGCGGCGCCACCACAGATTGAGCGAAACGAAGCTCACACAACAAGCAGAAGAGAGGAAAAAACGTCGAAAGGAACACCAGAAAAATAAGCAGCTGAGGGCTGTCACCTCACGGGCGGATTCCCATAGTCAGTTATGACTGAAGGGGCTATTATTATAAATCAGCTGGGGGCTTGAACGAGCTAAATCATACAATATACATCTTCACGAAAGACGGCGGGTCAGATAAAAAGTTAACGTGCTCAGACTAATTCAGCATTGTTCTTGACTTCTGAAACATCCCTCGAGGTAGAAGCATCATTATCCTTCTATCTACAACTCTGCCAAGAGTAAT
Organism: Oreohelix idahoensis; assembly: GCA_024509875.1. Taxonomy (NCBI): domain Eukaryota; kingdom Metazoa; phylum Mollusca; class Gastropoda; order Stylommatophora; family Oreohelicidae; genus Oreohelix; species Oreohelix idahoensis. The sequence continues at coordinate 199,511 of JAMPIV010015175.1, forward strand.
CTTGTGCGAAGGTAGACACCTTTGAAGACCCACATTAGATACTCTAGAATTTGGCCACTGTTGGACCACTACTGCAGAGAAAAGGGGAGGCAACCAGTGACAGTGGCTATAACCAGCTTCAACCATGTACGAGCATGGGAAAGAACACGGCTCAACTGCTGTCTAAAGTCTAAGTCATATTGTAGCAGTATTTCCAGATGTAACATTTAGTCACAGCATGTATTTTTATTTCTTCTATCAATGTCAACTTTCGACCCCAAAACTCTAATCTATCCGTCATCGTATGAATTTACAGCCGGGTGCGACAATGATATATTTGAAATTTTCGACAGATGAATAAGATGGATCTATCTGTTGTTGCCCTAAAGACGCCGCTAGGCGTGATGGGAAACTACAACAGAGAAAATCAATCTGCTGTTGCCCTTAAGACGCCACAAGGCGTGATGGCCTCTGACTGCTTGGTCGGTCTTTGGCTAAGGACGGAAGAAGAAGAAGAATATGACAAAGAAGGCAAGACATTTGTGATTTAATTATGACGTTGCTACAGTGTGCCCTACACATTATGACGTTAGTATTTACTACAAATTATATAGTTACTACGTTACAAATGGAAAAATATAGAGAATATGTGACACTCAGAACAGAAGCAAAGAACAAAGTGCTAGCAGCAAAACAGAAGTCCTGGGAAGAATTTGGAGAAAAGCTAGGAAAAGATGCACAAGAAAACCAGAAATTGTTCTATAAGACCCTAAAGAACATGAGGAAAGAAAAACAATGCCCTCTCAAATTTATAAAGGACAAGCAAGGCAAATTGCTTACTGCCCCGAAGGAAGTAATGGAAAGATGGAAAGAATATTTCTCAGAACTCCTGGATGGTGAGCATGATGAAGCATCAGAAATGATAACCACTGACACAGAAGAGGAAACCAATGATGGTGAAGATGACATAAAGATGGAAGAACTGAGGGCAGCACTAGAGAAAATCAAGATGGGCAAAGCAGCAGGGCATGATGGTATAACACCAGAATGGTTAAGTACATGGGAGCATCAGGCGACCTATTACTCTTAAAGGTCCTACAGGCAGCATGGTGCAACAAGACCATACCAAAGGATTGGGAGATTGCCCATCATAACACCAATTTTCAAAAAGGGTGACAATCGACAATGTGGAAACCATAGAGGCATATCCCTTCTCAGTGTCCCTGGTAAAATCTACTCTAGAATACTAGAGCAGAGACTCCGACGCCTAGCTGAGCCACAATTGGATGAGGTCCAGTGCGGATTCCGAGCAAACCGAAGTACTCAAGACCTAATCTTCACACTCAGACAGCTGAGTGAATAGGCCCTTGTGTATAAGAGTGAGATCCATCTTTGTTTCATAGATCTGGAAAAGGCGTTTGACAGGGTCCCCTGGAGCAAACTTTGGGACTGTTTGGCAAGGAAGAATATTCCAGCACTTCTGATTCATGCTATACAGAGCTTCTACAAGTCTTGCAGAAATTATGTGAGGACAGCAAACCATAAGTCAGAAGAGTTCAGGACCACCACTGGTGTAAGACAAGGTGATATCCTATCACCTTACCTCTTCATACTCCTTATGGACGATGTCATCAAGGCATGTAAGGAGAGAACAAGAAAGTATTCAGTGGGGTACTGGAAGATGAGACAGATCTATATTTCGGAGCTGGCATTTGCTGATGATGTTGCCCTGATTGCTAAATCAGAGGCACATCTCCAATTCAACCTGCAAGTCTGGAAGGAAGAGCTGGAGAAGAGAGGGATGGTCATAAGCAGCTCTAAAACAAAATCCATGGTGATATCACGAGAAGAAAGAAAACATCAGATTAAGTTGGGAGAACAGGTCCTGGAGCAGGTCGACCACTTTAAATATCTCGGAGCTATTATAGACCGAAAGGGAGGCATCAAAGAAGAGTTGGCCACTCGAAAAGCAGCGGCTGGGAGACTTTTTCAGGCCATAAATCGTGGATTCCTCAGCAAGAAAGAGGTTGGTAAGAAAACGAAGATGGCTGTATACCGCTCCACCTATGTCCCAGTCTTGACATATGGATGCGAGTCGTGGGCAATGACTACAACCCACAAAAGCCAGATCCAAACCTCAGAAATGAGGTATCTGAGGAAAGTGGTTGAAGTAACAAGAAGAGACATGGTCCGCAACCAGACGATCCGTCAAGGCCTAAAATCCCATCCGCTGCAGACCCAAATAGAACAGTCCCAACTAAGATGGTTTGGCCATGTCTGCAGAATGGGAGAAGATCGGCTACCACGACAAGCATGGGAAACAAAGAGCCAGGGATCCAGACCTCCAGGACGACCCAGAGTCCGCTGGGAGGACAACATTAGACAATCTTTGAAGGACCGAGGACTAGAATGGAACCAGGCCAGGAAGAAGACAGCTGATAGAATGGTCTGGCGCTCTCTCTTCCAAACCTCTACACCTCACGGTAGAAGGGGAACGACTAAGTAAGTAAGTATACTGTAAACACAGACAACAAAATACGACGTTACAATAGTTGTATACTGTAAACACAGACAACAAAATACGACGTTACAATAGTTGTATACTGTAAACACAGACAACAAAATACGACGTTACAATAGTTGTATACTGCAAACAAGGAAAACAAAATACGACGTTACAGTAGTTGTATACTGTAAACACAAACAAAATACGACGTTACAATTGTTGTATATTGTAAACACAGACAACAAAACACGACGTTACAATAGTTGTATACTGTAAACACAGACAACAAAATACGACATTACAATATTTATATACTGTAAACACAGACAACAAAATACGACGTTACAATAGTTGTATACTGTAAACACAGACAACAAAATACGACGTTACAATAGTTGTATACTGTAAACACAGACAACTAAATACGACGTTACAATAGTTGTATACTGTAAACACAGACAACAAAATACTACGTTACAATAGTTGTATACTGTAAACACAGATAACAAAATACGACGTTACAATAGTTGTATACTGTAAACACAGACAACAAAATACGACGTTACAATAGTTGTAATACTGTAAACACAGACAACAAAATACGACGTTACAAAAGTTGTATACTGTAAACACAGACAACAAAATACGACGTTACAATAGTTGTATACTGTAAACACAGACAACAAAACACGACGTTACAATAGTGGTATACTGTAAACACAGACAACAAAATACGACGTTACAATAGTTGTATACTGTAAACACAGACAACAAAATACGACGTTACAATAGTTGTATACTGTAAACACAGACAACAAAATGCGACGTTACAATAGTTGTATACTGTAAACAAGGAAAACAAAATACGACGTTACAATAGTTGTATACTGTAAACAAGGAAAACAAAATACGACGTTACAATAGTTGTATACTGTAAACACAGACAACAAAATACGACGTTACAATATTTATATACTGTAAACACAGACAACAAAATACGACGTTACAATAGTTGTATACTGTAAACACAGACAACAAAACACGACGTTACAATAGTTGTATACTGTAAACACAGACAACAAAATACGACGTTACAATAGTTGTACACTGTAAACAAGGAAAACAAAATACGACGTTACAAAAGTTGTATACTGTAAACAAGGAAAACAAAATACGACGTTACAATAGTTGTATACTGTAAACACAAACAAAATACGACGTTACAATTGTTGTATACTGTAAACACAGACAACAAAATGCGACGTTACAATAGTTGTATACTGTAAACACAGACAACAAAATACGACGTTACAATAGTTGTATACTGTAAACACAGACAATAAAAAACACGACGTTACAATAATTGTATACTGTAAACACAGACAACAAAATGCGACGTTACAATAGTTGTATACTGTAAACACAGACAACAAAATACGACGTTACAATAGTTGTATACTGTAAACACAGACAACAAAATACGACGTTACAATAGTTGTATACTGTAAACACAGACAACAAAATACGACGTTACAATTGTTGTATACTGTAAACAAGGAAAACAAAATACGACGTTACAATAATTGTATACTGTAAACAAGGAAAACAAAATACGACGTTACAATAGTTGTATACTGTAAACACAGACAACAAAATACGACGTTACAATAGTTGTATACTGTAAACACAGACAACAAAATACGACGTTACAATAGTTGTATACTGTAAACACAGACAACAAAATACGACGTTACAATAGTTGTATACTGTAAACACAGACAACAAAATACGACGTTACAAAAGTTGTATACTGTAAACACAGACAACAAAATACGACGTTACAATAGTTGTATACTGTAAACACAGACAACAAAATACGACGTTACAATAGTTGTATACTGTAAACACAGACAACAAAATACGACGTTACAATAGTTGTATACTGTAAACACAGACAACAAAATACGACGTTACAATAGTTGTATACTGTAAACACAGACAACAAAATACGACGTTACAATAGTTGTATACTGTAAACACAGACAACAAAATACGACGTTACAATAGTTGTATACTGTAAACACAGACAACAAAATACGACGTTACAATAATTGTATACTGTAAACAAGGAAAACAAAATACGACGTTACAATAGTTGTATACTGTAAACACAGACAACAAAATACGACGTTACAATAGTTGTATACTGTAAACACAGACAACAAAATACGACGTTACAATAGTTGTATACTGTAAACACAGACAACAAAATACGACGTTACAATAGTTGTATACTGTAAAAACACAGACAACAAAATACGACGTTACAAAAGTTGTATACTGTAAACACAGACAACAAAATACGACGTTACAATAGTTGTATACTGTAAACACAGACAACAAAATACGACGTTACAATAGTTGTATACTGTAAACACAGACAACAAAATACGACGTTACAATAGTTGTATACTGTAAACACAGACAACAAAATACGACGTTACAATAGTTGTATACTGTAAACACAGACAACAAAATACGACGTTACAATAGTTGTATACTGTAAACACAGACAACAAAATACGACGTTACAATAGTTGTATACTGTAAACACAGACAACAAAATACGACGTTACAATAGTTGTATACTGTAAACACAGACAACAAAATACGACGTTACAATAGTTGTATACTGTAAACACAGACAACAAAATGCGACGTTACAATAGTTGTATACTGTAAACACAGACAACAAAATACGACGTTACAAAAGTTGTATACTGTAAACACAGACAACAAAATACGACGTTACAATAGTTGTATACTGTAAACACAGACAACAAAATACGACGTTACAATAGTTGTATACTGTAAACACAGACAACAAAATACGACGTTACAATAGTTGTATACTGTAAACACAGACAACAAAATACGACGTTACAATAGTTGTATACTGTAAACACAAACTAATCACGGACCTCATTAATGTTATCCACATGCCCCTGAACGTTGGCCAATGAGATACGAATTTTCTATTATTGTTTGCATTATATGTTGGCATATTACTGAATAATGCACACGTCTCGTGGTGAGGCCGTCAATAAGACAATCAGCCTCAATCGGAAGCAAGCTCGTGACGGGTTTAGGTCAACAGTACACACAAACAAGAACCAGGAAGTAATATCTCGGTCGAAATGTCGATCACAGAACCGCTCTCTGGCGACACATGTTATAATTTGCAGATTATGAGAATACGGATGACAGAAATAAAGAAAGAAACAATGAAAGAAAGAAAGAAAGAAAGAAAGAAAGAAAGAAAGAAAGAAAGAAAGAAAGAAAGAAAAGAAAGAGGGAGGGAGGGAGGGAGGGAGAGGAAAGAAAGGCAGACAGACAGATACTGAGGGATAGATTGGTGGATGGATGCAGGCAGGCAGGCAGAGAGAAGTTAGATAAGAAAGAAAGAAAGAAAGAAAGAAAGAAAGAAAGAAAGAAAGAAAAGAAAAGAAAGAAAGAAAGAAAGAAAGAAAGAAAGAAAGAAAGAAAGAAAGAAAGAAAGAAAAGAAAAGAAAGAAAGAAAGAAAGAAAGAAAGAAAGAAAGAAAGAAAGAAAGAAAGAAAGAAAGAAAATAGGCAGTGAGGAAGTGATTGTGTTTGAGACAGGCAGGCGGACATACGGAGGAACAGGAAAATATATGTATTTTTTAAATATTGTATACTGAATTTACCTTTAAGGCGATCTTTGTCCTCTCAAGGCTGTGTGTGGTCCCGGTTGCCGGGTCCTCCCAGCGCAGTAGAGGCAGTGAGTGGGAACTGTGTCTGTGCCAGACTGCCCTTTTTCGAGGACCTTCGGTCCCGAAAGGATTTTGGCTGGACGGGCGTCTGGGAGACATGGCGAAATGGTTTTATAGCGACAAGAGCAGAGTACACATGAGGGCAAGTTCGGGGCACAGCGGATTGATCTACCGCTTGCTTGTCACATTGATCACAGAAACAACAATTAAAAGTCTGTTGTACCAATATACGCCGCTAGGTGTGACGGAACAACGGACGATTTCTTGTTGCCCTAATGACGCCGCAAGGTGTTATGGCCGAAGATACTGAATTTCTGTTTTTGAGAGTGGACGGAGGGAGACAGAGAGAGATGGACACATACAAAAACTGAAAAAGGTATACATATAAACTGAGGGATGTATCTGTGTGCACAAGTGTGAGCGGAGAGTGCTGTGATATCAGTGTGTGATGGTCATCATTATCATCATCATTGACTTTTTCACTCCCTGTGGAGTATGGGGTCACCCACTGCAGCTGGTCCCCTTGCTGGAAGCCTGCACAAAAAAACATTCGTATGTTCTTGCAGTGACAGTTTATGTAACAACTTGTTTTACATGACGAGGCTCCCAGCAACTTGCACAAACTCCTATTAGTCGCGTCTAACGATAGTGTATGGTGGTGCGTACAGAAACATGAGAATTTTGAAATATCAGAGTGTAGTGTGATTGTAAAGAATAGTAGTATTGGCTAATTGAGTGCGAGTGTGTAAGGCGAGCGTAGAGAATGAGTGTTATTGGGTGCACTTCATAAACACATAGTCAATGAGTGTGTCAGATGAGTGTAGATAATGAGAATAAAAGAAAAAAATTTGATGTATTCAGTTTTACAACTGAACCGTTACTCATAACAGGGTTTCTTCTCATATTTTTGAAAATAAAGTTCGTTCATTAGATCTTGCGATGCTGGGGCTCCTGAGTGCATCCTCAGGGGTTCCAGGAGAAGTCTTTCTACAACTTACATAAATGTAAGTACGTCTATACGCCAAAAATTCCAAATATCCATTGAAAGACGTTTTAATGTCCGCCGCTGGCAAGGTTTCTCACCTTCGTGAACAAGCTTTCTCATATCCGACTAATACTAAAAGCTGTGAAGAAATCGTCTGCTTCCCATCGAAGGAAGCCCTGTCTGTGTATGGTCGAAAATGTGGCAATGAATTCCAAATTCTGTGCACATCCAACACATAAAAGCCTGAGTTCCACATTGCACTAAAGCCAACGTATACATAATTAGTACGTAATCTTTCTTCTGAAGTCTGTTTAAGATTTATTTAGATTTGATATTTTACACACACCCCCCCCCCCCCTCTCCACTAAAATTTACTTATTTACTTAGTCGTTACTCTTCTACCGTGAGGTGTAGATGTTTGGAAGAGACTGTCTTCCTCCTGGCCTGGCTCCATTATAGTCCTCGGTCCTTCAGAGATTGTCTAATGTTGTCCTCCCAGCGGACTCTGGGTCGCCCTGGAGGTCTGGATCCCTGGATCTTAGTTTCCTATACTTGTCGTGGTAGCCGATCTTCTTCCATTCTGCAGACATGGCCAAACAATCTTCGTTGGCACTGTTCACCTTGGGTCTGCAGGGGTTGGGTTTTTAGGCCATGACGTATTGTCTGTTTGCGGACCATGTCTCTTCTTGTTACTTCAACTACTTTCCTCAAAAATAAAATTAAGTGTTACAAATATCACAGGACAATACCTCAGGAATCTTCGGCTCAGGTGTGAGGTCGGTCCTGTTGTATGGCTCTGGGGCATGGCGAGCAACAGGGACGGCTGCCAAAAGGCTACGGACTTTCATGGGTGGGTGCTTGCGTGGAATAGAGGGATTGAAATGGTGTGGCGGGGTTGCCGGCGTGGAACTGATGACAAGAACTAGACAAGTGCCAGTGGAACAAGAGATGAGAAGAAGACGATGGCGATGGATAGGACACACACTGAGGAAACCTGTTGATAGCATTACAAGGCAGTCCTTGTTCTGGAACCCCCAGGGCAAAAGACGCAGAGGTAGACCAAGAAGCACATGGAGAAGAGAGCTGGAGACAGAGGTGAAAATGATAAGGAGAACGTGGAAAGAACTTGAGATGATGGCACGTGACAAGAGGACTTGGCATGTGTTTGTTGAAGGTCTATGCTCCTTTGGGAGTGGAGGGTTATGAATGAATGAATGAATACCTCAGAATTTTCTTTACCAAGTAAGCTGACATATCGGACCTACAAGGAGAATCTTCAATGGCCCCCCACACTTTCTGCAAAAAAGTAACTGTTTATTAATAGATTCCAATTAAAATTAATTCATCATCATCAGCTGCCATCTCCACAACGAATGTTGGCTGTAATGGATCTCCAACGTCTTCTGTCTCTTGTCTTGGTGGTGCACTCTGATAGACTCTTTTCTGTCCATCTCTTGATGTTATCTTCCCACTTATTGCGCTGTCTTCCCCTTGCTAGTTTGACTTCAACTCTCCCTTCTTTTATGGTCTTCTGCAAGGTGTTATGCCTTTTTATGTGGCCAAAGTATTTATTTTAATTACACATATCTTAAACTATGTGCAACAGGGTATTCGTACATGATATGCTGTTCACTCTAACAACCGAATAAACTACACGCGACGCTCCAAATTTACGAATGCTTTCAATAAAGTATCCTCCGTATTGGCTACAAATTCATCGCGTACGGCATCGTCCCTTTAAAAGGTGCCATGAAGTAGTCTGGAGAATTTACATCTCTGAAGACTGCAGGCACAAAATTTCCAACAACACAGTGCAAATGTTTGAAATAAAATGTCCAACATCAAACGTCCGGCATGACATGCAAACAAGAGTGCTTTTATTTAAACCGAATCACCTAAAAAAATCTCTGACTTGCAAGAAAGCTCGCAGATCATGTCCTGTGAGCATGTTGAAGGGGGATGTGTACAAGGACATGCCTCACACAATCGAAGACCTATGACAAGTTATGCAGCAGAAAATTGCAGCCATTACTGAGGACGCCTGCACGAAAGTTATTCGCAAATTTGGAGCGTCGCGTGCAGTTGTGTCTGGATGCCCGAGGTGACCAATCTCATCACATAATGTAACAGAATCCTGTTTCATGCAAGTTACGGCACTGTTTTACAAACTGGAGGAGTAGTGGGTACTCCCTGGGGAGATGTGGGAGAATCTAAAAACGGGGAATGGAAAGGGAGCACGGTAGGTGATTCCGGAAGGAACATTATTATCTGACAAATGATACTTTTAAAAATGACGTATCCTGAATACAAAATAGGGCCTACCTTTACCATTAATTTTATATTTCACGACTATGTTCATAAGATTCTTATATAGACAAGAGTTTACTTCTAGCGGCCATATTGAGATTTAGTAATACAAGACACGTGATAAGATTACAGGCAAGTAGCACACTGCCCTCTTCTTTCTTACATCTGTGAGGGAGACAAAAACATGAACTTTCAATCAAGGATTAGAAAGAAAAAAAAACATGGGCATTCAGCGAAGGAAGTAACAGTAACGATAAATAATGGACGAAAATAAGGGACAATTTCCCGATGAATAAGGGACAATAACGCGATGAATAAAGGAAAGTAGCGCGATAAATATAGCAAAACAGCGCTAGGCATAAGACAGAGCGATGAATGAAGGGAAACAGCGCGATGAATTAAGGGAAACAGAGTGATGAATAAAGGGAAACAGCGTGATGAATGAAGGGAAACAGCGTGATTAATGAAGGGAAACAGAACGATGAATAAATGGAAACAGCGTGATGAATAAAGGGAAACTACGCTATGTATAACCGTTAGAGTGGTTAAGAGCAAAATTTGGTTAGAAGTATTTCCTATGAGATGAATTTTTATGATGGAAATTAGCTGATTTTTAGTTTATAGTCTAAGGGGAATAATCGATAGAACGAGAAGAAGTGGTCAGGAGTAGTGCTTACATCCCTTGGTTAGCGGTGTTTTGTTTGTGTCTGTTATTGGCTCGGTGAGCTCGGCTACGTGGTCGTAATTTCACGTGTTTTGAATGGTCGGGTTAGTTGTTTGTCAGACAAAGTGTTCTGGAGTGTTCGAAAATAGTTGTCGTTGTAAATCAATGTTTTAGATTAAATCAGTCAGCTCCGAGATGTGCTTGAGTTAGCATCAGTCTGTTTTGAGATGTAATAGAGTAGCATCTAGAAGTGGCAGCGAGTAGAAGTTTTCATCGGGTCGATATGTCAATGGTTTTGGTTGATTCTGAGGTGGCAGAAAAGTGACTATCGCCTAGACGTCTATCCAGCATTATTTGCACATTTGTGTACGACAGTTTGTTATTTATTCTGAGAACACGACTGTCAGTGTTCCCAGTGAGAGAAATGTGTGTATATTCGAGAGACCAGGTACGTTGAACATTTTGAGTATTATAACTAGAAGTGAAGTACAGTAGACAAGCTGACAGTCTAACGAGCAGTATAGCTTGGTAAATGCACATCCCTGGCGGTTAGGCCAGTTTCCTTAACCAGATACGCCAAGAATAGCTGCAGATAAACATATGAGAACAAAGTGAGATAGACAGTAGAATATTGAATATAGTGGAGAATAAAGAACTAGCAACAGTGGTTCTCAAAGTGTGGTACAAATAGCCACTAGAGACAGTTAGGATAACTGAAGGAGCGAGAGAGATAGAGTGACACTAAATTATTACCTACTGAATCTTGTTGTACAAGTCTACCAACCTCAGGTGGAAGGTTGGGCATATTATTTTACATTTTCGACGACTCATGTAAATAAAGTTCTGCGTTGAATTTGAAGCTTGTTGTCATCGTAAAATCATTCATCAACTGTTGGTATGGGCAATGTCATCGACTGAGAGAAAGAAATTTTCTTTTCATAAACAAGCAGCCTACTGTTTAGGGCAGAGATACGAACCTATACGATCAACCAGAGAGAAGTAGTATATAATAGACAAACCATCATCAACGGCCACAGATGAATGAAGGGAAATAGGGCGATGAATAAAGGCAAACAGTGTGATGAATAAAGGGAAAATAGAGCCATGAATGAGGTGAAAATTCGCGATGAATAAAGGGAAACAGCGGGATGAATTAAAGGAAACAGTGCGATGAATACACAGAAAACGTGGCGGTGAAAAGGGGAAAACAGCGTGGTGAATAAGGGAAACAGCGGGATGAATTAAAGGAAATAGCACAATGAATAAAGGGAAACAGCGCAATGAATAAAGGGAAACAGCGCAATGAATAAAGGGAAACAGCGTGGTGAATAAGGGAAAACGTGGCGGTGAAAAGGGAAAACAGCGTGGTGAATAAGGGAAAACGTGGCCATGAAAAGGGAAAACAGCGTGGTGATTAAGGGAAAACGTGGCGGTGAAAAGGGAAAACAGCGTGGTGAATAAGGGAAAACGTGGCGGTGAAAAGGGAAAACAGCGTGGTGAATAAGGGAAAACGTGGCGGTGAAAAGGGAAAACAGCGTGGTGAATAAGGGAAACGTGGCGGTGAAAGGGGAAAACAGCGTGGTAAATAAGGGAAAACGTGGCCGTGAAAAAGGAAAAATAAAACGTGGTGAATAAGGGAAACCGTGGCAGTGAAAATGATAAAAATAGTGTGGTGGATAAATGAAAACGTGGCGGCGAAAAAATAAAATAGCTGGTGAATAAGGGAAAACAGCTTGGTGAATAACGGAAAATAGCGCAGCGAACATTGGAAACAAAAGTGGCCTATGTTAACAGACATGTCACGGTAGTGAGTAATCAGACCCAGAGAGTGCATGCCCGAGTGCAGACGCGACAGCTGTAAATAAAACGATCTGTATACACGCTCAGGCCATGACGACTGCATATTTCGACTACATTCCGCAGGTTTCGGTGGAGTGACAAGCCACTCGCCGCCTGTGTTTCGTGAGTCCTTGACCTAGACTGAGATTATACTGTACTCTTAAACAACCTACTCCCATGTCTATTCGGATACAATGACGGGATGGAAGATACAAAATTATCACGAGACAAATTATGCAACATAAAACGTGTCATTATTACATATGGCTTATTATTACAAAAACTAGCTGGAAAGGACACAGGTTTAAAAACCAGTTTATACCATGTGTTTCTTTCGAATCCCCCAGGATATAAGAAAGAGTCATTTCCGTTTTCAGTCTTTATGAAGCACGTATCCATCAATTAACGATCGCCTGTTAGAGAACGACGCTGCAATCCGTGAATCAACATGGTCAAGATTGCTGGAATTTTGCATCAAACATAAGACCAGCAAGGATGGACGTGTGAGAGGATGCATCCGTCGTATGCACAACCAGCACGCTAAAGGAACAATTAGCATTCATACCCTTCGACACCTGCTGAGGGGGACTGAACACTTATAGGTTTGCCAGTGATGTCGATTCTGTTCAACAATAACGGACGTATCACTGCCCCTAGCTAGGAAGCCTGCACCTAAGGATTAATTTGCTGTTGTAGCCCTGGCTACTGTAGCGATTTGTTCTGCATGATGCGGGTGCCAGCCCCATGTACTACCTCATATTGGTGGCCGCTTCCGACTTGGCTGAGGGAGCAGTACTATTATTTCTGTCTACACCGGGGGGAACGTATACCACAGCCCCTGTTAGAAGGATGATCTACGAGATAATGACGGCAGTTCTCTAGGACAGATTGTCATCTGTATCAGTTACAACAACACGTCAACACGCCTGAAACGTAGTTTGTCATGTTGCACTTCTTTAGTGTTGTCCATTAGTTTTAGGACCGGTTTACGGCGTTGCTGGACCTAATGCAAAACATAATATTGAATCTCTGTATATAAAAGGGTTGCTGGCCACAAAAGTCTTAGAGCTTGTGTTGCCTATTATTATTAAACCGTGTTGTTGGGTTGGGGGGGGGGGGGCAGTCTCGCTGAAAGAAAGACAAACAAAGAATAATACTTTTGCACCATCAGGCATGTCGTACTAGGCGACTAATCTGAAGTTGCGCTTGGTTCTGTCAACCCTATCATGTAAAACAGACAGCCACCGAAACCATGACCACAAGAGCGCGCGACTGCTTGGTGCATCCTTCCTGCAAGGAGAAGGGACCAGCTGCAGCACTGGTTACATGTTCCGTACGGAGCACACGAGAAAATAATGAGTATTATTAAACGCAACAAATGTGACAACAAAACGTGACAACAAATGTGACAACAAAATGCTGACAATTTTTTAACCACGAGTACTACCTTCAATAAATGACCCAGCTTAATCTTCATTCTTGGCTGTGTGCCGTATGCATATATATTATTTATAACATTCTTTCAAGCACTATCCACTGTCTTCTCTCTCCTAACCCTCAAAGGCGTCTCACTATTTATGTTGGTCAGTTAAGTTTAACTTCTAACCCGGTTTCCGAGTTCGCTCCACCAACAGATATTTTTTACATGAGTTCGACATGCTTCAGAAGGTCTGATTGACTGTCAGTTTGTAAACCTACGTAATGTCAGGACATTGCTGCATGGGCTGAGTATCTTGTGTTACAAGAAGCCAAATACGGCTTGAGACGTCGATGTGAATGTAATGTATAAGCGTGGGGCGCTTTTGCGCTTATCATATATTTTATCCATAAGGGTCTAATGAAGTATAAAGCAAAAGTTAATGTCATGCAGAAACAGCGCCCACGCTTTTTGTCAATTTGATTTTTTGACTGCAAGCTATAAACTCCTTGAAAAATTATTTTTGGGTTTTTAGTGCATTAAAAGCGTGTGTTTAAAATATTTTTATTTTCTTCTTTTTAGTGTTAGAAAAAATATGACATACTAAAACATAAACTATATTTTTACTTATTGTAAATTTCTTAAGCGATCTATTTCTTTTAGAGCGTCAATATTACATGCCTTTGTGCCTGTTAATTTGGGGCAATCAATTTCTTCAATATGAAGGCCATCTAGAGATCGAACTCGACTTTCCCTTGATTCATAATTTTATAATTTGGATTGTTTCCCTTGATTTAGCTAAAGTATTACCCTGTTTTATGCATAGAAAAAAATAAATCACACCACGCACTCTTGAATTTTTAATTAACTTGATTAAGGCCCCTGATTTGTTTAAATGTCTTTACGAAAAAATTTAATTACTCATAATGTCATAATTGCAATATTAAATTATTAAATAATTGACTGATTATTGTATTGTTATCGAGAATACATAACTATGCCAAGTTTCAGAGCTATTGCTCATCTGGAAGTGATTGAAAAATCGATTGCAAAATTTGAAAGGTGACATGAAAGTGACTTACAAGTGAAGTTAAATAAAAGCGAGTAAAAAACGGCTTGCTTCTTTGTTAGCGGTGTGTGGATTGGCCACCCATAAGGGTCAAGTTTTGTTTTTACTGGAACTCGTAAATTATCAGCTATTGCAGCCTCATCACTTCGAGTGGATAGTTGACGATGGATTTTGTTAACACATACACACACATCACTGAAATCCTCTAGAAAGTTGTCGAAAGTGTATCACTGACACTAAATGTTGATTCATCTTATCTTTTAACCCCCAGTGTCAAATGTCGTCAGTCCTATTGTATGGCTGTAAAATATGGAGAACAACAAAACAACAACCAAAAAGCTACGGGCATTCATAAATGGGTGCTTGCATAGAATAGGATTGAAGTGGTATGACAAGATCGCTAATGTGGAACTGATGACATGAACCAGACACGTGTCAGTGGAGCAAGAGATGAGAAGACGACGCTGGAGATGGATAGGACACACACTGAGGAAACTTGATGGTAGCATGCAGTCCTTTATCTGGAATGTCCAATGTAAGAGAGATAGAATGAGACTAAGGAACATATGGAGAAGAGAACTGGAGACAGATATGAAGTGAATTAAGAAGACACTTAACAATCTTGAGCTGATGGTATGGGTAGAATGACTTGGCATAAGTTTGTTAATGATCTATTGCTCCATGGAGAGTTAAAGGGTGATCAATAAATAAACGAAGGTTACCATACTGATCATGTTGCCATGAACAATTTCACGAAAGCGCCAAGCTGTTTTTTGTTTCATATCTAACAAAACCAAAACGCAGGAGAAGCTAATAATATTCTGTGAAATGAGATGCTTAATAACAGTCATTAAAGTCACTAGGAGAGACAGAATGAGAAATGATGACATCAGAAAAAAAATGCATAAATTACATCCCGCACACAGTACAATTATGATAGGAAACTCTATGCAGAGCGATACTACAGGAGGCAGTCTGATCATCAGAAGTAGTCCCCCCGTCGGTCAAGTGTTTCGGCCCTTTATTATGGATAGACAATATCACAGAAATCCTACAACAACGCGGATTCACAGCAGCCAGTTCGACACACTTGACTCAACAACGCAAATTTCAGCTCCTGACTACGCTTCACGCCAACAGTCAAACGATAAAGTAAGCAAGTAAGTAATACAACTTTTCTTTCATCCTGAATTTCTCTGACTTTATTTTTGTCTCCCGGATACATATCTTGACACTGCCACATTAAAATGTTCATTAATCATGATTATATGTAATACTCACGAGCGTAAACGATGCGTCACCTCTGTAACTGTCTTTGTTTTTTTGTTTTTTTTTAATTACGTTTCCTGGGAACCGCGCTGGTGTAATGGTTACGACGTTGTACTGGCGACCAGGTATCCAAGGTTCAAGCCCGGGCGTCAGCGCTTGAAGGGGTGTCAACGACTGGGATTTTGACTGAATAATCTGAACGGCTCCAGCACATAAACCCTGTGTGGATGGGAGGGAGCGAAGCTCCTGACCGGGTTGGTAGGAAAGTCCACTGACCCCTCAACCTCGCAATGACATGTCATTGGGCCAAAAGGGCTGGAAAGCTCGAGTGCCGCTGGTTAGGAAAAAAAAAATTACGTTTCCTCGCAGCGCGCCACTTGATATATATATATATATATATATATATATATATATATATATATATATATATATATATATATATATATATATATATATATATATATATATATATATATATATATATATATATATATATATATATATATATATATATATATATATATATATATGGGAGGAAAGGATATATATATATATATATATATATATATATATATATATATATATATATATATATATATATATATATATATATATATATATCTATATATATATATATATATATATATATGGGAGGAAAGGATCCCGTTACACGCCCATTGAGGCATATTGGGAATATGGTGTTAGGCCCATATTTTCTCGACCATCGGCACACTAGGGGTGATGTGGTCAGCACAACGCCGGCCGCCTTAACCTTCCCAGAAGTTGCTCTGGTACCCAGTTGGGGCTGGGTCGACCCAGGAGCCGTTTGCGGCCTAAAAAATCCCACCGGATCGAACCATAGACCACTGAGCTAGGAAGCCAGTGCACTAACCACTATGCTACCGCGGCTCCCATATATATATATATATATATGAGATTGTGTATACTGTATGTTCTGTACTGTATTATTCCTCGCGATGACGCGTTTACGCTTTGAGTTCAGCGTTGCCACTCCTAGAAGGATTCACTTAGATCTAGGTTTGTTTTTTTTTTTGTTTTTTTTTTGTACCGTTTAGGTGGCATTTTACTTCATTAGTTGAAGAACGCCATCTAGAATTCGCCCAAATCGACTAAAATCGGTCAAAATAGCCCAAAAATCGCCCTAAATAGCCCAAGTCGCCGATATCTATGGTTTTTTTTCTCCAAAATTCAGAGTGATAACGCTGTTTGAATTAATGTTACGTTGTTCAGTATCTTGGTTGTCTTTTCTGCCATACTGTTTTCTATTAGTCAGCGGTGCATTTATGTCAATCCTGCAAAAAAAAAAACTAGCTTGTTGGTACCTAGGTATCTTGTCTATTCTAGTGGGCCTTATCGAATCATCTCCGTGGAGCATGGAACCACCAATGCACCTGGTCCTGTAACCTGCACCAAAGCTTTCACGTGCTCTTGTAGCGGTAGCTTTACATGATGACCTTGTCAGCCCCACTCACAACCTTTCATTAGTCACCTCTTGTGACATGTTTTTATTTGTTCAAAGATAAAAACGAATATACATGACCGGGTGGCATAAAATACAGTACACCACACTGGAATCAATACAAAACACCAGAAATGAAAACATAATGTATGATATGAGATGTGAGCTGAATACGTACTAGCCAAAGGACATCAACCATTGCCCTTCGGTGATTACCCCTGCCATTGTGGAATCACTGGAAATGAGAGAGCCGATGCTCTATCTAGAAGTGGCAGTAAAATGGAACAATTCAGCCACCCTTTCCCCTATCGAGAAGCTAAAACTATCATCAACAACAAGTACAAATACCGGTGGATAAAGGAAAGTGATATATACAACAGATGTGACTCAATCCACCAGCTAAATAGACACCATCAGCCCATCATTTCCCGCTTGAGAACTGGCCACTGCAGATTACTAGGCCACTTCTATCGACTCAGGATATCTCTAACGAATGAATATCCTCGTGGAACCGGTATCCAGACCCCTGAACACATTCATCAAAACTGCCCAACCCATGATGACCCACGACACCTGACCTGGCTAGAGGGTGATGAGCCCAGGCAGAAGCTATGGGGCTGCCGCGCCGACCTGGAAAAAGACTGTGGACTTGGTCCTGGCGACAGGCCTGCAGATTTAGCATGACTAAAAACTGTGGACTTGGTCCTGGCGACAGGCTTGCAGATTTAGCATGACTACAAACTGTGGACTTGGTCCTGGCGACAGGCCTGCAGATTTAGCATGACTACAAACTGAACGCAGAAGAAGACAGTATACCACTATTATTTCTCCGTCCCGTATAGTTCCCGTGGGTCTTTGAAGAGAGGAAGAAGTAATAAGACTATAGCACCCTCATGCATGTCGTTCAGCTTTACATAAATTTTGTTGATTTTGAAAAGGCTTTTGACAGCATACATAGGGACAGTTTATGGAAAATACTGAGGGCTTATGGAATTCCAAGCTGCATAGTGGCAATTATAAAAAGCCTCTATGCCAACTTTACGTGTAGTGTTGGGCAGAGCAACCTAACCTTCGAGGTGAAGACAGGAGTACGACAGGGATGCCCCTTATCAACCACTCTTTTTTTAACAGTCATAGACTGGGTGATGCGCCAGACAACAGAGGGCAGTCCAAGAGGAATAAGATGGACTACATTTTCTACATTGGAAGATCTGGAATATGCAGATGACATTGCACTGCTGGCACATTCACAACAACACATCCAGGAAAAAACGGATAGACTTAATAAATTTAGCCAGCAGGTGGGCTTGAACATCAATTTAAAGAAGTCTGAGGTCATGACGCTCAATGTGAGCAACCCTGAGCCCATATCAGTAAGGAATCAGCAATTGGTACAGACAGATACCTTCACATACCTAGGAAGCATAATAACACCAGACGGTGGGGCAGGCAAAGACATCAACATCAGAATGAATAAGGCAAGAACAGCCTTCTTTAGCCTAAATAACATCTGGAAGTCCTCCCAATACAGCACAAGCACAAAATTAAGATTATACCAGAGCTGTGTGCTTTCTGTGCTTCTCTGTGGTGCGGAATGCTGGAGAGTCACAGAGAAGGAAATGTCAAAATTGTCCTCTTTTCACACAACATGCCTAAGAAAAATTCACCGCATTTTTTGGCCGAATACCATCACCAACCAAGATCTGCTTACTCGTAGCAAGCAAGAGGACATGCACACCATCATAGCTGGCAGACGCTGGAGCTGGGTTGGTCATGTCCTCAGAAGAGACCCCGATGCCATCACAAGAACAGCTATGCTTTGGACCCCCGAAGGAAAGCGAAAGAGAGGCCGACCAAAAACAACTTGGCGGAGGACTGTGGAGGCTGAGATGCAAAGAATGAACCAGAGTTGGGGCACTGTACGAAGGATGGCCACCGACCGTGCAAAGTGGAATCAATTTGTTGTTGCCCTACAAGACGCCACTAGGCGTGGTGGCCACTGACTGCTTTGACGGTCGGTGGTTAAGGATCGAAGAAGAAGATGCATGTCGTACAAGGCAACTAATATGAAGTTGCGCATGAGGCTGGCAACCTCATCATGTAAAACAAATGACCACAAAAACCACCACTGCAAGAGCTTGTGTCTGCTTGGTTAAGGCTTCCATCTACAGTGGTGGACCAGCAACAGTGGTGGCTCCATGCTCCGTAAGGAGTACAAAGGAAAGTTATGATGATTCCTTCTCAGTATCCTCAGATACCCCCAGAACTACACGGGGACGTCATATACGGGGCAGCAGATGTCAATTATTTTTTCCAGGCAGGTCTAACATGTTTATATATTTACTCTAGGGTTTCCCCGTTTCAGAAGCAGAACAATGAAAAAACCAGCCGTACAACAAAGACTATCAAAGCTAACACGGAACTCGTTATCAGTAGCCTTCTATCTTAGGTCAACAAGTACCTGAATTAAGATGAGCATTTTCTACAAAACAATATGTTTACCAGTTGTTTTATTGCTGTAGTCTCGTCCTTCTCATTTTTTTTCTGCTGGTATAAATAGTTCTGCCAAAATATAGGAAACTTACGCACTCACTCAAGGATCCCGTGGGTTGGGGAAGAAATTTAGAAAGAATGGCAACAATGGGGAGCAGAATGATAGATATCCCAAATAAATGTTAAAAAGAACAAGGAATGGTACAAATATGTATGAATAGAGCGAAGGACAGTCAATTAGTGTCGAAAGGGTCGACACTGCAAGCACCGTACGGGACTCTGAGACTGACACAAGGGACAAGACCCAGCAGTCTCCCTGGTCGCACATCGGGTGCTGGGTGCCTCTAAATCCCAGCATCTGTATGTCCCCACTCCGATACACACAAAATTCAAGGTGCCTGAAATCCTCCAATCCTGGTGGTACCTACCCCATGTACACTGGTTGAAGATACCCAAATCCCTCCTCCACGAACGCGTAATAACAGTAACAATATTTATATTGATAATAATAGTAATACTATTTTTTTTAAATGAAATAGTCAAAACGCTGTAATAATTAATAATCAAAAAGAAACAAACCATTATTAAAAAACACATTGATAAGCACAACTAACTACTCTAAATGTAAGGAAAAACAATAAAGTAATACAAACATCAAGACACGAGAAAACTGCATGTAATAAAACTAAGAAAACAACAAATTCTAATATAAATTGTCATCACCAACAGCAAATAACAACAGCTATTTAAATACAACACAAAACCGAAAATAAAATAACACAAAATACCCTAAGTATAACCGACAATTAGGTTGAACAGGGTAGACCAAGATGGGGGGTGAGCGGAGACAAAAGATCATCTGATGCTAGCGCGCTCTCCTCTCATTTCCTTTAAAGCAAACTGAAAGAAGAAACGTAAAGAGCTAGCTAGACGTGTTACTTTTCGGAACTAGCTCTCATATGGGCTTCATCATTATTATTATTTTCTTTTTCGCTCCCTTGATGGGGCATCAAGGGCCACTACTGCAGTTATCCCCCTTATAGTAAGTCTGCACAAAGAATTTACGTGCTCTTGCTGCGGTTGTTTCTGTAACAATTTGTTTTACATGATCAGGTTGTCAGCCCCTTACATAATTTTATATTAGTCGCCTAGTACGACATGCCCGATGGAAAAGTAGTCCTATTCCTTCTTTTGGCACATGAGACACCCCCGGGCACTACACGGAGGGGGAAGACGCCTTATCATGCTAGCTGATAAATACTAACAGTCCTTTTCATGGCATTTATTTTCAACGTTGCATTAGAGTTCAGAGTTCTCTCTCTTTAACTAACAACTGCGCTCTGATATAACCGACAGTCTTCTGTCTGGATTGATAAATACGTGCCTCGCTACGAGGGGGCAAACACTTCACAGAAACAGGACAAACATAAATAACTGGAGAATTATTTTGAGACTACTGCAATTGTGAATACGACACTCATTTTAATGAACCTGTGGTACAAAGGCACACACATAATAATACAGACCCTGCCCACAAGACACGTAGGAATGTTGAGGTGGACGAGTTTTCTCTTCGGATCCTGTTAGGGCAAGCATAAAGGAAGGATAAAATCTTGGGTAGACATCTGGCAACCCGGGCATAAGTTTTATAGGACGCCATTTCGTTTTTCGTATATACGTGCAGTGGCTAGTATTGAATTTCGTAATTTTCTATTCTTTTCAGTATCCGTATACCAAATCTGACATGTTTTTTTTTAGTGTTTTTTTTTTAATTCCTTATAACATTTTAGGCGTGCTGCTACTTAAAATGAATATGTACGCCTACTATTTAACTTCTTCCCCTCTTAATTTAAAAACCAACTATATTCAATTACGCAACGATAGTTATTAGGGGTATATGTCAATTATCTCCGAAATACTAATTAACTTACAACTTGAAACTCACTGTCACTGTAATAATCTGCATTCCCGGCAACTAACAAAAATTAATCACAAAAAACACTGGACGGACACAGCCGATTTTTACAACTCGAGAGCTGCAAGACCGCCGCACTCATGTTCGTATTGTATTGACGTATCTGGCCATGACCCCGATCCACACAAACAAGTCTTCAAACGTAAAACCGAAAGGTGCAGCACGCATAGTGACGGAATTACCATAGAAACTTCGGGCGATTCTTCTTCTTCTTCTTCCGTCCTTAGCCAAAGACCGACCAAGCAGTCAGAGGCCATCACGCCTTGTGGCGTCTTAAGGGCAACAGCAGATTGATTTTCTCTGTTGTAGTTTCCCATCACGCCTAGCGGCGTCTTTAGGGCAACAACAAATAGATCCATCTGCCGTTGTTTCCGTAATCGGTGTGACAAGCCAATGGGTGATCAGCCCATTGGGCATTCGGGCGACTGCTACCAACCAAAAAAACTGCACTATAAAACGAGTCTGGGAAACTGAAACTAGATATACTCGTAGATTCTATGCGGGAAAATCCGTTATCCTGATGCGTGCGGTCCGAAAGCAGAACATTATAAGAGAAATATTTTATAGAATAATACATTAAATTTTTATTTTCCTTCGGGCACAGATATGCGCAGCACACATAGAGAATACGCCACTGCCTGTTACACGCCCACTGAGGCATATTGGGAATATGGTGTTAGGCCCATATTTTCTTGACCATCGGCACACTAGAGGTGATGTGGTCAACATCCCGCCGGCCGCCTTAACCTTTCCAGAGTTGCTCTGGTACCCAATTCATGAGGCTGTGTCGACCCCGGAGCCGTTTGCGGTCTAAAAAATCTCACCTCAACTGGGGATCGAACCATGGACCACCGAGCTAGGAAGCCAGTGCACTAACCACTGCGCTACCATTCAAGGAAATATTCAAGGAAAAAACAATTTTAAAAAATGCATAAAATATGGGAATAGAATACAATGTATTGAAGTATGAACATTAAATTCCGATACATTAAAAAAAAAGAGAGAGAATCACAAACTATACACAGAGTTAAATGGTCATTTTCAGTACTTTATACATGTTCCTGACTGAACGTCACAAGACATTTAGCATTTGCAAAAGGGCGTACAAAAAACAATGTTTTTGCGACACCGGCATCATTTTTTATGACAGCTCTTTCAAGTACAGGTAAGAATCACATCTTCAGGTAGCTCACTAATGCAAGGGTCTGGCATGAGTGATGAGTCATCAGCACTGATTGTCCATCCAAAATTCGTTGGGGGCTAATGGTTCGTCCATGATCAACACTGTAGAGCATGAGTATACCATGTAAAATGATCTTTTCAGGTCACCTCGCAATGAAGAGCTTGTGCAAGGTAGGCCTTGTAAGTTTGGAAGACAAGCTTGGGTCATCATTTCAAATCGAAGTGCGTCAAATGTCTTGCACATATCTTACTCGCAGCCTGGTTTAAGAACCTTCACCAAGTATTCCTCGGCAAGCTTAAAGGATTGAGTATTTGGAGGAAGACGCCGACCAAAGTTGTGCACATACTTGTCTGGTTCTGCCTTGAGCGATGACACACAATGGTGCGTTTCTTACTAGTCACATCAGATCCTGTAAGAAAATGGGTAGCAAGAAGGACGTCTGTGGTAGCACCTATCTTGTCTACAAGAGTATGGGTTATTATGATATCTAATGCCGACTTTCTCATCCATGTGTCAGAGAGTCCATTTTCATTAAAACTTGTAGAAATGAATGAGTATCACAAAAACACCTGTGTCGTTTGAAAGCACAACGACACGCTGCAACCGTTGTTTAACGGCATGGAAAACGGTCAGGAATAATACGTAAGTCAGCCTCCTCAACAGTTACTTGAAGAGTATCCTTGATTTTTGTGACGCTTCCATCTTTTATTTCTAACGCCGGAGTAGGTCCACTTTCAAGCAACACCCCGCTAAGGATAGTTTCCCATTGTCGATTAGTTGATACCGTCTTCAGAAACTCGCTTAGGGCATCTTGAATCCAGTTTTTGTTGTCAACTGACGCCCAAAATCTTGCCATCTGCACAGCAAGCTTCGTAGTGGAAGCAATGGAAGTCAACGGTAGTGGTTGCACAGAAGACTTCTTTCTCTCTCAGAATTTGATTGATGATTGAAGGTAGCTGTAAAAAAACATAGTCAACACTGAATTTGCAGACATTATTCCCATTACTGTCAAAGATTGTAAACAGGTCTTCAAATGTGTCGTGTCCCTTAACTGGCAACTGTCGCAACTGATTCATGACATCAACAACAACACTGGTTTTCAGTGTATGCTCTTTCTGTAAATTTTTGTCTCTGGCATCTAATTTTTTTGTCAACTCAGACATGCGTTAAGACTTCATGGGTTTGGTAGTAGCACCATTCTCATCTAATAAAGATGAAGGTGAAAAATCGTAGGTAAGAATTTCTGCCATTGTCATTCCTCTCTCCTTGGCAATATCAACTTTTCTCTGAACCTGCAAATGATCTTTGATGGAATTTTTCACAGTTTGCTTTTTTATCTGCATGTCTGGATGTGCTAGATTTATAAAAATGGAACGTTTTTGCTGGAGAATGGTGCCGATAGTGGTTTTGAGCGGGTTATAAACCTTTCCTCTCGAAATATGAAGATAACTTCTTGTGCTGTCGTCAAAAATTGGAGCATCTTCTTAGCATTAAATGCTGGAACAAATGCATTGGTTAGAATGTTGTGAAGCCTAACTTCACTGTTTCCAAGGTATGGGTTTTCTCTGCTTTCAACATACTGTAGCATCTGTTGGATGTTGGCTTCCATTCTATTTCTGAGGCTTCCTGTTAACTATGATGCATTATCAGCTCATAATCAACTGGTGTAATGTTCAGCAGCCCTTGAAATATTTTTCTTATGAGGACTTCATGGTTAGCAAGCTCCCATTCAGCAATGTATTCCTTCCTTTTTGTTTGGCCAATGGTCCCTCCGGCTGACTTCTGAGAGCGGTTTATTGTTTGTTCGAGAGCCATGTCGACACCCACAGCATTAAACTTCTCATTTGTTCTTCGAACAACAAAATGAACTTTTTGAACCGGTCATAAGAAAGTATGATGGTGAGTCTCAAGACTCGGCATTTGCTCGAAGAACAGTGAACCCCATCTCAAATAACTGACTCTATCAAAAATGTGGAACATTGGAAGGACATCATTCATTGTTTGCAGGGAGAGGTTCCAGCTTCTCTCCCTGTTCGCTCTTATGAGGTTCCATACAAGACTTATCAGATGCAAGAATCCCTCCAGATATTTGCACTGCTCAGAGTTCTTAACTTGTTCCTGTGTGAAAACATCCAACGATTTCAATGTTTCTTCTGATGTTGTGATCAGCTCTTGGAACTTGAGTTATGCGTCTTCTGTTGTTGAGTGTTGCACATAGCACTGAGCACATCACTAGCTTGTGTAGCTAATCCAGCATCATCCTCAATGGTACTCAAAAATTCCTTCCATTTAAGCCTCTATACTACTTCTGCTATCATAAACATTCCTTTCACTGACCATACGTAATTGCTACCTTTAAGGACACTCTCTGCTACTTTTGGACCAAACACATGGTTTTCAATGAGAATGTTTTCTAACCCGTTGGCATTTATGTATTTTCCAATACATGCAAGTAGAATTTTAGTCATATGGAAGGATCCCAGGAGTAGCACAAGGTCTGGGAATTCATTTGTAACCAACTGAATTTCTGTGGCAATATGGAAAACCCCTTCATCACATGCAACTGGCAGTGCTTATTGATCGAGATGTAAAAGAAAGCTTTGACAATTCTTCATGCATGAACACACACTAATCGTATACTGTCACTGGGTAAGGCAGTATTGAGAGAAAACCGACATGTTGTAGCGGAACATTAGCTTTTGAGATGATAGCATGAATGCCAGACCATGTCAATGTACTTTGGTTTGTTAACCCTCCAACAGCTTGCAACATACTTATCACTGTCTCTTCCTTCTTGGTCTCATCACATGGTACAATATTAGCCTCGTCAATGATTTTGAAATCTGGTGGAATGTTTACATGTGTTGATGGCTTGCAATAATTTCTAACCTGCTGACATGGAAGTAGAGCAACAAACCGGTTTCCAAGTTTATTATGAACTACTGTTGACAGCTTTGGCTTACTGGGAATTACGCTCGGAATTTCCTGATATAAGACCATTACAGCATCATGGGTTCCCCGCAGACCTGAAAGACTTGCCTCTTCATGGTCAAAATTATCCATAGCACCAACAGTGAAGTTGCTTCTGATAAAAGGACTTATAGGAAATTATATAAGGAATCCAAAAAAACATGTCAGATTTGGTACAAGTATACTGACAAGAACAGAAAATTACGAAATTCAATACTAGCCACTGCACATATATGCTAAAAACAAAATGGCGTCCTATAAAACGTATGCCCGGGTTGCCAGATGTCTACCCAAGATTTTATCTTTCCTTTAGGCATGCCCTATAAGGAAGTGGCTTCCTAGCGCAGTGGTCTATGGTTCGATCCCCAGATGAGGCGGAAAAATTTTTAGGCCACAAACGGCTCCTGGGTCGACCCAGCCCCAAATGGGTACCAGAGCTACTCTGGGAAGGTTAAGGCGGCCGGCGTGATGCCGACCACATCACCCCTCGTGTGCCGACGGTCAAGATAATATGGGCCTAACACCATATTCCCAATATGCCTAAATGGGCGTGTAACGGGTTCCTTTACCTTTACCTTTTTTATAAGGAAGTGACTTATCTACACCATCTCCCTCCAAACGTTTGCTGGTCTAAGCTTTCACTGGATATAAATGTTTCATTCGTTCGTTCGTGCCGTTCCTTCATCACTCCCTGTGAAGCATGAAGCCACCCCTGATATCCTTACATGAAGTCTGCATAAAAACATTCACGAGCTCTTGCAGAAGTGGTTTCTATAGCAATCATTTTCACATGATGATATTTCCAATCCCATGTACAAACTCATACTAGTCGCCTTTTGCGACAAAGACTGAGGGAAAGTAGTCACATACTTTGTTTGTCTCCTCAGAGAACACTTGGACATACACATGATATATATATATATATATATCCAATATATATTATCTATATAATATCATATAAATATATATATATATATATATATATATATATATATATATATATATTCTTTGGAGAAAACCAGAACATGGCGAGTCAGATTTCTCTATAGCGCCGGAATAAAACTTCCAATCCGTTATCTCCCAACTCAGAAAGGAAAAAAACAAACAAGTAGTGTACATACAGAAGCCCTCGACTACTGCTGCGCTAATTACTATCACGTTAAGTACCACTTCACTGCTCTACATTGAACCAGCGACCAACACAATTTTATATCTGGCATGGATACTAAACCAGAAGTACTCGTACTGTCCAAGTTACTTAGAGCAAGTGCTACTATGCGAACATGATCTAAAGCTCCTTTAAGTAAACACACTTCAGATCACGTGTTTTTTTTTTTTTTTTTTATATAGGCAAAAGGTTCAACGGTTTTGTAATACGTTAACGAGTGTTTTTATCAGCAACTATGTTTTGTCAAATATCTTGATAAATTATCACTAGAATCTGCTATTTACTATTCCTATAAGTACACCGAGGTCAAGTATGTGGTCAGAAGGGCTGAAATGTCACCAAATGTGGAACTGATGACAAGAACTAGGCAAATGCCAGTGGAGCAAGAGATGAGGGAAGACGCTGGTGATGGACTGGAATACGCTGAGAAAACGTGTTGGTAGCATCACCAGGCAGTCCTTATACTGGAATCCACAGGGTTATAGACTAAAGGAAACATGGAGAGGAGGAAAGTACAAATGACGAGGAAGACATGGAAAAACGTTATGCTGATGTCATGTGACAGGAGGACTTGGCATGTGTTTGCTAAAGGAATGTGCTCCTTGGAGAACTAAAGGGTTTTGTGTCATGCATGTCGTAGGGGACGACTAAGATGAGGTTCCGCATGTACCTAGCTACAGATGCCACTACTGATACAGCACATGAATGTTTTGATCCATGATTCAACGCTCCATAAAGAATAATAAAGGAAAAGAAATGAATAAAAATCGCTAAACTATCATGGTAACATCACCCATATGAAGAGCTTCCAAGACAACAAGCCTAATGTTTGTAAATGTACGTAAGAGTAACACTTCACAAACTATGTCAGAAACTCAAAAAAGAGTTGTGATATAGTGGATCCTATCTCACTGCAACATCCCTGGAAATTACTGGCAAAGGAAGGGGGAAATCTACCTAAACTTGACACAAGCATAACTTATGAAGAGGCCAAAGGTTTTATCAAATGCAGATACAAGAGCATGTGGGAAGCAGATCATCCAGGCCCCACAAAAATGATGCATATTACCAGCTCAGCAGAAGTGAACAAGCGGCAATCGTCAGACTTCGCACAGGCCACAACAGATTGGGATATCATATATTCAGCACGTTAAAGATAAGAACTACTGATAGGTGTAACTGTGGCACCGATAAAATGACTGCTGAGCATCTGCTTCAAAGGTGTCCAGCATATGAGGAACAGAGAAAGCGCATACGGTTATCAACAGTACTAAAAAGGTGTCGTTATTCGGGGTCGTGTACTGGTCATCAGTGAAGAAGGTCTTCTTTGGGTTACCACTGCATAAGTGAATCAACCGGTCATGTTGACACAGAGTGGGAGTGTCAGGTAACGCGAATGGTGGAATGGTTCTGTGTAGTTGACCACTTGATAATATTACACTCACACACTCTTATGCAAGCCAATGATGACTGGAACTACAGCTGACATTTCACAGTTTAATAAGGACGCACACATCTGGACAGCACGGAACATAGTCATAGGAACATGTTGACATGTACATCATTAGGCATTTGAATAGTAGATCATATTTCATGCAGCATTCAAATATGATGGGCGATATAAGGTAATCATTCAATGTTCTGGCAGACTATTGCCATATCCCCTAACTGACTGAACGCATCAGTGGGTGTGGGTGTGTGTAAACATGTAAAGAGTTCACTGGACGAACTTTTTCCTTGGCTAAGTTCTCCAGCGGCATATATCAAATGTTTATGTAACAAAGTTAAACCACGATAGGGGTTTTCATATTAATAAGATCTCCATATCACTGTCCGATAATAGGTTTGATATACTGTTCTCTTGACAGTGATCCATAACGATGACAAGAATACAAGATGGCTACCTTCCTGAGTTTTGCTCACTCACCCAGCAGAAGGATAATGATAAGCCAAAGTTAA
The DNA here is from genome assembly GCA_024509875.1 of Oreohelix idahoensis. NCBI lineage: Eukaryota > Metazoa > Mollusca > Gastropoda > Stylommatophora > Oreohelicidae > Oreohelix > Oreohelix idahoensis. Next base: position 228,567 of record JAMPIV010015175.1, read on the forward strand.
TTCACAATTTGAATATCAATAATTTCATAGAGTTTCCCTACAGTTCCACATTAATAAGGTTGCTTCATGTAGACATAAGCTCTGTTGGGAAACCTGTCATCTTCAACTGTATATATAAACGACCAACGATGCTCGAAACACGATGTCCATCTAGGTCTAACCAAATAGAGATCATCAAAAAGAAGGGTCTGGTATTACCTGGAGTCCGAATTAATAATAAAAAGCATGAGGAGAATCTCTGACAATAGAATCTCGCAGAGTCACTATCTCCTTCTGAAAAATCTTTCACAAATCACTTTTCAACCTTTAAAAGGACCAGCCCAAAAAATACACACGGCCATTCTCAGCCGGCTTTGTCGAGACTCAGTACGCCTCCGTAGGACAACGAATACCTGCCCCAGAGTTCGGCACAAAGAATATAGTCCGACCTAAACATACAAAGATATACAATATAAGACTGAATCTTCTTGCACTAGACAAGTAATACATATGAATTCAGGCCATAAACATTCTAAACAAAATCAATCTATTTTCTGGCCCTAACAAATGAGAAATGACATAAATTCGGTATTCATACGCTAAATCAATATTCAAGGGAGATCATCCACATAATCAAAAGTATAAACCAATCATGGATTATCTAGCTTTACAAAGGAAAGCATTTTCGTACACTCAATAAATACAAATATATATTTTTCCATATTAAATAGACATAAAGGACGAATTGTATGCCTCACTGAAGTAATCCGTGCGTCACACAATTCCATACAAATATAGAATACAGAATATGTGCGCAACAAGTACCATTCCTGGAAATACGCTACGGGTATATCAATAGTCTCAAGCTGACCACTGCTTTCTTTGAACATATTCAAGTCGACGTCTGAGGAGGAAGGAAAAAGTAAACGAACAAGATCATAGGGTCCGACGAAGCATCCTTTTTAAAAAAATGGTAAAGTCAACCGGCACAATTGTGTAAACTGTTCCTCGGACAATCCCAATAGTACATAACAAAAACGGAGTCCATGGGGCGTGATGCGCAACAATGTCTCAAGCCTACCTCGCCTACAAGCGGCGGACCCTGTTCTCCCCAGTAATCCAGCTGAAGGTTGGGGTTTCAATCCCTAGCGGGAAGCTGGATAGAACAGCAGACGAGGTCCAGGCGAAATCATTTTCCCAGCCAGTTGGGACAGGGATGAGTAAAAAATAGGTTCTGAAGTCGTCGATACTGGGCCAGAAGGTGCACCGGAAACCACAGTATCACGCAACTCGCTCTTTACTCTATGGATGAGTACACCGTCACATAACAAAACAACTAAACAAGCCAGGAGTCTGTGATGCGATTTTCACCGAACGGTGACTGGACCGTACTTTTTTTTCAAAGACACAGTTAAGGAAGAAAATTACTATCAAATGTTGGACTCTTACCTCTTCCCCATACTGAGAAGTCGAGGGACCCAAAGATGCAGCAATAGTGAATGCAGTCAGCGACCCATAGCTTGACTGCTTGCATCAGGATCAGCGAACCAGAGCTGGTCAAGACCGTACTCCACCTCCACGTGGTGGTCCTGGAAACAGTCTGCAGCAGTGCAGTCTGGCCAAGCGAGTACGGATCGCAATGGGAAGGCAAACCCGGTCCCTAAAAAATGCCGTGCTGAAGTCGGATGTGTCGACCGAAAGGTGCAGATATCACAGCTACGGCGTAAACAGACACAACGCAACCACCGTCCTTTTCAGGGCGAACGAGGAAGAAGAAGAAGAAACGTGCTGACATAAGATAGTTGACATAATCTCTGGTTGGCTGTTTTCTTCAACCTAGTCACAGGTGGCTCTATGGCAACCTTACAACCCCAATATTACATGAGAACAACAAGACTAAAACTCTTTAATGTTTATATGTGCTGACATAAGATGGTGTACACACGGGGTTCTTAACCTTCCTTGTGCTATATGCTCCTCTGATTGTCCGGTGAAGGGCATGGACCCTTTTATTTTGAAAAAAAAATCTATATAGATGTATAATTAAATTTGTTGCATGCAAATAATACATTTTATTACAAAGAAAAATCGTTAAACTTACATAATGTCAAACTGAACTACAAAAACAAGCTGTAAAAACAGAATATTTCTTTAAATGTGAAAACCTGTGATAATTTTCCGAGTAAAAATGGTGAAAATAAAATTCACATTTTTCGGTTCTGTTCACTGACCTCCTATAATCATTTTTTTAGACCACAAAGGGATCCGTGGACCACAAGAAACCCTGGTGTACACAATCCCTGGTTGGCTGTTTTCTTCAACCTGGACACAGGTGGCGCTAGCCTTTACCACACGACAGAAACGTGCACCCAATTGTTTAAGAGCGACAATCTGGGTTTTTTTTTATTTATTGCACTCTAACCTCACAGGCTGTATATAACAGTAATAACGTGCAGATAAAACCATACATACACACATGTCGCACATAAGTGCGCTTAATAAAGTCAGACAGGAACAATATACTGAACTGTCGGGACAGAGAACCAGACAATATGACCTAAAAAGTGACCTACGCGTTGTTACATTAAATTAAGAGTACAGAGTGACACGGCCCGGCAAAGCTGAACGGTAAAAAAAAAACCAATCTACAGTCATTGGAATCTATGTATAGGGAATTACAACTGAAGGGAACTGATCATCAGATGTGGTCCACCTTCCGACAAGTGCTGTGGCCCTTTTACCTTCTAAACGCTCTAGGACGTGGTTATCAACCTGTATGTGGAGACCTTACATTGGGTCATGGGGGAAAACTGTGATGGGTCGCGTCCATTACGCTTCCCTTGCTGGAAGTTTCAAGCAGCATGCCTTTGGTTGAATTCCTATAATTAATTTTTATTTGTCCATTTTGGTACATGTGTCTGCCAGCTCGACCAACTGTGAAATTTGGGTCGTGGTCTTTCCGAGAAAGTACGGTCATCTGTCATCGTAAGCACTCACAAGCAATCATAGAGTTCCTTTCATCTCTTGAGAGACTTATCACTCAACAATCACTTGAACAGAATCCAACCACAACACACTCTAGAGTGCCAGCTATGTATCTACTCCTACGAAACTGTTGACCACCATCTCTTTGAGTTTCCAACACTCGATGATGTCAGGAAAATGCTCCTTTCTTCGAGGCCAGATCAGTGGAACACCTTATATGGAGCGAAATAACAACTTGCCATTACATGCAGATACCACTACATGGGGTTGGGCCGAGGGGCGAGTTGATGTATGGCTGAGATATGTACTGGTTGTGGCTGATGTTTGAAAAGTTGATGTATGGCTGAGATTATGGAATACGCGAGAGCAGATGGACAGGTAAGGGGAGAATAAAAACAGCTGCAGGGGAAACAGTACTTTATTCTGGCAGAGAGGATGGTCAGCACAACGAAGGTGTAGCCATTATCGCGAAGAAAGGAATGGAAATGTCTTTACTGGAATGGAAACTCATCAACAACAGACTGATAAGAGCAAGACTGAGAGGGAGGTTCACCAACACCACAATTATACAATGCTATGCACCAACAAACGACAGCGATGAAGAGATCAAGGACGAGTTCTATCAACAGGTACAAAAAGAAATGGAAACTACACCCAGGTAGGATCTCATTATAGTAATGGGAGACCTAAATGCGAAAGTGGGAGCACACAATAATTATAACGAAAGAGTAATGGGGAAATGCGGCAGTGGAACAGCAAATGAGAGTGGGGACAAATTAATAAGCTTCTGCAGTATTAACAACCTGGTCATTGGAGGAACACTTTTTCCACACAAGGAAGTGCACAAGTTAACATGGGAATCACCAAACGAACGAGACAGAAACCAGATAGATCACATAATGATCAATGGCAGATGGAGACATGCACTACAAGACGTGAAAGTAAGAAGAGGCGCAGATGTGGGAAGTGATCATCACCTAGTAGTAGCAAGACTGAAAGTGAAACTCAGAGCTGCTGGACCAGTTGCAGTCAAACAGAAAAAATACAACATCACGAAACTGAAGGATCCCCTCACCAGAAAAGCTTTCGTGGTCGACGTAAAGAGAAGATATGAGATTATATCAAAAGTCAGGAAAGAACAGAGACTGATGATGTTGACCATGATGATTCAACACCATCTCAACAATATACAAGGATAGCACTAAGTCATGCTTGGGATTCCAGGAAAGAAAGAGCCAAGACTGGATAACACCAGATACGCTAAACACCATAGCGAAGAGAAAGGAAATGAAAAGAAAGAAAACAGAAGCTAAGTCTCCCAGGTTAAAGGCAATATATAGTGAACAGTACAGTCAGCTGGATAAGGAAGTTAAACGTCAAACCCGTGCTAACAAAAGGACATTTCTGGATGACCTTGCAAGACAAGCAGAAGAGGCAGCACTGAGAAATGAATAAAGCACAATATACAAAATAACTAAAATCATCAGTGGAAAACGAGGTGCAAACAATATTACATTAGTAAGAGATAAGCACAGAAATCTCATCACGACAGTAGAGGGACTGGAAACAAGATGGGCAGAGCATTTCAGAGAAACTCTGAATAAGGAACCACCAGAGACACAATTGAATGTTCCTGAGGCTGAAAATGATCTAGATGTTAATACAGACATCCCACGAAAAGAAGAAATCATCACAGCAATCAAAGGGTTAAAGAATGGAAAAGCTCCTGGTCATGATAACTTAAATGCAGAGCTATTTAAGACAGACCCAGAGCTAGCAGCAGAACTATTATAACCACTATTTGCACAAGTCTGGAAAACAGGGACAACACCAACAGAGTGGAGAAAAGGAATAATTGTCAAATTGCCCAAGAAGGGAGATCTTGCAGACTGCAATAATTGGAGAGGAATAACTCTTCTCTCAGTTCCCAGCAAAATACTAGGCAGGATAATTATACAGAGAATTTCAAAAGCAGTAGACCACAAACTGAGGAAAGAACAAGCAGAATTTGGAGAGAACAGAAGATGTTTAGATCATATATTTACCCTCAGGAACATTATAGAGCAGTGCTCAGAATGGCAAAGACAGCTGTACATTAATTTCGTTCATTTTGAAAAGGCATTTGACAGTATACATTGGGACAGTTTATGGAAAATACTGTTGGCTTATGGAATTCCAAGCTGCATAGTGTCAATTATAAAAAAAGCCTTTATGCCAACTTTACGTGTAGCATTGGGCAGAGCAACCTAACCTTTGAAGTTTTTTTTTTTTTTTTTTTTTACGCCCGCTAATACTCGAGGCGAAATCTCAGGTTATTTTTAATGTCTAACCTGACATTGATTTTTACGTGAGTATCCTATTTTCTTGTACAGAGACAAGTGTCCCTCGCCATTCAGGCAGATACTCGCCGTTTTCGGAGGTACCTATTAGAGCTGGGTCGGCTCAGGAGCCGCCAGTCCCTGGTCGACGACACTCCTTCAAATATCCTCGCCAGGTCTCGAGTTAATCCAGTCCAAATCCCGGTCGACGAAAAATCCTCAAATGCCGTCGCCCGGGTTTGATCCTGAATCACCCGGTCGCCAGAGCGGTGTTGTAACCACTACGCTAGCGCGGCTCCCAACCTTTGAAGTGAAGACAGGAGTACGACAGGGATGCCCCTTATCAACCACTCTATTTTTAACAGTCATAGACTGGGTGATGCGCCAGACAACAGAGGGCAATCCAAGGGGAATAAGATGGACTACATTTTCTACATTGGAAGATCTGGAATATGCAGATGACACTGCACTGCTAGCACATTCACATCAACACATCCAGGAAAAAACGGATAGACTTAATAAGTATAGCTAGCAGGTGGGCTTCAACATCAACCTAAAGAAGACAGAGGTCACGACGCTCAATGTGAGCAACCCTGAGCCCATATCAGTAAGGAATCAGCAACTGGAACAGACAGATGCCTTCACATACCTAGGATGCATAGTAACACCAGACGGCGGAGCAAGCAAAGACATCAACAAAATAATGAACAAAGCAAGAACAGCCTTTTTTAGTCTAAACAACATCTGGAAGTCCTCTCAGTACAGCACAAGCACAAAATTAGGATTATATCAGAGCTGTGTGCTTTCTGTGCATCTCTATGGCGCGGAGAACTGGAGAGTTACAGAGAAGGAAATGTCGAAATTGTTCTCTTTCCACACAACATGCCTAAGAAAAATTCTCCGAATCTTTTGGCCGAATACCATCACCAACCAAGATCTGCTTACTCGGAGCAAGCAAGAGGACATGCACACCATCATAGCTGGCAGACGCTGGAGCTGGGTTGGCCATGTCCTCAGAAGAGACCCCGATGCCATCACAAGAACAGCTATGCTATGGACCCCTGAAGGAAAACGAAAGAGAGGCCGACCAAAAACAACTTGGCGGGGGACTGTGGAGGCTGAGATGCAAAGAATGAACCAGAGTTGGGGCACTGTACGAAGGATGGCCGCCGACTGAGCAAAGTGGAATCAATTTGTTGTTGCTTTACAAGACGCCACCAGGCGAAATGGCCACTGACTGCTTTGACGGTTGGCGGCTAAGGATCAAAGAAGAAGAAGATCACATGCAGATACCACTACATGGGGTTGGGCCGAGTTGATGTATGGCTGAGATATGTACTGGTTGTGGCTGATGTTTGAAAAGTTGATGTATGGCTGAGATATCTACTGGTTATGGCTGATGTTTGAACAGTTGATGTATGGCTGAGATATCAAATGGTTACGGCTGATGTTTGAACAGTTGATGTATGGCTGATATATCTACTGGTTATGGCTGATGTTTGAAAAGTTGATGTATGGCTGAGATATCAACTGGTTATGGCTGATGTTTGAACAGTTGATGTATGGTTGAGATATCAAATGGTTACAGCTGATGTTTGAACAGTTGATGTATGGCTGAGATATCAACTGGTTATGGCTGATGTTTGAACAGTTGATGTATGGTTGAGATATCAAATGGTTACAGCTGATGTTTGAACAGTTGATGTATGGCTGATATATCTACTGGTTATGGCTGATGTTTGAAAAGTTGATGTATGGCTGAGATATCAACTGGTTATGGCTGATGTTTGAACAGTTGATGTATGGTTGAGATATCAAATGGTTACAGCTGATGTTTGAACAGTTGATGTATGGCTGAGATATCCACTGGTTATGGCTGATGTTTAAACAGCTGATATACATCAAAGTTTGGTCGCGTGGAACGTCTCTGTGAGCAATCTGATACAGAGTTATTATATAACTGAAATATCTACTGGTGTTGGCTGTTCAACTTTTGGAAAAAGGCTTCCAGTAAGTTGGTCAACCGCAGTGATGGGCTCTTGCTCCACTAAGGCGCGAAAATCTCACAAACACATGCACAAAAGAAGACAGAAATCCACAGTCAAGTGAATAAGCAGATACTTTACAAAACAAAAACATGCGTAAATGATGAAAACAAAACACGTAAATGAAGACCAAAAAAAAAAAATGTGTGAAGGGGAGTAAACCTGGTTCATTCATTCATTCTCCTTTTTCACTCCCTTAGGAGTACGTAGCCACCACTGCAGCTGACCCCGTCGAAGGAAGCTTGTACCAAAGCTTTAATGTGCTCTTGCAGCAGCGGAAATGAAGCACAGTATGATGTGTTCTTCGCTGTCATCCAAATAAGTCACTCACGTCGTTAGGGTTAGGATTAATGTCAGGGTTTAGAGTTAGGATTCCCATTGTTCTTCCTTTCAGTCGAGGTTTCTGTAGGCTATCTATTCGTTCGACATACGGTTCCCAGCTCCATGTACCTCACATTCGTTGCCTATTATGACATGCACGAGTTACGAAAAGCCGTAATCGTACTTTGCCTCCTCTGAGACCAAAGGTGCCTACACGGGGAAACTTCACTACATACCTACTTCTTAACTAGGCTTACCTGCGAGTGTAAAGTCTTAAAGTCCCTCAAAGTCAGCCATCCAAAGAACACAAAATTTCTCATGGTTGTCATCTTAAGGATACAGAGTATTCCCAATAGCGAAAAGTGCAATGATCCTACCACCAAAGTAAATCCACCTTAGAATAATCACTGTCCACAATCCAAACGTTACTTCCCTCAACCTGTCACTTACTATTCTCGCATGCACTTAACAATATGCCCTGCTGAAAATCTCAAGAACACCGAATTATGAAGTGAAGGATTAATATCACAGTACTAAGTTCTGCTATTATAACTTCTACATTCGTGAAATGACAGTCTGAATGCGTCAGTCAATTTTCCGGGATCAACCGTCCAAAATTAGGGCAAAAATCAGGACTGAGATGGCATGTCCTGAATAAACAACACCGCAAGTTATGTCACACGCTCCGCGCGCTGTTGTTGTGTCCACTTCTTTATCCGACAGTTCTGATCTCCGAGGTTCTTGTTCCCAAACCGGCCTCACTCACATTTGCGTAACTGCCCCGAGAATACACGTCACAGGCAGAAATAAACGTGTTCCTATTGGCCAGTCGTTGGATATTTTTTTTCCTGTTTGTTTGTCCTTTGTGGCCGTATTTGTTCGTAGAGACTTTACAAGCTTGTCAAGTCACAGCTGGTTCTTTCCAACTAAAATGTCTGTCTACAGAAATACTTTTGCCGCTTGAGCGCCTTTGTGGTTGCCGGGCATTTTCAGATGATGGCAGATTACTTCTGAAGTAGCTGTCGTTATAAGGACATCGGCAGTCGCGTGAGCGCGAATGTGATCAGGCGACTCCGTTTTCAGTCTGATATGAGGCTAAGCTGTTTGCAACCCTCACTTGTCCGTCTCGCCACTCGCCCAGCGTTTGTTTCTGAAAACGAGATGACTCCCGCTGCCCTAAATAACGCCTGGTGTTTTTTCAGGGTATGCTCTTTTTGGAAATTTCTGTCTGTGGTATCAATTTTTTTTTTTTTTTGTCAACTCAGACATGAGATGAGACTTCATGGGTTTGGTGGTAGCACCATTCTCATCTAATAAAGATGACGGTGAAAAATCGTAGGTAAGAATTTCTGCCATTGTCATGCTTCTTTCCTTGGCAGTATCAACTTTTCTCTGAACCTGCAAATGATCTTTGATGGCATTTTTCACAGTTTGCTTTTTTGTCTGCATGTCTGGTTGTGCTACATTTAGAGACGTGGGAAGTGTTTGCTGGTGAATGGGTGCCGATAGTGGTTTTGAGCGGGTTATAAACCCTTCATCTCGAAACATGAAGAAAACTTCTTGTGCTATCGTCAAAAACTGAAGCATCTTCTTGGCATTCAATGCTGGAACAAAGGCGTTGGCTAGAATGTTGTGAAGCCTAACTTCACCTTTTCCAAGGTATGGTTTTTCTCTGCTTTCAACATACTGTAGCATCTGTTGGATGTTGGCTTCCATTCTATTTCTGAGGCTTCCTGTTAACTCATGATGCATTATCCGCTCATAATCAACTGGTGTAATGTTCAGCAGCGCTTGAAATATTTTTCTTATGAGGACTTCATGGTAAGCAAGCTCCCATTCAGCAATGTACTCCTTCCTTTTTGTTTGGCCAATGATCCCTCCGGCCGACTTCTGAGAGCGGTTTATTGTTTGTTCGAGAGCCATGTCAACACCTACGGCATTAAACTTCTCATTTGTTCTTCGAACAACAAAATGAACTTTTTTGAACCGGTTATATACCTAATGATGATGAGTCTCAAGATTCAACATTTGCTCGAAGAACAATGAACTCCATCTCAAATAAATGACTCTATCAAAAATGTGGAACATTTGAAGGATATCCTTCACTGTTTGCAGGGAGAGGTTCCAGCTCCCCTCCCTGTTCGCTCTTATGAGGTTCTATACAAGACTTATCCGATGCAAGAATACCTCCAGATATTTGCACTGCTCAGAATTCTTAACTTGTTCCTGTGTGAAAACATCCAACGATTCCAATGTTTCTTCTGATGTTGTGATCAGCTTTTGGGACTTGAGTTGTGCGTCTTCTGTTGTTGAGTGTTGCATAGCATTGAGCACATTAGCTTGTGTATCTAATACAGCATCATCCTCAGTGGTACTCAAAAATGCTTTCCATTTAAGCCTCTCTACCACTTCTGCTAGCATAAACATTCCTTTCACTGACCTTACGTAATTGCTACCTTTAAGGACACTCTTCTCATTTCTTCTTCTCTTCTTCCTTCTCCCTTGCACGTTCTTCTTCTGTTCTTTATCCTCACCTCCTCCTTCTTCTCTTCCCCTGTTTTCCTCTTCGTCTCTCATTGTTCCATTTTCTCCAAATTGTTCCCTTTTTTTTCCCCTTATCTCAGTGCTCAGCCTTCTCCTTTTTCTCCTTCTTTCCATTCTTCTCTCACTGCGTTCATTTATCCACACCTTTTTTCTTCTCTTTCTTCTTTCCTCTTCTCTTTCTCTCATCCTCCGTTTTGTTCTGCTTCTTTCCATCTTCCTCCTTTCCTTGTTCTTCTTCTTCTGTTATTGATTCCCATTTTCATTCCTCAGATTTCTTCTGCTTCTTTTTATTCATCTTCGTTGATGTGACGAATCAGTTGTGCACTTTTATAACTTTCATCCTCTTCGGCAGTAACACTTCATTTTCCTCACTGATCGTCCTATTATTTGGCATATTTTACGCCCTTACATTTTTGCCCAGCCGCTCCCAGACTTGTTTACGTTTCGCCTGATGAATCGTAATAATGCAAGGCAAATTTATCACGTAAGTCGTCTAGTCACCTTTGATGGAGTCGATCTTTATAGACACAAGGTGATAGCGCACGATCGATGAAAAGATAGCCATATTGTCTGAGAAATCCGTCTGGCGGATGCACGAAAACACAGGTGATAATAGTTCTAAAGAGCTTACCATTGGCTTGATTTGAGAGCCGGAAAAGACTTTAACTTTCATTGGTAAGTTGGTCTGAAAGTACAATCTGGGACTTGACCTGAGAAATGGAAATATAATCTAGCGAAATCGAAGACACAGATCAGACTGCATCGCAACGTCAAATTAGCAACTTCAAAGGAGCCAGAGAGACATTGGACTAAGAATTCCAGAATTATAAGTGACAGATCGAAGTATTTAGGCAGCTTTGAAACTTAAAAGTTGTGACGTGTAATGGAAAAGAGTCTACAGTGATCTAACAGCTCTCTGATTTGCTAGCTAAAACATGCATTAAACTACCTGTCCTGTCTTCTGCAGCTTACCCTTTTGTCCCCGCCCTCTTTCTTTAAACACTGGCAAACGCGGTGTTTACAATCTTCTTAGACCTGTCAGTCATAGCAGGAAAACAAATCTCGCTATGGTTATACTTCGTTCCACTCACGCGAGCTCATCTGTCAATCATATAATACTTGACAGCTAGACATCACGTGACAAGTATTGGAACAGACCTTTGAAGTTCACTCAGGAAAAATCTAGAAAATCCTCAGTACCCTTTGATCTTGAGCACGGGCATTCTAACGGGAAACCCGCTAGGAGATCAAAAGTCTTTTGATCTCGGTCAAAACTCCAGATGAAAAAATTTCTGAGAGAATGGGACGTAAAGCCTTTCATCTTGGGAACTCTAGCTTCTGAATTTTTGTCCCACACAGGAGTGCGAAATAACGCCATTAGAGATCAACAGCCATATATGATATATATACTGCTGTTTCTAAAACCCAATCATCAGTCGTCAGTCAGAATTCGAAGAGTATAGCGCGCAGTCCTAGAACCATTTTTCTTCTTGGAATATCGTTTATAAGTGATTCGTGGAGATTTCATTCTGGATTTCTGGTAAGAGGAAAATAGTTCTAAGTATTAGAAGTATTTCACGGTGATAGCCATTTAAAGTTAAACCCTTATACTTCACTTAGATTTTTTTCTTGCTAGTAAGGCGTATTAAATAAAATAACGCGTAGCGATTTTTTATAAACAGATATTCCAGTAAAAATGTTAGACCACGCCACCGATTGCTTCATAACTGAGACAAAACCGTATTTATGTTTACAGCGTAGACCGACTCGGCTCTTAACTCTCCAGGGGAGAGAGAAATAAAAACGACTGTTAACCAGACCGGACTTAAGGGCGTTAGACGACAGTGGGAGAAAAGAATACATGTTATATTTCATTTGTAATTATTGTTATTATAGCATCTATTAATTTTTAAATGCCAATACGACAAAGTAAGAGACACCGACGATTTAATAGTAACTAAATGATAGGTGATTTGTTGTACGGGTTACGTATTGGAAAAGAATAAAACATTGTGCGAGTGACCTGCCGGCCGCGAAACTGTGAAGCCGAGTTATTATCGACTCGATCCGAACCAAATCAGCGGCTAGCGAACGTCTGTGAGTGTGTAGGCCGCAGGGCAAACAACGCGTATCTTTTCATTTCGTTTATTCGTCAGGATTGACAGAGCGGATGAGAGATTGTCTTGTCCTCGTCCGTGTTAATTTTTATATAGAATGGTAGCATTTTCCCACAAATGTTTTCTTGTAGTTTTCGCAGACCTGATCCCCAAGTGGACAACCAGCGGTCTTTTTCATTTATAATGTGTGTACTAGCCCGATTTTGTGACTGTAAATTATAACCACTGGACTTACCAAATCCAGAATATATTATTTTAACAGCCCACAGTGGGGTATACCTGATATCATCATTATTTGTTCCCGACACCTGACAGTTGTAGTCAATTGGAGTACCTAGTTATACACTGTGCAGGACCGGCACTCTGGCAAAGAGTCGGCCGATACAAAAATCAATCATCATCGTCCTTAAGATTAGGAGCAATCCAGATTTATCCAGATACTAGAAGTATCCCCTCTCTTAAATGGTAAAAACACCAAGGATTCTCACACTATTCACCTGGTTATATTGGAACCAGTACCCAGATAGAAATTCCACACCGAGCGAGAAACAAACCTGTTTTTCCCCGCCCGCCCATACACTGCAAGCGTTATCGCAGCGGATTTATTCAGCTGTAGTTCCTGTATCTAGACTTATACTCCCCTTGTGCACCCCCATCGGAGGAAGAGTGACAGTTTAGAACATTGACGATAACCTTTAGGATTCATACTTCTCCCAGGATTAATCGTGGAAAATAGCAGATTCGGCGCTCACCTAATAAGTATTTTTTGGGGGGTGAACTGGGGCCAATTTGTACCCTCGACAGCTGGAGTGGTACATTAATTACAGTGAAACAGGGATTTTCAAGGAATATTCAATAAACAAGGGATACCACAGACCCACGGGTAAAAGACAATAGGTAAGAGAGTGAGAGGTGGCCACTGAGTGAGAGAGTGTGTGATGATTTTTTTTGTTGCTGGAGAATATCTATTAATTTGGTTGTTTTATTTTTTTTTTTACTTGGTCTTAAATTGCACCAAGATTGTTTATTTCTGTAACATAGTGCTAACCTTCAACCTGTGGGTTAATAATATTTTTTGGGTTTTTCTCCATACAGTGAAGACGTACCATTCTTCTTTTTCATCTATATGTATGATTCTTGCTATCTTTGGTTATTTGATGTTGTAACAAGTTTAGTGATAGTAAACAACCAAGAATTTAACTTTGTGTGTTGGTCAGACCCATACCCATTTACCTTAGTTTTCACGTGTATGTGTCTTGTTGTCACATAGTGTTGTGTGTGTGTAGAATAACTTGTCTTATTTTAGATAGGGAGGCAAAGACTGTCTTGTAAACAAAGCACAGTTGTACGGATAGGCTGGAGGAGAGAAAACCTACTCACTCCATAGACATATCTTTCCTTCAACCTACCACCAGTGAAACATATTTCTATACATTCTCGTGTATCTGTCAACATTCACTCTTTACTTAGATGGACCAAATAAACCAGTTTACCTACCATACGACAAAAGTAAACCGCATTTTTAAATACAAAGACTGGAAACTTAAAGGGCCAGGACAGAGTATTTGGGCAACTTTGAAACTTACAAGTAAACCCGCATTTTTAAATACAAAGACTGGAGACCTAGGGAATCAGATCACCCGTCATAAAAGGAATACTAAAATTTCCCAGACCAAGTGACTCGAAAGCATCTAACCTAAGCTGCTGTGCCCATTCTAACTGTGCCAAGAGATTGTGTTCCCAAAAGTTACTTTGGGGTAAGTGTAAACATTTATTTTACAAATGTGAATTTGACATGTTTTCCTTGCTAAGTGGTTATATATGAGGCTCGCAACCTCAAAATATGAAAATAGTATATTCACAAACTGCAAGCGCAGGTGATTGATTCTTGCTAGTCGTACAGAAAACCGACAGCAGCGGTGACCCCTGACTCCGACTGGAGCAGTGATGAGTGATGATTATACCACATGTGCCTCAAGTGTATCGTATCATTTTGTGAGATATACGTACCTTGTTAATTGTAATTCAGGCAAGCCATTGCCCTTGCGCTGTCCAAGCACATATTTTCCCAGTTTAATACCCAGAAGAATATTGGTGATTTATTATCATCTTTCCTGAGTTAAGCTGTGTATACTCAAAAGAATTTAATTATTTAGAGAGGCTAACATTGGTGGGTGGACAGCGAGGCATTGCGCCTGTTAATCTTCCAACACAGTGTACTTAGCAGAGACATTAGTTCTTTTTATTTTGTCTAAAGTTCGTGGTACGAAGCTGCAAGACTAAAGTTTCGACGTCACTAGTTGTGAGTCAAAAGCAGGGATTCAACACTAACCACCTACATTGGACGAGTTGTGTGGAGAAGGGCCCTCATCACAGAAGAATTGACGAAACCACGGCTGCAGGACTCACTTATACCAGCTAAGTTCTTGTAAAAGGAACCAGCAAAAGGACAATTGTTTTTATCAATCCTCAAACCAAGTCTCAGTGAAGATAATTTTATTTACATCTAAAAACTCACCATCATTCGATCGCTATTTTAACCTGTAAAAACTAATTGATTATTAAATTTGTTACATGTTATTTTAAAACTAAACAATCATTGTTGATTCAGTTATTATAGGTCTGAAAGCAAACGTATCTCTTTAATATATATATATATATATATATATATATATATATATATATATATATTATATATATATATATATATATATATATATATATATATATATATATATATATATATATATATATATATACATCTAGACATATATTTACATCTATAGAGCAAATACTTATAAAAGAATTTAGCTGGATTACCCCATCTGGGGGCCTCGAACAGGCTAAAACCATTGCTTAATTCTTCACAAAAGGCGACGGATCAGATATAACTTAATAGTGCTCTGCCCTATGCAGCATTGTTCTTGACTTCTGAAAACATCATGTGAATACTCCCTTGAGATAGAAGCATTATTATCCTTCTATCTACAACTCTGCCAAGAGTAATCTTGTGCATAGGTAGACACCTTTGAAGGCCCATATTAGATACTCTTGAGTGTTGGCTACTGGTGGACCACTACTGCAGAGCTAAGGGGAGGCAATCCGTGACAGTTGTATCTTCTACTCCACGTCCGTCTGCTTTTCTTCTCTCCTCCTTTTCTCCTTGCTTTCTTCTCTTCTTCTTTTATTCCCAATCTCCTCTCTTCCCTAATTTCCTCTCCTATTTTTCTTATCCTCTCCTCTGCTTCTTCTCTCAAAACACAGAGAAAACAGAGCAGGTGCTGTATTTATCCTTCCTTTACACCTGTCTTAACTGCAGGTAATTTCTTACTTCATTCTTCTTCTTCAAGCACCATGTCAGATGGCATATGTGATCACGGTCTCCTACCCCAACTACTGCTTACCTATTATGTTTTCGACATCTTTCTATGCCACGATGTTAAACTGTACGGTATCTTCATTACCTATTCTATAATTCCTGTTTATTGCCGATACACGTTCTGTCCCATTCTAAAGTCTTTACCACCATTGTTTGTACGTTATTAACTGTGATGAGTTGCCTCAGAATTCCTGTCCATTTTTTCGCTGCTAGGACCGCCCCTATCTTATCCTTGATTTTTGTCTCCTCCATTTTACTTATTCCTAGTGTCTGCGAATAAAATTCCTGACTCCGATAGCGTCACTCTTAAATTAGACAGCCCGTAGCCCCCTCCCTCGCGTATTTTTGCTTCAACTACACAGATGCGACCGTTATTCCTTTCACGACATCGTTGGAACTTAGTGAGTGAAGGAGTATATTAAAAACAAAGAATACATTGAAATGAACACAGTGTAAGGATGGATTCCGATCAATCGGTATAATGTGTACAAACACTCACAATGGAAAAGATCAAGAATAACGGCAGGACCTAAAAAAGATTAATGGAAGAAATCATAGACATCGTAAAGAAATGCAATTTGACAGCACGTCAAGCCTGAATCGAAAACCAATTATCGGCCCTGGTCACGACGCTTTGTGGAAAACAGCAAGAATATAACAACGTTACAAAGCTGTTTCAGCAAGAAAGGTGATTATGTGGAGAGTCGCTGCACTCCAACATTATGTAATTAAATTAAATTGACTTAACATGCATTCACCATATGTCAACAGCCTATGAAGAACAGGTTTCCATTCAACAAATTCGCGCCAATTCTTTATAGCCTGCGTCATCCGTTCAAGGTCATTCCTTATCTTGTTAATGTTTGTCTCTAGTTCCCTTCTCCGTGTGATCTCGAATGCTGTATGGAATCTTCTTTAATGTTCCTTTTTCCTTCCACGTATACTGTACCACGAAGCTGCGTGGGAAACGATTATTTTGGACAATTTTTACAGCGACTGCTGACAATTTATCAATTTCAAACATAGTCATTACCTAAAACGAGGGCTTTATGAGGTGGGGTGACCACTTTCTTTCCACTCACTCAACAGTAAAGCCAGGTACCCACTGTTAGACCTGGGTAGAGTGAATCGTGACGTTACCTGGTTACGAACACTGAACAGAAAAAGCGCATATGGCCGACATCAGTACCATTCCTGGAAAAGCTCTAGGGAGATTCAAATAGCCTCAAACTGACTACTGCTTTCTTTGAAAACATTCATGTGGACGTCTGAGAGTGTACGAAGAAGAAGAAGACTGTAACTTCGCCTCAAGAAGCCAGCGCTGCAATCATTATGCCACTTGCCGCTTTGTTCTCCCAAAGCAACCAAATTAGCTATCTCCACAAGCCACACACCTTCAACAGCAAAAGGCCTGGCTTCAGGACAAAGGTCATCTGTTCGCTTGATGGAAAACGTGATTGACCAGGTTAATGAAATATGAAGAAATATTGTAACACGGTAAATAAAGCAACAGACCTTGCACGGGAAAGACCGACGCTTCTCCTCAAAATACTTAAAGGTGTAAGTGGAATGAGAGAAAATAAAGTATTTAGCTTACGCTCTTAGGTTCAAATAAAAGCAAAGAGAACAAACTCGGGCAAATTCCAAACACAAACAAATCATTAAACGGGAGAAAAATTAGGTCGACGACATCGGGTTTTGCTTACACCTGAATGGGTTTATTCGCTTGACTTGCTCGCATTCCTGGGATTTCATATTACCAGCCGCAACGGACCATTTGCAACATCTGCTAGGCTCAACAGGCTTTTCATTCACATATTTTGAATGACATATTTCCGATGCAGATCTGACATGATAAATGTGAATGTAACAATGCACGGGCGCAAGTCAATCTTGTGTATCTAAATGCAAATCTAATTTTAACCTATAAAATTTATCATACAATTATTCCGAACCAATTTTTGTGTTCTTCTGCGCTCTTAACTTCTTTCGGGCTAAAACATGTTTGCGGGTTCATTTCTATCAATAAATATATCTTTTCAACTTTGAATGACGCGTGTGTTATCAAGGAAATCCTACTAATCAACGTCATTATTGTTTTCTACAATTACCACCAATTCAAATCAATATTGTCCATCAATCCTGTTGAAGCATTTTAATATCGTCCACCAAATCCTGCAAAACCATTTCAATACTGTCCACAAAATCCTACTGAACCATTTCAATACTGTCCACCAAATCCTACTGAACCATTTCAATACTGTCCACCAAATCCTGCAAAATCATGTCAATACTGTCCACCAAATCCTGCTGTGAACCGCTTCAATATTGTCCACCAAATCCTGCTAAATCTTTTCAATACTGTTCATCAAATCCTGCTGTGAACAATGTCAATACTGTCCACCAAATCCTGCTGTGAACAATTTCAATATTGTCCACCAAGTCCTACTGTGAACCATTTCAATATTGTCCACCAAATCTTGCTGTTAACCACTTCAATACTGACCACCAAATCTTGCTGTCAACCACTTCAATTCTGTCCACCAAATCCTGCTGTAAACAATTTCAATACTGTCCACCAAATCCTACCGTGAACCACTTCAATACTGATCACCAAATCCTGCTGTCAGCCACTTCAATACTGACCACTAAATCCTACGGTGAACAATTTAAATACTGTCCACCAAATCCTACTGTGAACCACTTCATTACCGACCACCAAATCCTACTGTGAACCACTTCAATACTGACCACCAAATCCTGCTGTCGATCTCTTCAATAATGATCAATAACTGTATGCGCAAAGAAAGATTATCATTCATATTAAAAGGACGCAGTTGTCACAGATTGCCTCTCCTGCTTTGCAGTAGTGGTCCAACAGTGGCCAAAACTCAAGAGTATCTAAAGTGGGTTGTCAACGGTGTCTACCTTCGCACAAGATTACTCTTGGCAGAGATGTAGATAGAAGGGTAATGACGCTTCTATCTCATGGGGTTTTCACAAGATAATTCAGAAGTCTAGAACAATGCTGCATAGGGCCAAGCAATTGTTAACTTATATCTGTCCGTCGCCTTTTGTGAAGAATTAAGCAATGGTTTTAGTAGGTCAAGCCTCCAGCTGGTGTAAATTCAGCGAAATTCCCTTTTACAAGAAGTAGCTCTATATATATATATATATATATATATATATATATATATATATATATATATATATATATATATATATATATATATATATATATATATATATATATATATATATATATATATATATATATATATATATATATGTATATATATGTATATATGTATATATGTATATATGTATATATATGTATATATGTATATATATATATATATATGTGATCTTCCTTATCAGTCATTTCTGACCAAAGGAGCGTACCTCCCGAAATAACTTTCGGTGGCACGAGGTTGGGCAATGTTAGATCAGGCTGTTGCCCATGCAGCATGACCCGGCCTGGACGTCAGAGGAACGGTCTAGCCGATACAGTCTGACACCAGTAGCAACAGCCTAGTCACTAGTAGGATATGGAACTTGCCCTCCAAATCATCTTCCCTTTTAGTCATTACTGACTGTATAATATATATATATATATATATATATATATATATATATATATATATATATATATATATATATACAGTAGAACTCCATTTATCCGAACCCCATGGGACCGAGCATCGTTCGGATAATCAAATGTTCGGATAATTGGATTACTTAATGTATCGAGTACATGTACACATATTTCTAAAAATAATTAACCATCACAAGGAAATTACACTATAAAACATATTTACTTGTACTGTAATAATAATACCCACACTGTATTAGATCACTGTATCACCAAAATCTTTCATTACACTGCAGTGCATGTACTACTTGCATTAATTATTTTTTTTAAGAAAGAGAAATGTTTTCAAAATAACATTACAAACGATTCAAAACCAGGCGCAACTTACGTATACATGTACTTGCACAGATGTAACCCACTATTTAAAATAATGAGGAATCCTCTTTTGCACCAAACTGGATAGTCTCTTTTTGGCTGCTAAGTCCCGCAATTTCTTCAACAGAAGAAGCTGTGAAGGACAGCTGTCATCTTCTTGCTCGTACCAAGCCATCGCTGTTTCTAGTCTATAAAGGCCTCTTCAGGACTTGGTCGACGTTTTGGGTTTTCTTCATAATATACAAGTACATCATGTACTTTTGAGGAGTCTTCGTCATCGGTCACTACATGTATTTGGTTTTCTTCTTGCACAAAAGACCAAATTTCTTCGTCATTCAAAAACTGAAAACCAGAATCATTATCATCTTCTAGCCACATGTGTGCATCATCTTTGTCACAGGCCGAAAATCCGGGCATTGCTTGAAACAGTTCCACAACTTCATTTATACAATCATCATTTGTGTCCACTACAGTAGTTTCATTTCCTCCTTTTTTTCCCAAGCAATCTATTCCAAGCCTTGTTGAGATTTTCTTGTGACAGGGTGGTCCAAGCATCAGCTAACATATATCAGCAGTCTTTGAGATTAAGCTTTTTGGAAAACGCCACCACACTTTCTTCATCTTCAGCCAACAATAAACGACGCATGACTTCCTTCTTGTACATCTTATTAAGCTTTGCTATAACACCCTGATTCATTGGTTGAATCAGTGCTGTTACATTGTGAGGCAGAAAAATTACTTTAAAATTTGCATCAACTGCATTCAATGTATCCGTCTCTGGATGAGATGGTGCATTGTCCAGTAGAAGAATTACTTTTCCAGTTTTCTTTTCTTGTTCTCTCAACCTCTTCACATTTGGGATGAACTGATTTGTATACCAATCAAGAAATATTTCACTATTCATCCAAGCACTCTTCTGTGCTTTGTAGCACAATGGGAGACATGTCACATTCTTTAAACAACGTGGTTTTTTGGCTTTACCGATCATTAGCACCGCTAAACGATGACTTCCACTGGCATTCGCGGCTACCAAAATTGTTACTCTCTCTTTGCACTTTTTAAACACAGGGGAAGCTGCTTCGCGCTGAGATGCAAGTGATTTTTGAGGCAATGATTTCCAGCATAAGCCAGTCTCATCGGCATTATACACATCGAGTGAATAACCTTCTTCTTCCAAAAAAGCCAAGAATGTTTCTTTAAAATTTTCAGCGGCAGTTGCATCGCTAGATAAGGATTCCCCTTGGATCTCCAATTCTCGTATGCCATGACGAGATTTAAAGTTTCTTAACCATCCCTGGCTAGCCTTAAAGTCAGGAGGACAGTCAAGTTGATTGTTGAACTGAAGTGCCTTTTCATACAATAGAGAACCATAGATAGTTTCCCCTTTGCTTCTTCTTTGCACAAACCCTATATACAAAGCCTCTTCCAATTTCAAATCTTTCGCATGTCTCATGGTTTACGTTTCTTCGACCCATTTTCACTATCCAATTTCGATGCAAAACTCATAATTTTATCCTTGTTACTTTTGATGTCAGAGACGGTAGCTTTCCCAACATTGAAAATCCTCGCAAGTGAAGACACAGTTTCACCTTTTCCTAGTCTCTTGATAATTTCTGTTTTCGTTTCAATTGACAAAACATTGCGGTTCCTTTTATATGCTTTAGGCCTTCTGGAAGATGCCATATTGCACAGAGAAATACTTGCACACCAAAATTATTCTGCTGTAGTAGCAGACACAATTATTTTAAGTTGAACTGTCTGTTTAGCCAGTGTTCTGCCTAGAACGCACACGTACACTAGATTGGTAAACCAGATATTAACTGACTTTATGATCTAACTGACTTCCTGTACGTAAGCAGGGACCTCAAGACGCAGCAATAGAGACCGCATTCAGCGACTCATAGCTTAACTGCCTGCGTCAGGACCAGCGAACCAGAGCTGGTCAAGACCGTGCTCCACCTCCACGTGGTGGTCCTGGAAACAGTCTGCAGCAGTGCAGTCTGGCTGAGCGAGCACGGATCGCAATGGGAAGGCAAACCCGGTCCTAAAAAATGTCGTGCAGAAGTCGGATGTGTCGACCGAAAGGTGCAGATATCACAGCTACGTTGTAAACAGACACAACGCAACCACCGTCCTTTTCAGGGCGAACGAAGAAGAAGAAGTACGTAAGCGACCGACCATTAGCCCATTCCATCCTCTACAAATTGTTCGCACACATTTGAAGCTTGCAGCATCAAAAGATTCAAAAATAAAGTCTAACATGACTGGTGGCGCCTGATTTTTTTTCTCTCGAAAAAGTGTTCGGATAATTGGATGTTCGGATAATTGGGGTTCGGATAAATGGAGTTCTACTGTATATATATATATATATATATATATATATATATATATATATATATATATATATATATATATATATATATATATATATATATATATATATATATATACACATAGTGTGTGTGTGTGTGTGTGTGTGTGTGTGTGTGTGTGTGTGTGTGTGTGTGTGTGTGTGTGTGTGTGTGTGTGTGTGTGTGTGTGTGTGTGTGTGTGTGTGTGGCTCATACGTATGCTTTCACACATATAATAACTAAATCAACTATGATTGTTGTGTTTTAAAATAACATGTAACAAATTTAATAATCAATTAGTTTCAACAAGTTGAAATAGTGATAAAATGCTGGTGAATTTTAGATGAAAAATCAATTTTTGTCTTCGCGGAGACTTAGGTGAGGATTTAAATTTAAAAATAAACTTTAATGTTAATGTCCGTTTTCTGGTGCCTTTCACAAGCACTTAACTTGTATGAATGAGTCCTGCAGCCTTGGTTTCGTCAATTCTTTTGTGATGATGACACTTTACAGTCTGATAGCTTCGTTCCTTGAACGGTCTGATAGCTTAGTACCACGATCTTTTAGACAAAATAAAAACAAATGCCTCTTCAAAGTACGTTTGTGGGCTGCAAATTAACAGGCGCATTGTCTCGCTGTGCACCCACCAATGTTATTCTCTCGGAATAATTGTTCTTGGGTATACACAGCGTGACTCAGGGAAGATGATTAGAAATCACCCATATTCTTCTGGGTATTAAACTGGGCAAATATGTGTTTGGACAGCGCACGAACAATGATTTGCCTGAATTACAAGTAACAAGGTATTAAGGCATGTTTATGCTTTAAGGCATATGCCATATATATATATATATATATATATATATATATATATATATATATATATATATATATATATATATATATATATATATATATATATATATATATATATATATATATAATGAGATACAGTTAAGCGCATTTTTCAAGTTATATAAATGATTTTTGTTAGAGGGATACCGCACTACTATTGTATAGTGCAGCGTCTCTAGGTGACTCTGGTAAGCGTCCGCGCTCGTTGCTACACGACTATGATCGTGGCCTTTTCTATAGTATACGTGGTCCTGTGTGGACGTATTATGATTTTGCTCCCTATTGGGAGCTATGTTAATTTTATAAGCGCATTCGTGATGCGGCTTAAATCATTAGGGCCAGTAAATTATTACCAGCCATGTCGGGCTGTTGTTATAAAGGTGCAATGATAGTCACCAATTATATTCTCCAATTTTAATAAGCCACGGAGAGATATTTCGCGTCTTGCCGCAGTGCTCCAACTGGATCATGCAGTATCTAGTTGCTAGTTGTATCGGTCAAGACTGTCGACGTATATTGATGTCTACATAGAGGAATGTTATATATTATGCAAGCCAATGATGTATTGAGATGCCATGCCAATTGATTATGATACTGCCTATGTTAAAAGAATGAATTCGTCCAATAAACGTCGTCTCGCCGTCTTTACGAGCTTCGTCTCTGATGTAAATCGTTACGATGCCCGTTTGCCAAACAGTGTGGTTTTCTAGACAATAATGAGGTACTTGAAAAGAACAGAACCGTCACACGTCATTCGCCATATTATTTGACACATACAGCATTAACCGTGTCAGCATCATAAACTCGAACTCAGTTGTAACAAAGGTACATTTATCTCACAAAATGATATGATACACTTAATGCACACGTGATCTAACCATCACTCATCACTGCTCCAGTCGGAGTCTGGGGTCACCTCTGCTGTCGGTTTTCTGTACGACTAGCAAGAAACGATCATCAGAGCTTGCTGTAGTGGTTTATGAATATACTATTTTCATAGGTTGAGGATGCCAGCCTCATATATAACCACTTAACAAGAAAAACATGCCAAATTCACATTTGTAAAATAAATGTTTACACTTACCCCAAAGTAACTTTTGGGGAACACAATCTCCTCGCACAGTTTAGAATGGACACAGCACTTTATTAGATGCTTCGAATCACTTGGTCTGGGAAATTATAGTAATCCTCTTATAGCGAGGGTTCTGCGAATCACTTGGTCTGGGAAATGTTAGTAGTCCTCTTATGACGGGTGTTCTGCGAATCGCTTGGCATGGGAAACTTTAGTAATCCTCTTATGACGGGTGTTCTGCGAATCACTTGGTCTGGAAATATTTTGTATTCTTCTCATGACGGGTGATCTGATTCCTTAGGACTCCAGTCTTTGTATTTAAAATGCGGGGTTACTTTTTTTTGTTTCAAAGTTGCCCAAATACTTGTTTCCGGGTCCTTTTAAGTTTTCAGTCTCTGTATTTAAATATGCGGGTTTACTTGTAAGTTTCAAGTTGTCCAAATACTTCTGATCTGTCACTTATAAGTTAGGAATCCTTAGTCCGATCCTTCTATTTCTGGCTCCTGGGAGTTGCTGGCTTGAAGTGGCGATGCAGTCTGATTTTTTACTCCTATTTTCGCTAGGTTATATCTCTCATTTCTCAGTTCAAACCCCAGATTGTACTTTTAGACTACATTCCAATGAAAGTCAATATATATTCCTGCTCTCAATTCAAACCAATTGTTAGCTCTTTAGCACTATCTGGGTAGGGGTGTTTATATTCATAATCTCCCATCTTCTTCTTCTTCTTCCGTCCTTAGCCACAGACCGTCAAAGCAGTCAGTGGCCATTACGCCTAGTGGCGTCTTAGGGCAACAGCAGATAGGTTTTCTTTGCCATTGTTTCCCATCACGCCTAGTGGCGTCTTTAGGGCAACGGCAAATCAATCCATTTGCTGTTGTTTCCGTAATCGAAGTGACTGGCAAACGGGTGATCAGCCCGTTGTTATAATCTCCCATGCGTGTTTTAAAATTCCATCGCGTGACCTCGTTCAACATGTCGTAATGCTTCCGCCAACTCACAAACAAATCTGTGTGCTCATTTCCTGGCGTAATACTTTCCGCCAAGATTGTCTATCCAGACAGAATATCGGCAATATTGATACCAAGAGGGCTCAGATAAAACGAATATCTAATTATCACCGATGTTTTCGCCCGTCCCTCGGGCGGCTTCCTTACATAGCAATCTGGCTTTCTGTGCGTGTTCGTGCGATACCACGTTGCGTAAACAACTGAAGTCTCTTCCAAAGGTGGCCAGACTGACTTACGTGATAATCGTATTAACCTGATAATACTACGTTCACTTGGTGAAACGTAAACAGCCTGGGAGCGGTCACCTGAAGAATAATGAAGATGCATATAATATGCCAAATAATAGGACGATGAGTGAGAAAAATGAAGAAATGAAGTGATACTGCCGGAGTGAAAGAGAGAGAGAGAGGGGCACAAAAGAACATGCACAAAACCGTTTTGTCACAGCAGTCTACTTTATTTGGGCATGTCATGAGAAGGGGATCACTGGAAAATATTGTAACAACGGGAAAATTTGAAGAAACAATTGACAGAGGGCGAAAAAGACAAAAGATACTCACCAGTTTTACATCGTGGCATGGAAAGAAGACAAAAACAGAACTGACAAAACAGCCCTGGGGACAGCATGTTGTTGAGATGAACACCTACGATGAACAAAAGACAGAATGTATAGAACCAGTGTATAGCACAGAACTATCATCTGCTGGATTTTAAAATTGCTAAGGCATACTTCCTTTACAAATCTAGCCTATCTAGCGATCCCAACAGCAAAAGAAAATTCATTTCAATCAAACAACTATAAAAACACATTTACAACACCGCCCTCCAATACTTAAACAACAAAAGTCAGTCAGGCATCAGACTCAAGCATTCCGGTCACATCTCTCTTTCTAAAATGGCAGACAACTGGCTCTCAATCATAACTGATGGCAGGATCAGCTGTGCTGCTTAGTTAATTTCAAAAAAGGCA
The DNA here is from genome assembly GCA_024509875.1 of Oreohelix idahoensis. Taxonomy (NCBI): domain Eukaryota; kingdom Metazoa; phylum Mollusca; class Gastropoda; order Stylommatophora; family Oreohelicidae; genus Oreohelix; species Oreohelix idahoensis. Next base: position 254,480 of record JAMPIV010015175.1, read on the forward strand.
TTCGAAAGGTGGATCACGCTGTTTTTATAAACAATTTCTAACAACAGATCCAAATCAGCCTCAATCAATCATTCAATACAGTTTAGCTCCTCAAGGCACATAGGTATCAACAAACACATACCAAGTCCTCATGTCGAATGCCCTCAGCGTTTTTCCAGGTCTTCATCGGCATTTTTAGTTCTGTCTCCAGTTCTCCTCTCCATGTGTCATTTGATCCGCCTCTTACCCTGGGGATTCCAGAACAAGGACTGTTTAGTGATGCTATCAACTGGTTTCCTCAGTGTGTGTCCAATCCATCTCCAGCGTCATCCTCTCATTTATTGTTCCAACGGTGCTAGTCTAGTTCTTGTAATCAATTCCAGGTTGATGACCTTGTCGCATCATTTCAGTTCTTCTATTCTACGCCAGCTAACATTTATGAAAGTCTATAACTTCTTGGCTGTTATTGTAGTTCTCCGTGTTTCACAGAAATACAAGAGAAATGACAGGACATTTGACTTGAAGATTCTTTCTTCTTTGTTTTTCTTTTCTTTTTTTTTAGTTGAACTTGCTTTCTTTCACTTCCGCTTACTGACATCAAATCATCTGTGACAAAGAGTTGACTGCTAGTACTCTATGATAACTTGGTACCAGATTGCTCAAAGACAGAGACATTCCACGAGACCAATCTTCGATCCCTAGTCTGCTCCTTATACCGACCCCTAGTCTGCTCCTTATACTTCAATGAGCTCCCACTACGTCCCAACAATTCAGTGTAACCTATTAGCAAACGACATTACATAAACGATTAGGACTGTACGACACTGGAATAGACCACTAAGTGTGGGACAATCTGATCAAATGGAACAATATGAACATAATCCAATAAATACCACACACAAAAACGAAATTAATGCTAATTACGACAAGACAGAAACTCCTAAAGGTCTACAACACACACTACAACTACATGTAGGGTCGCTACAAATAGCGTAACCTACCCAACACAAAAGTACTAGGGTTGAGTACTGACCATCTGATAAAACTCTTTGCCTCCTCAAAAATTATGCTTGCATCAGGCTGAGGTAGATGTGAACTTTCTTTTGCCATTCTGTCAGCCTCTTCATTGCCGGTGATGTTACAATGAGATGGGATCCATTGGTTCAACAACACTTTTAAATCGTTGACAAAGTTTGTGGAGCACTATTCTGAGATCATCCAGGTCTGTATTATTTTGGCTTTTTAACGTTGCAATTACTGACTGTGCATCAGTAAAGAAAGCAACTTGTCTCTCTGCGATTTCTTCTGTCAATATAACCTCTGCTGCAGTTTTCAAGGCCTCTGCCTCTGCTCTGAAGTTGCTGGAGAATCGTCCTGTCGCCACTGACAGCCTTTTTTCTGCACCAGTGCTTAAGGTCAGAAAGACACCCCCACCTCCATTTTCTGTTGCATTTGTTGCTGATCCATCTGTGTATGCATAGGTCCAGGTGTTGCGTGGGTATTGTTTCTCTATGTATATTGTCGCTATGGATTTTCTATCTGTTGCAGTTTTGCTCTTTTTTCTTTTAATTCCAGGAATGTTTTCTATCATTTTAGGGAAACGATTTTGTTTCCAAACTGGAAGCTTGTGTGCAGTGTAGATGGGTTTAACAGTGGATATTTCATCTATGGATACTGCTCTCATTTGTGGTTTGGTTGATTCTACAAAATTGCTTCGTTTGAGTCTTTGCCTTCTAAGAGCATTTATTCTATGGCACATTGGGTGGTCTGTTAGTCTTTTGAATTTTTCGGCCTGTTGCTGAGCCCTGCAGTCTCTTCTATCTGTCATTGGCTGGAGGCATGTAATCTTTTCGAGTTCTTTTATAGGTGTTGACTTCATGCTTCCCGTTATAATTCTCATTGCTTGATTTTGGAGTCTGCTAATTTTATCGAAGTTTGTCTTAGCTGCTGTTGCCCACGCTGCCATGCCATATTCAAGGACTGGCCTCACTCGCCCTGTGTACAACGTCTTAAGCACTTTCTCATCTGCACCCCAAGTTGTTCCAGCAAGTTTTTCATAATTGCCATTCTTTGTCTTGCTCTCATTCGATTTCTGTCAACCTGTTTTTTCCAAGTCAGACGGCGATCAAAAATAATGCCTATGTAGTTTGGATTATCATTTAAATGAAGATTTTCTCCGTTTAGTACTAGTTTGAAGCTCTGAGGTCTAGTTGAGAGGGAAAATACAGTGTACGTTGTTTTCTCTTCATTAATCTTCATGAGCCATGTTTTGGCCCACTCTTCCAGTGATGTTAGTGCTTGCTGCATCACTGCATCCTTGTGGGCAAACTTATAATGGATTATGGTCAATCGTCAATGTACCATGAACAAAACTGAAAGGCGTGCGTGCTCTTTTAATGGATGTTCAATTTAGCTGTCACGGTACAATCCGCACCTTTTCCGTATCTTCTCGAAAAACTGACTAGATTTTTTCGTTGCTCGTTACAAGTTTCAGTAAGAAAATCAGTGTATGCGGAATTTTCTTTTTCCCTCTGATTCCATCTGTTTGGTCTGTCATTGTCTTTGTTTTTCAGTACGTCTGATTTCACAACGTTGATCACTAGCGGCCTGAAAACTAATATCATTTTTATTCCAAATCTTAATTTGCTGGTTTTAACATCACTACAGCTCCATGTATCCTACTCAATGTTCTTCGTGCATTATCTTATATTCATACTGGAGAACAAACACAAAACGAGAAAAAAAAATTGCAACCAAAAATCTAGAGACTTGCACAAATGGATACTTGTATAGACAAGAAGAACTGAAGTTGTGTGTGACGAAGATCACCAACATGGAACTGATGACAAGAACCAGACAAGTGCCAGTGGAACAAGAGATGAGAAGAAACTGACGATGGAAAGGTCACACACTGAGGAAATCTGTTAATAGCATTACAAGCCAGTCCTTTTTCTGGAACGCCATAGTAACAGAAGAAGAGATAGACAGAAAAACACAGGGAGAAGAGAACTGGAGACCAAAATGAAAATGATTAAGACCTGGAACTGATGGCACGGGAGGGGAAGACTTGGCATTACTGTGTTGAAGGCATGTGCTCCTTGGGGAGTTAAAAGGGGATTCTGATGATATTGTTGTATTCATTCACCATTCACCATTCACCATAGTTAAACATATGTTCAGTTTTGAGCTGCACTGGACTGAGGCCATTATCAGTTTTGATCAGACTACATTTTTTTTTTTAAATGACTGTTTGCTCCGCAATGTAGACTTTTTGTTTTGTTTTGAGTTTCAACGCCAGAAAAACAAAACTGGCGCGTAAATGTCAAACGATTATCAGAAATCAATTCTGTGACGCAGTTATCCAGCGGCTGTCAGCTGAGTTGAAGTTGGACAGTTAATAACTAACAGCACGGCAGTTATTTACTGCGTTATGATGACAATAATACAACAATAATGAAAAAAGGGAAATTTAATATTAATATTTGTCTGTTTTTAGCATTTACCGCCGTCATTAAAACATACCTAATAGTGGGTTACCCCGCTAATGGTGTGAGTGTATTCGCGTCAATATATGTGTTTACATTTAAGTATGATAATATGTGTGTGTGTTTACCTGTAAGTTTTTATATGTGCGTATTTATTAGGCGTCACGTGTGGTTCCAAGGGGTCTCTGAGAAGATACAGAACAGTCATAATACTCCCTAATGCATGTTGTAATGACGACTGACATGAGGAGGTTGTGCAAGGGACCAGCAGCCTCATCATGTTTTTAAAAAAACTGCTATATAAACCACCAGTGCAAGATCGTGTGTGTTAGTGAAGGCTTCTTCAATGGGGAAAAGGGAGCTGATGATGATGATGATGAATACATATGTATATTTTATAAAGCGTACCGTAATTATAAATATGCGCACGTGTACGAGTATAACGGTGTGGTTAAAAATATTCAGGAGGATCTGGAAAGTGAAAAAAATAAGACAAAAACTTCGAGTAATAAGCGACACGCAAAAAAAGCCACATAGTGTTATAACAGGCAGAACAATTTAGAAGACACCACAAACTACCCAATATGTGACATTCCTTTTCACCTCAAAAATTGGGGAAATACCCCAAATACAACCTGGCAACTTTAGATACAAGCCAGATTGCCGGCTTGGAAACAGTATATCGAGGACAAGGTACGTTTTCTGGCTGCAAAATATATATATTTTTTTAAACTTTGTTCGCTACAGATCTGCACCTGCACAACCTCACATTAATCGCATTGTACAATATGCCTGATGGTGCAGTAGTCCTATTCCTTATTTGCCTCTTCAGAGACCGCCGGGGACTACACGAGGTATTTATTATATATACAGTACTTTGCAAAAAAAATGGCAGTCATATTGCTCAGCTAAATATGCTGAAATCTAATTAAATATGTATGTTCTGCCCCAAATTTGCACTCCACTGAAGTGAGCAAACACTACCAAAAGTAAAAAAAAAAATTAGCGTAGAGTAACGTCCCTTGATAATAGAGCAGACGACAATTTCTAATGCTAGTGGCAGAAAATGGATACAAAGTCAAAGTGTATGTTAATTTCACAGCTTTGGAATGAAGGAAATCAAACATTTACTAACATTTCTAAAACCTTGAACATTCCTGAGCGGACTGTCTACAGAGTTGTGAGTAAATTAAAAGCAGGTAATGGAATCGAGCGAAAAGAAGGTAGTGGGAGGCCAAGAATTTTGGACACAAAGGACCATCGGCGTCTCGCCCAAATCGTTCGGGCTGGGTCAATGAAGAGTGTAGAAAACATACGGCAGCGCATGATCGAGTTGGGAAGCCCAGAGGTATCTAATGCTACTGTCAACCGGGAGCTACACAGGATGAATTACACAAAAAAGCGGGTAATTTCGTCACCACTGCTCACAGAGACTCACAAACAGATGCGCTTGAACTGGTGCCACGAACACCAAAATTTGTCATGGGACAATGTGATTTTTTCAGATGAATGTTCTGTTTGGTCTTATCCTGCTCAAATAAATATTTGGACGAAAGGCTCTGTAACGCCTGTGTACCAGCGACCGAAACATACCTAGAAATTCCATCTTTGGGGAGGGGTGTCAGCAAGAGGTGTCACCCCACTGTGTGTTTTCACAGGAATTCTCACGAAAGAAAGGTACATCGACATACTAGAGGGACACCTTCTGCCATTTATGCAGGTCATGTACCCCGATGGATGCACATTTCAACATGACAATGACCCAAATCATACAGCTCATACCACCAAAGCATGGCTGCAAGAGAAGAATGTGATAGTGCTGAAGTGGCCCAGCAACAGTCCCGATCTAAACCCATTTGAAAACGTTTGGGCACTACTCAAGAATCAGTTAAAAAAGAGTGGACTCAGAGACGTTGAACAATTGAAGAAGGTAGCTGAAAAATACTGGGACAGTCTGACTCACAATTACCTACAAACATTTGTGGGAAGTATGCCTCGCCGCATCCAGGCTTGCCTTGCTGGAGAAGGCAACATTATACTGTACTGAAACCAGTGTTAATAGATAGGGGAGATACCAATCTTCCTCTGGACATACAGTTTTTATTATTATTTGCTTCTATGAGTGTGCTGCGTTGCAAAAATATGACTGCCATTTTTTTTGCAAAGTACTGTATATATATATATATATATATATATATATATATATATATATATATATATATATATATATATATATATATATATATATATATATATATATATATATATATATCACATAAAATACTACCTACGTACCAAAAGCATGCAAATTATTAGAACTGCGTTGATGCTATGGGGTTAAATAACTGACAAGTTGTTGATCTGATAAGGACATTAAGAAGGCCAAAATACGACCTTGACTTTCCTCGATCTTTTCTATATTCGCGGTAAGTGTGGTTGGTAACCTCATTTTTCACCTTTACAATTAGCTGTATTGCTGCTTGGCGGAAGACAATGTGTCGGTGATAAGCCTGACACCAACGTATTTATCTTTAGTACGGCCTGGCTTCGCACTCTAGACAATTCCTTTCTCTATAAGCTTCTATTTTGGAACTTCACTGTAAACAAAACAATAACAACCTTTACCTCAAACGTCGCTGGTGTCGTTACAAAGCGACAATCGAATATCGTGTACTACATTATTTAGAAACTAAGACAGGAGGACCAAAGAAGACACGGTAAATGACATCTTTCGTCGGCTGAGGTCCGAGACAGACTGGGGGCTATCATATTGGCCACACACACAAATAGGGCGTTTCGCTTCACGTTGGAATTTTTTAATATTTTTTAATGCCGGCCTCATGTCGGGCATTTATTAATTTTGAGAAAGCACGAAACAGGGTTGGTGTTAGTTTAAGGCTAGTTGTTTGACAAAGCTCGAAACAGGATTAGTGTTAGGTTAAGGCTAGCTGTCGTGAAAATATAGATAGCCAGGCCGGCAACACGGCAGGCCTTGACTACTGTCGTCGCCACCTACCCTTCCATCCCTTAAGGAGGTATATACTTTTTTCAGTCCTGAAGTGTTCTTATCTATTGAATAATGTCACATGCATAGCCTCGCCGAGGTGACGAGCAAAAGACCAGGTGAAAATAGACAACACAGACTAAACGATAGCTTGGTAAGCCACATTGCCCTATGCGAATTTCTCGGTGACGCTAACAAGAAGTCCAGAACACTACAAAAGTTCTTTCGGATTGGCTTAATGATAATACGTCTCACATGATCCAATGGAAATATAAAGAAGTCAAAATAGATGTTACTGATGTCTGTACGTCTGTACGTGAACTTCTTGTTATTGTGAACTGCCCACTTGAGGATACGGGAATAGAAACGGACAACACGGCAAGAAGATCGTTGGCGTCATACGCGAGGGGAAAAAAAAGGAGAACAGAAGCTATGTCTAGAATAGAAAGGAAGCCGTGACGAATAATGGAGGATGGGGTCCTAGTAGACGGTGAAGTTGGATGGGGGTACTAGCAGTGTGAAGAACAAGAGAAATCTTGGTACAGTCAGACATTGACTTCTTCTCCCCCCCCCCCCCACCCCCCCTCTTTTCATGCACTGCAACTTTCGCAGCTGGCCAGTAGACAAGAGAGACAAACCAGCGGACAGGCTAAATACATGGGCGATCTTGACTAAGAAAGGGACCAAAAAACGAAAGAGAGAGAGTCGAGGCGATCGTGTGGTTTAAAACAAAAAATGTAAGGTTCTCGATCAATCATTATTGATCAGGCTGTCTCCACCCAGCAAGCTCTGTTTGGCACATTTTGAAGTCTGCATCTCCACATTGTCCAAATGTCTTCACTTTGCGATACTAACCTTCTCCCCAAAAACCTCACCCCTCGCGCAAATACACAGCATCAGCACCACCATGTCCCCGTCTTATTCATCCCTGATTGCTGAACAAGGAATGAAACACAAGATTTTCTTCTCCCACTACACATCCAAGTTTTTGTAGTTTTCAACGGGACATTAAGACTGCGTTTTAAAAAAAAAAAGCGAACAAACTTACTGACATTGTACGGACAAATCACCTATGTGGAACTCATGACAAGAACCAGACATGTGTCAGCGGAATAAGAGATGAAAAAAAAGACGTTTGCTATGGCTAAACATATATTTAGGAAACCTGTCGACAGAATTAAAAGGCACGCCTAGTTCTAAAATCCTTAGCGTTACATGGTGCATGAACGAATTAACTTTTTTTTTTTTTTTAATAAAAAATATTTTAAACACATGCTTTTAATGCACTAAAAACCCAAAAATAATTTTTCAAGGAGTTTATAGCTTGCAGTCAAAAAATGTAACATCGAATTGACAAAAAGCTTGGGGCGCTTAAGCGCTTATCATATATATTATCCATATGTGTCTAATAAAGTATAAAGCAGAAGTTAATTTCATGCAGAATCAGCGCCCCACTCTTTTTGTCAATTTCATGTTACATTTTTTGACTGCTAGCTATAAACTCCTTGAAAAATTATTTTTGGGGTTTTAGTGCATTAAAAGCGTGTGTTTAACATATTTTTTTATATTTTCTTCTTTTTAGTGTTAGAAAAATTATGACATACTTTCTTCTTCTTCTTCTTGCGATCGCATCTTTGATGTTTACACCGTCAGACGAGTTCTCATGATGAATTCGACTGTTGTTTGAAGTTCCTCTTTAGCTCCATATAGCTTTGAGTTTAGTGTTGAGTCATTGGGCCAGTATATCTTTCTTAACTGGTCATACAGAAAACAATCCTGTAGAACATGCTCAGCAGTTTGTTCGTTTAATCCACATGTGCACAGTGGTAAAGCGGACAATCGTAGCTTGTGCATGTGTTTACTCAGTTTGTTATGCCCTGTCCTGAGGCTAAAATAGTTATCTGTCCCTGCCGGTCAAGAGTGTGGTAGTCGTCTTTGGGTTGGTTCTGTTCTCTTCTGATACTAAAACATAAACTATATTTTTACTTACTGTAAATCTGGTCTAAAATTTATTAAGCCATCCATTTCTGTTAGAGCGTCAATATTACATTGCTTTGTGCCTGTTAATTTGGTGTAATCAATTTCTTCAATTTGAAGGCGATCTAGAGATCGAACTGGACTTTCCCTTGATTCATTTTATCATTTGGATTGTTTCCCTTGATTTAGCTAGACACTTGTTTGAGTACTGCCCTGTTTTAGGACACATATTATATAAGAGAGAAGCTTCTCGATTTCAGGGACAGATTCCAACTAGTTTTTCACCATCTCACTCGTGAAAATCTATTTTCTTTACATTACCTCTCACTGAGCTATCACCTGTTCTAATCTATTCAGAAGGGACCAATCCATGTCTTAATTCCCCTATACAAGGGGATTGACATAAGTCTTGGGCCTGACCATGAAGGAGGAGTCACAGGTGGAAGATGAAACTTGGCACATTTAAAGTTCATCATATTTGCACTGAATGTGTGAAGTACGCGTTTGTTTCTTCAATGGGTTTTCCCGCTACGGTGCACGGCGCAATGTGAGCAACCCTGAGCCCATATCAGTAAGGAATCAGCAACTGGAACAGATAGACACCTCGCATACCTAGGTTGCATAGTAACACCAGATGGCGGAGTAAGCAAAGACATCAACAACAGAATGAACAAAGCAAGAACAGCCTTTTTTAGTCTAAACAACATCTGGAAGTCCTCTCAGTACAGCACAAGCACAAAATTAGGATTATATCAGAGCTGTGTGCTTTCTGTGCTTCTCTATGGCGCGGAGAGCTGGAGAGTTACAGAGAAGGAAATGTCGAAATTGTTCTCTTTTCACACAACATGCCTAAGAAAAATTCTCCGAATCTTTTGGCCGAATACCATCACCAACCAAGATCTGCTGACTCGGAGCAAGCAAGAGGACATGCACACCATCATAGCTGGCAGACGCTGGAGCTGGGTTGGCCATGTCCTCAGAAGAGACCCCGATGCCATCACAAGAACAGCTATGCTATGGACCCCTGAAGGAAAACGAAAGAGAGGCCGACCAAAAACAGCTTGGCGGAGGACTGTGGAGGCTGAGATGCAAAGAATGAACCAGAGTTGGGGCACTGTACGAAGGATGGCCGCCGACTGAGCAAAGTGGAATCAATTTGTTGTTGCCCTATGTTGCAGGCTGAATTACCTCACTCCTAGCCCAAGGGAATTAATTGTGAGAAGTCTAGTACAAACGAGCCGGATTTCGGTTGTCCCGCTCGGTTAATTGATTTAAAAATATAAATCTATTGTTTGCTCGTAGTTACGAGAATAGAGCGTGTTAATCGCTGCTAACATCTCACGGCGTGTCCCGTGTGAGATGAGTTTGTTTAAGATTTTTTGAGGTGAGCGATATTCGCCCAGCTTGCCCGGGTCAGGCGTTTGACTGAGGTGTTCTGGGTAAGAATTTTTGATTGACATTGAGTCCCCAGAGTGTGTACGGGGAAGAATGTAGTGGCCATGTTAAAGTATGTAGTGGCCATGTTTTTCGGAGTGTACCTGGGAATATGTTGGTACCAGAATTACTAATGGATATTTATGTGTGAATCCATTAGGTTAATATGTGATTTATCTGCAGATATATATATATATAGATAGAGAGTATATTATTTCAAGAGATGCTTTATAGGCCTTGGTGGTGTACAGGCCAGTGTGTCACAGATATTAGTAGCACTGCGATGTTTGCAGGCTAATAGAAGATAGAATCCATGGATATATTTATACTCATGCGCTGCTAGGACAGCAGTTGCTCTTTAAGGCCCTACATGTATAATTATTACGGATAGAATCCATGGACATATTTTGCATTCTTACACTGCTATGACAGCAGGTGTTTTTTGAGGCCATACATGTATCTGTATTAAAAGGATCCGTGGACATATTTTGCATTCTTACACTGCTATGACAGCAGGTGGTTTTGAGGCCATCCATGGATCAGTATTGGAAATTAGTAGCACTGTGATCTTTACAGGCTACAGAAAGGGAGAGCGCTAAGGATTCCATATATATTACTACTGAGTGGATCCAGGAACATATATTGGTAGTGCTGCGGTGTTGGTAGCCTACAGGATGAGATAGCGCTGATTGGATCCATGAACATCTTAAAGTTCTTGACGATACGTCGAGGCCGGGAAGGAGTACAGGCCTTTAGTTCGTATGCAGAGTGAACATTGAGAACTTACCTGTATTTATTTATTAGTTCATATGCAGGGTGAACATTTAGAACGTGCCGGTATTATTTCATCTATTGTAACTGTATGTTGTCGATGTTATGGTGATCGTATCGTGGCGTGATTAAATGTGTTGAAGAAAACGTCACCACATTGTTCCACGATCCATGACTCTTATGTGTACGTGCTGTTTGGACATTACACACAACATTTATCAATAGGATGTAACACACACTACAGACGTATCGTAATTCTACAGTGGTAACGTATTTTTACAGTGGTGGGCCAGTTCTAGTTGGATCTTATACCCATGACATTTACGTTCAAACTCTTGGGCGGTTTGCCTACGACTGCTGCGTCAGATACCCATTAATAACAGAGGATTAAGAAGGAACATCATATTACGTTGCCTTGAGCCTATCACAAGGAATTAACAGGTGATCACTTATTAACAGTTCGTGTTAATCAAACATCGGACATAACAGTAGGTCAAGGGCGCTAATCTTCCTGAGTCAACAGCTATTATACTCGGTGTGGGCGTGGCCTGTAGGCAGAACATCAGTGTTTACTTCGTGAAGCCTGCCTTGAGCGTCAAATAGGAAATTTCATTCATAGTCGCAAGCCTTACGGGTTTTAATACCCGCGATTTCAGTTACAGTCCTGTGTAGCGCTTAAGTACATGGCAATAATTGACACTGTGTGGTCGGAGAGATATTTCCTGCATTGTCATCATTTTTGTAAACACTAACACTGATGCCCATATGCGTTATGTGTGTGAACAGTGTCAGGAAAGAACTATCGCGCATTATCAGTGATGACATTTACCTCCTTTTGCAGCACATAATGACAACAACTAACTCACATTTATTAACCACTGTGTACTTACACAGCTATAGATCAATTGTATGTTTGCAGTCTTTCTACACGCATGACTCAAGGGACAGTTTGCAGTGATCCAGTCCTGTCTTGTTGTGCTGTAATCGAGCACATAGTATACCGTGTCAGGGACAGTTTGCAGTGATCCAGTCCTGTCTTGTTGTGCTGTAATCGAGCACATAGTGTACCGTGTCAAAACAACGAACCTGAAGCGAAAGGCGTCAAGCTACAGCGGCTCTCAGCAGTTCATTGTTTTCCCCAGCGGGCGTATTGATACCTATTGTTTCGTCAAGCGAGAAGGATGTTATTTGCAAGATAAGTGAAAACTTGTTGTGAAAACTGTGCCTTTTTTGTGTAAATCAATAAGCCTTCCTGATCTTATGTTTTATTTGTTCTATTGAGTCTATATTCTTCATTTCATGTTAACTTATGAAGGTAATATCTCAGTTTTACCCAGGGCTTCATAAGCGTTCTTTTGGTGTGACGTAACGTATCATTGTTGTTATTGTAGTATTTTTTCTTTGTTCCTTAGTTTATCAGTTCATTTGTTCGTGAGTGTCTTTCTCTTTTTCCTATCGTTCATTTTATATACATTTTCGTTTATACATGTTACTGTTTACTGTCTTGTTAATGATCGCAGTTATCATTCCATGCTTTGGAAAAATTTTTGCTTTTAGTTCAGCCTTAGTGTTCAGTTGACCTCTGCGAACGTTATCGTTTGTCCTTTAGTATCTCGTCTTTGTAATCGTTGTTCTTACTGTTTATATCATATGTTATTTGATTGTGACTTATTGTAGAACTGTAATGCATGGGTGTTTAATGGCTATATGACTTACCATTTTCACATTCTTCATATTAATATACATTTATCGTTCATATTTATATGAACTTAGAAGGGTTCTATGTATTTGAACCGATGGTAACAGTGAGTAACTGATATTTTCGATCACTTGAGAAGATACATGAGAAGATATATGGTTGATATTTGAATCTGGAAAAGATTCTAGTGACATAAATTGATAGTAATTATAGGTGGTGAAAACAGGTAGTGGACTTGGTGAGTAATTCACTATGGATTCAGAGGCAGACCCTGAATATATGTGGTCTGATTTGCAGTACTTATATGAAGGGGGTGATAGTTTTGGGCCTTTGGAAGGTTCGGCACTGGAGGAGCACGTGATAGATAGATTTTTGGTCCATGCATCGTCAGCCTTAAGAGAGTTTGCTGAAAATAGATTCCAGTCAATCCCTCATTTGAATATGGCTAAGGATTTATCGAAATTGCTAGTTTTGGACTATCGTCTATTTTTGCATAATCATATAGATGCTAAACGTGGTAAGATATTGAAGAGTATCCAGAAGTAGAACACCAGACAACAGAAAAACAAAGATGAGTGCTCCATGGCATTGATGATGACCAGAAAGATGAGTTAAAGGATAAGGAGCAAATGAAAGTCATTAAACAAAGTGCTAAGCAGCAAAGGAAGAACTTCTTAGAAAATGTTGCTAAAGACAGCGAACTACATACAACAGTGTGACTAGACAACAAAAAACCTTAAATACTGTTTCCAATGAGTTACATAAATCAAACTCAGAACTTGCTGGCACTCAAGCAGCATTGAAGTCTGCATTAAACGAGAACAAAGAGTTGAAAACTCAGAGGAGGAACAAAGATGTCGAGGTTACTAATCTCAGAAAAGGAATGCAGGAGAAAAATGAGATGTATGACAAATTGAAGATTGACAGCAATGTTCGTGAAGAGACTTATATAAATATGCTTCATGACGTGCTGGATGACAATAATATTCTCAGTAGCCAACTGAAAGAAAAGAAAGAGATACATAGGAAATTGAGAGTTCAAGCCAAGAAATGTCAGAAGTTATGTGATGAAACTCTTACGGAGCTATTGGGCGACAATACGAATTTTAGTCACCAACTTAAAGAAAAGTATGGATTACTTACGAATAATGTATCTACGGAGAAGGTTAATGCGCTTAGAAATAGCCATGATAGTGAGATAAGAAAGGAGGAGAAGAAGAGAATGGATGAGTCAACAATGGAGGAAGATAAATTAGCTAAGATTGAGAAATTGCTAGCGAAGGAAAGCTGTAAAGATTTGGCATGTGATAACGTAGATGACAAACAAAGTGAACAGATTTCACTCAGAAGTGATGAGATCAGTGAGTTGAGAAAAAGATTGAATGGTTTAATTGATGTTCTTTTGGGTTACAAAACCCTGTCTTCGGTCAATGTTGACAATATAAGACATAAAATTGATTATCAACAAATCAAGAGTGCAAAAAGACAGCAAGATACACTTGACGATAATACTAAGGTTAAACAAAGTGGACATAGATCCCTGCGAGGAAAATACAACTTCCCACATAACGCTAGTGATGCAGCTAATATTACTATTTCTTGGCGTCAAGCTAACAAGAATAACCCTATTTCAAAAGTCAGTACTTTACATCAGAAAAAAAGTTTGTATAAAACCAACAGTGTAGCTACTTTTAGAAATTCTGACAAATTGGTAAAAGGAGATAAAGCTATTGATACTTGTTTCAAAAAAGAAACCTATTATGGTGGTGATAAGCATAAGGATTCTATTATTCCTGTTATTGATCAGGGTGTTAAGCATCCTGCAACAGGCAGATATAAAAACAATTTTAACAGGAGAAATAATTCAGATTTTAGAAAGTACCAAGGGAGTCTTTCAGATTGTAATTATTCATCTCCTAGGAATCTAAACCAGTCTAATAAATCTCAACATGCAAATTCTAAGGATTTTAGAAAACATGATAGACATAAGTACACTAACGATTGTCAATGGTATGATAATGGTTCTAAAAGACAACAATATCCATCTGGCAGATATTTTGATCAGATGAGACATGATAGACACAATAATGCTAATTGGGATGTTAGACATAACATCGGTCCCAAACAAAGAGTGTACAATAATCATAATTACGCTAACTGCGATTCAAAGCAGTATAATATTTCCAATAGAGAAAATAATGTTCTCTATAGAAATAGTAATTGGGACAGATCTCGAAATGATAAAGTGCATAACCAGAATTACTTTGTTCAACAAAAGCGTAAGGTTAGAAATAATACAGTTGGTAATAATAAGGGTAATAGTTTTTGTAATACTACTATTTGTGCCCGCTGTTTTGGAATGTAAAACTTTGTTTCAGCATAGAGCGGCATGTACCTGACTTACGATAAGCTACTTTCCAAGCCTTCTGTGTCGTCTCCTAGTGAGGAAGGAAGGTTTCTTGATGGACATAAAGGGGCCGTAGGTTTTCATAACCACGGGTAATGGTAAAGTGTCCTAATTTTCCGTGTTGCATCTTTGAATTCAACCGGTCATTAAAATATATTTTTTTCATTTTCACAGCTACTTCTTTGAAATAGAAGCAGTGCTCTTGTATCACATTAGATGAGAAGAGTATATGCTGCCTTACAACTGTATGATTGATGAAGTAGCCGATCAGCATGTACATCACAGATTATTCGATCTTGCCATTTCAAGTTTATGTATTTTTCGGCGCTGAATTTTCTACACCGCAGGATTTGTGTTATATTTTAGATGTGGGTTTTTCGAATAATAAAAGATTGTATTGTAGAATGTGATGTATGAGATAGTATTGTATTAAACATCGTGTATGTTTATATTTATGCATTGTTACTACACCAGGTTCTTGTTTATATCACTATGATTTTGATTATACACCAGTTGATTTTCAAATTATTTTCACATTGTTGTAGTTTTGATAGTCATTAACTACATATTATGATTGGAATAAGGAATAGTACTATATACTGGAGTGAAGTGACATGTCTCTAATTTTTTTTTTTTTTTCTTGTTCATTGCGAGTAATAGACTATGCTATTTTTTCACGCTAGTCAGATGACTAGGTGCATTTAGATCATATATGATTGACCTTTATGCTACATTGTGAGCTTAGAGCTACGATAGCTACTACATCAAATATTGATGTGCTCCAGCATTTATGATTGCTAGGATAGTTATGTAAGAAGAGATTGCTAGCCATATACACAAACTCTTTGGCTAGTCATAATGCAGTAGTAGTCTTCAGACAGTTCTTAAAAGTATTTTGTTCTCTAGATTTAATTCCTTGCTTATATTTTCAAGTCATGAGGAATTAATTAATTGTAACTATTGATTATGGATTTCTTTATAATGTATTTCATATATAGTTGAGAAAAGCATAAATTTACAAGTAGGAACATGATAGCCTACATTACTTATAGGTCTAATTAAACTGAATATGGACAGTTAACAGCGATGGCTGATACTTTTGATTGATCGATGTGATCCAAAGGTTTAATTAAAGCAGCTATTTAAATACATGATATTCTTTTATTATTTACAAGTTTGTTAAGCAGATAACTTGTGTTTTGTCCCATGAATTATTTTTTATGAGTTGAATTGTGTTAAATTAGTATGCGCTTATTATGCGTCTACTCAAAGATATGATTTTTTTTTGTTAGAAATCATACATTTTGTTAACATCGATGTCATTTTTAATATATTCATTATAAATTTAAATTACTTAGAGATAAATATGCAATTTTTTCGGTAACTTAGGGTTACAAAATTTTCTATATTGTATTTTTTAGAAAATATTTTTCTGGCATTGTAATATTTTTTTCTGTACCCAACGCTTCACTGTGCACTGGGGGTGTAACAATGTGAAGTAGTCGTAGTACTTTTGGAAAAATATTTTTTGATATTATGATGTGTTTTTTTTACTTAGCATCTCATAGTGTGTCAATTTGAATTTATTGATACTAGTCATCTAGGTTTAATGATATTGATGTTACTATCGATTTCATATGAGTATTGTATATGATAATTCATTATTGCGTATGGATGATTTTGATAACTAGGTTAACTTATTTATTATGCTTTACTTAGTTATAGCTTGCTTGGTGTTTTGTTATACACACATACATTGCTTTTGTGTTTATACTTTATGATATGATTGTATGTAGTTTTATCATATGTTGTTTGGTAATTATGAAATATTATTACCATCTTCGTCTACATACATATCTTCTCTTGATTTTTTCTGTGCGAATTATTCTTCATTGTATTCCATTTCTGCTATTGATTTCTCACTAGCAGTTCATTTGGTTTATACTTTCAGGATTCACCTGCGTATCTTTTGATTCTATTTGGGTACTTTTTCGTCTTACTCTACTTATACTTCTATCTGTTGTATGGTTGGGTAGATTACATGATTAAATATGACGTAGCTATTTTTGATGATTGTATTTATTTTATATGACAGGTATTGGGTAAATTATTATTAGTACCATGTCATATTGGTGATGGTTTCGCCTTTTCCGATTTTGTTATCTGAGATTTTTGCCTATGCCTCATTGGTTACTATACACTTGATGCACATATTTTTCCCGCAATATTTTTCTGACTTAACGCATGTTGTTTTTCTAGTTGGATACTAGAGTTTCAGTGACCCCTAAATTTTTGTAAGGTACTTTTAAAAAAAAAAATGATGTTATCATTTTTTTTCCTTGGGGGGTGGTGTAAGCTGTTGCAGGCTGAATTACCTCACTCCTAGCCCAAGGGAATTAATTGTGAGAAGTCTAGTACAAACGAGCCGGATTTTGGTTGTCCCGCTCGGTTAATTGATTTAAAAATATAAATCTATTGTTTGCTCGTAGTTACGAGAATAGAGCGTGTTAATCGCTGCTAACATCTCACGGCGTGTCCCGTGTGAGATGAGTTTGTTTAAGATTTTTTGAGGTGAGCGATATTCGCCCAGCTTGCCCGGGTCAGGCGTTTGACTGAGGTGTTCTGGGTAAGAATTTTTGATTGACATTGAGTCCCCAGAGTGTGTACGGGGAAGAATGTAGTGGCCATGTTAAAGTATGTAGTGGCCATGTTTTTCGGAGTGTACCTGGGAATATGTTGGTACCAGAATTACTAATGGATATTTATGTGTGAATCCATTAGGTTAATATGTGATTTATCTGCAGATATATATATATATAGATAGAGAGTATATTATTTCAAGAGATGCTTTATAGGCCTTGGTGGTGTACAGGCCAGTGTGTCACAGATATTAGTAGCACTGCGATTTTTGCAGGCTAATAGAAGATAGAATCCATGGATATATTTATACTCATGCGCTGCTAGGACAGCAGTTGCTCTTTAAGGCCCTACATGTATAATTATTACGGATAGAATCCATGGACATATTTTGCATTCTTACACTGCTATGACAGCAGGTGTTTTTTGAGGCCATACATGTATCTGTATTAAAAGGATCCGTGGACATATTTTGCATTCTTACACTGCTATGACAGCAGGTGGTTTTGAGGCCATCCATGGATCAGTATTGGAAATTAGTAGCACTGTGATCTTTACAGGCTACAGAAAGGGAGAGCGCTAAGGATTCCATATATATTACTACTGAGTGGATCCAGGAACATATATTGGTAGTGCTGCGGTGTTGGTAGCCTACAGGATGAGATAGCGCTGATTGGATCCATGAACATCTTAAAGTTCTTGACGATACGTCGAGGCCGGGAAGGAGTACAGGCCTTTAGTTCGTATGCAGGGTGAACATTGAGAACTTACCTGTATTTATTTATTAGTTCATATGCAGGGTGAACATTTAGAACGTGCCGGTATTATTTCATCTATTGTAACTGTATGTTGTCGATGTTATAGTGATCGTATCGTGGCGTGATTAAATGTGTTGAAGAAAACGTCACCACATTGTTCCACGATCCATGACTCTTATGTGTACGTGCTGTTTGGACATTACACACAACATTTATCAATAGGATGTAACACACACTACAGACGTATCGTAATTCTACAGTGGTAACGTATTTTTACACCCTACAAGACGCCATCAGGCGAAATGGCCACTGACTGCTTTGACAGTCGGCGGCTAAGGATCAAAGAAGAAGAAGAAGATAATTATACAGAGAATTTCAAAAGCAGTAGACCACAAACTGAGGAAAGAACAAGCAGGATTTAGAAAGAACAGAAGATGTGTAGATCATATATTCACTCTCAGGGACATTATAGAGCAGTGCTCAGAATGGCAAAGACAGCTGTACATTCATATCGTTGATTTTGAAAAGGCTTTTGACAGCATACATACGGACAGTTTACGGAAAATAATGAGGGCTTATGGAATTCCAAGCTGCACAGTGTCAATCATAAAAAGCCTCTATGCCAACCTTACGTGTAGTGTTGGGCAGAGCAACCTAACCTTTGAGGTGAAGACAGGAGTACGACAGGGATGCCCCTTATCAACCACTCTATTTTTAACAGTCATAGATTAGGTGATGCGCCAGACAACAGAGGGCAGTCCAAGAGGAATAAGATGGACTACATTTTCTACATTGGAAGATCTGGAATATGCAGATGACATTGCACTACTAGCACATTCACATCAACACATCGAGGAAAAAACGGATAGTATGGACCCCTGAAGGAAAATGAAAGAGAGGCCGACCAACAACAACCTGGCGGAGGACTGTGGAGGCTGAGATGCAAAGAATGAACCAGAGTTAGGGCACTGTACGAAGGATGGCCGCCGACCGAGCAAAGTGGAATCAATTTGTTGTTGCCCTACAAGACGCCACTAGGCGTGATGGCCACTGACTGCTTTGACGGTCGGGGCTAAGGATCAAAGAATTATATATATATATATATATATATATATATATATATATATATATATATATATATATATATATATATATATATATATATATATATATATATATATATATATATATACATACACACACACAAGGGGATTGACATAAGTCTTGGGCCTGACCATGAAGGAGTCAAAGGAGAAAGATGAAACTTGGCACATTTAAAGTTCATCATATTTGCACTGAATGTGTAAAGTACGCGTTTGTTTCTTCAATGGGTTTTCCCGCTACGGTGCAAGGCGCAATGTACCCTATTGACCGGATCTGCTGCTCCAAAGATTTGACAAAACAATGGAAAAGAAGGAGGCCAGAGCTGTGATAAAATTTCTGATGTTTCAGGGAAAAACACCTACAGAAATACACAGGGAGATAGAACCAGTGTTTCGTGATTCTTGTCCTTCATATACTTCGGTTAAAAAAACTGGTGTCAACAGTTTAAGTGCAGCCGCTCAAATGTTGCTGATCTGCCAAGATCTGGTAGACCAGCCTCAGAGTGCAACGATGAAAATGCAACAAGAGTGAAGAAAATCACTGACCAGGATTGAAAAATGACAATTGTGGAGATAGCTAGTAGAGTAAAACTAAATGAAAGAACAGTTTATAGAATTTTACACAACAGACTGAACATGAGAAAAGTGTGTGCACGCTGGGTTCCGCAACTGTTGACACGTGAACAGAAGCAAACGAGGGTAAATTGCTGTCAACCGTTGCTCAAAAAGTGTCGGTCAAAAAATTTTTTGGAGACCATGGTGACAGTAGATGAGACTTGGGTACACCATTATGACCTCGAATCCAAAATTGCCAGCATGCAATGGAAAACCCCGGGCTCCCCAACACCTGTCAAGCCGAGAGCCTAGAAATCTGCAGGAAAAGTGATGCTGACTGCTTTTTGGGACGGCAAAGGTGTCCTTTTGAAAGATTATCTGCCTCATGGCAATACAGTTAATGGACAGTACTATGCAGATCTTCTCACCAAACTAAGAAAGGTTGTGACCAGGAAACGAGGGATAACGCGCACTCAAAATCTTCCTTTGCTTCAAGACAACGCGCCCTCTCACAAAGCACGGCTTGTGCAGCTAGCAGCAAACGATTTGAATATTGAAATTCTTCCACACCCACCATATTCTCCAGATTTGGCTCCTTCAGACTTTTTTTTATTCCCAAATCTTAAAAAACAGCTAAAACGAAATCATTTTGACAGCGATGAAGAGGTTATACTGGCATGTGATGACTGGTTTAGTTTGAAAAATAGGGTGTTCTACTCCCAAGGTCTTTTCAAGGTCAAACAGAGATGGCAGAAGTGTGTCAATTCAGACGGTGGCTATATTGAAAAGGAATAAACACTATACAAAATTTCAGCTCTCTGTGACATGTCCTTCAGGCAGGCCCAAGACTTATGTCAATCCCCTTGTATATATATATATATATATATATATATATATATATATATATATATATATATATATATATATATATATATATATATATACGTATTTTTTTCTGCCCTTTGTCTATTTTTTATGCACGTCCTCTCTTCATTTTAAGATCATCACAATTATATCTTGTGCCTTTATTATAACTTTCTCAAATAGGCACATAACTTCCTGGCACAGAACCTTAATAATATGTGAATCTTCACAAGCAATTACACATCTGCACAGTGCCATCCACAGATGTGAGCGAAGACAAAGTGTTTTCCTTCCATTCCTTCATTCCTATGTGTCTGCATCATGTGCCTCAACTCGAGGTGGGGACGGCTCGCATGCTTTACTGATCCTCATCGGCTATGTCGTCTGGATGCATTAAGTCTGATTAGCCCTGTAGCAAAATATGCGAGAATAAACGCTCAATTCAGTAAGATTTAGGCATAAAACGATAATAAAGACATTTGCCCGCATGTGTCTGACGGTTGGCCTCTTCGACGCCAGCAGGCTGCTTTTTGCACAGTGCTAAGCCTATAGAACGATTTCACGGAAAAAGTCTGACACGCTTTAGTTTCGTTTCCGACAAACACTACTATATTTAACTTTTGCCCAATCTGCTGATTACACTTTGTAGTCTAGCCTTACAATTAACTATTGGCGGAAGCATACCGCAATATAGCTATCTGAAGTAACACTTTCTGTCAACTTTGTAGCAAAATTAGTAGTAATCCTTACATTGTTTGGTAGTATTACACGATACAATGCTAACTAGTAACGCAAATTCTTAAACCCGCCCCGTCTACACCCCGCTTCGATGACACAGTCTGCAACGCATATATACACACTGCGAAAAAGCCAGCCAAGGCATTACACGCAGACAATTTTATTTCCTCCTAGTGGTAGCATTTCTGATGTAACTAAAACAAGTAGTTATTTGAAAAATACATGCTCGCAAGATGAAGGAGAGGAAAGATGGCGGACTTGTGTAACATTTTATTTGACGATGGACGATGACATAAATTGGAAATTTTAAACCATTATGAAGTTCCCCATAAGAATTATATGATAGTATGACGTAGATTTAGCTGAGTAAGAATGTACTTTAAATAATAGGATAGTCCCAGTATTAGAGAAGTTATTGAAGAAATACTAATATCTAAGAACACACGACCAGACACACTGGCGTTCCTGCTCATGTTTTTTTGGTAACGTTAGGGGGACGCGAGCTGGAAAAAGAGGCAGGGAGGTACATTCAAATTCGCTTGGGGTGAACAGAGTATGAATGGGAAAGGGGAATAGGAGAAATGTGGGGAAAAAGTGAAGGACATGTCGGAAGCAGACATTGTTGAGTCCACACATTAAACGGTATCTGACTGATGTATGTTGTTATGATTATGTTGACATATTATTGTATTAAAATAGTTTTGCAAGCCTCTGTATTCAATGAACACTGTTTAACATGCCTGAAGCAAATATAAGTGAAAAGAAAAGAAGAGAAGATCATATCACAGGAAATGTGGTTACTCCACATTATTGTATGGAGGAAAAGTATGTGAACGTACAGTGGCGTATCTACTATAAGGACTTGAGGTGTGGTCACAACCAGGTGGGAGTCCTGTACAATTCGGGGCGAGTGCATTTGTAAGGCACGCGAGGCTGACCCCATACCCACGTAGGAAATTAAGTGTTAGAATAAATGATCAGAGATAAAAGGCCAGGGTGTCCTTTTGTTGCAGAGGGTCTATGTTCCTCTTGCCGGCTGGTGACAGGAAACCTGCTGAGTACTTATAAACGCCAACCAGTCTCCATCCAGACTTATATGCTGTCGAATATCCAGTAGGAGCTTTGGCGAGTGTTGAACTTGAAATTTCTGCAACTACCCATTGAATTATCTTACAACAAGGACTCCCAGGTGAAGAGTAAAACATCTGGGGCATCTCTGACATTTTCTTGTGTTTCAAAATATTACACAGGAATTTTATGGGGGTAGGATGAACTACAGCCCTCATATACAGTGACTCTCCCGGTAGATAACTAAAGTGAACTAATTTAATATTTCATACAGGAAGGACATTTATAACTACATAATAACTTTTAGTTATTGGGCAGATTGTCCCAACATTTTTAATTGTTCTTTTCTGTAAACTATCTTGTCCTTATTTTCAAAGACCTGTCCACAAGCTATGAATGGACAGGCAAAATAAATTGTAAATATATGTTCAAAGAAAAACTTAACTGCTAGTTATTATCTTCTTTAATAGAAACTTAAAGTGTTTGATTGTTGTGTACCATCATTCATTTCTCCCCTAGACACTAGGTACACCATACACCATACACTAGAGCCAGAAGATTGACCGTGTGAGACCTAGGGAGGTAGCGTTAGGTTCTCTGCATATAATTCATCATCATCATCTATAGAGTCAGAGACCTACATGTGCTTGACCTCACACGGTTATAGCAGACACCTTTTCATTCTTTTTAGGATACCATCATAACCTCCCCAGCAAAATCAACTTTGTACAAGCCCTTCCTGTAAAATATGACCTGCACTGAATGGGACTAACAACATTCATGCACTAATCAGTCAACCTACTGCACAATCTACTTTCTACAAAATTCGTGCACTAACCAATCAATCTACTTTCTACAAAATTCATGCACTAACCAATCAATCTACTTTCTACAAAATGCATGCACTAACCAATCAATTTACTGAATAATCTACTTTCTATGAAATTCTTGCACTGACCAATCAACCTACTGAACAATCTACTTTCTACAAAATTCATGCACTAACCAATCAATCTACTTTCTACAAAATGCATGCACTAACCAATCATTTTACTGAATAATCTACTTTCTATGAATTTCTTGCACTGACCAATCAACCTACTGAACAATCTACTTTCTACAACATTCATGCACTAACCAATCAACCTATAGAACGATTTTCATTTCTACAAAATCCAGGCACTAACCAATCAACCTATTAGACAATCTACTTTCTACTAAATTCATGCACTAACCAATCAACCCACTGCAACAATCTACTTTCTACAAAATCCATGCACTTACCAATCACCTTATTGCACAATCTACTTTCTACAAAATTCATGCACTAACCAGTCAACCTACTGCAACAATCTCCTTTCTACAAAATTCATGCACCAAACAATCAACCTACTGAATAATCTACTTTCTATTAAATTCATGCACTAACCAATCAACCTACAGCAACAATCTACTTTCTACAAAATTCATGCACTAACAAATCAACCTACTGAACAACCTACTTTCTACAAAATTCATGCACTAACCAGTCAACCTACTGAACAATCTACTTTCTACAAAATTCATGCACTAACCAATCAACCTACTGAATAATCTACTTTCTACAAAATTCATGCACTAACCAATCAACCCTCTACAACAATCTATTTTCTTTCATTTAAAAAAAAAATAACAGGGGTAATCTTCATAACTGATTAGATTCTAATATCATCATTTTCCTGTTCCGCTCCTTGCTGAGCACAGATCCACCATTGCAGCTGGTCCCTTTTAGGAAAGCATGCACCATAGCATTCATAGCTCTTGTAGCAGTGGTGG
Source organism: Oreohelix idahoensis (assembly GCA_024509875.1). NCBI lineage: Eukaryota > Metazoa > Mollusca > Gastropoda > Stylommatophora > Oreohelicidae > Oreohelix > Oreohelix idahoensis. The sequence goes on from JAMPIV010015175.1 coordinate 278,774, forward strand.
TGCATGTAGCAGATGTTTGACATGATGAGGTTGCCAGTGCTATGAACAACCTCATGTTACCTGCCTCTTACGACATGCCTGAGAGAGCAGTAGTTCTATTCATTCTGGCCTCCTGATAAACTTCAAGAAGCTAGACAGGGAAGAATCTAATTTACACAACAAGAAATAACAACAGAAAATGCCAAGTGAAGTAAACACCAATATATGGAGGTAAGTGATGTACCAGGAAGTCATAAACCTTTTAAAATGGTTTGAAAAATTCATATTTGTGTCACTTCTATCATATTATTCAGTGCCATGTTTGAACAAATTATCAAATTCATTTTAAAAAAATGTTAACTCACTAAAAGAGTTACTTTTAGCAGATGACTAAAGTCAAATGTACGAAGATGAAATTAAGTTATAAACTGTACAAATGCATTCAACTTGTGGATACAACATGAAGATCAACACATCAATGACAGAGATTAATAAGATCAGTAGATCACCAGGCCAGCTTAACATATGTCAAAAGCATTAAGCTTGAACAGGTTTCAGTTTGAAGTACCAGGAAGCATTTTCTCACAAAATGGAAGACTTGACACAGAAATTGAAACAAGATGTTAAAAAGCCAATGCAGTGACTCACCGACTGTTATCATTACTTGAAGATTCTAATATCTGTATAAAAACTAAATCAAAACTGATTTAAAAAAGCATATTCATACCAACTCTTTGGTTTCAGTGTCAAACAGTAGAACATGTACTCTAAAGCATATTCATACCAATTCTTTGGTTTCAGTGTCAAACAATAGAACATGTACTCTAAAGCATATTCATACCAACTCTTTGGTTTCAGTGTCAAACAGTAGAACATGTACTCTAAAGCATATTCATACAACTCTTTGGTTTCAGTGTCAAACAGTAGAACATGTACTCTAAAGCATATTCATACCAACTCTTTGGTTTCAGTGTCAAACAGTAGAACATGTACTCTAAAGCATATTCATACCAACTCTTTGGTTTCAGTGTCAAACAGTAGAACAATGTACTCTAAAGCATATTCATACCAACTCTTTGGTTTCAGTGTCAAACAGTAGAACAATGTACTCCAAAACTGTTGGCTTCAAGACCTGCCATTGAAACATCATTTTTTGATGATGCGTAGATGGCAGAGCGGATAGTGTGATTCGCTTGCATGGCTAGGCGGGGTTGTCGCACGGAAGGTCCAGTGTTCAAATCCTGGGTAAGCCACTCATGTCTGTTGTTTTTCTGTTGTCTGGTGTTCTGCTTCTTTATTTCCTGCGAGTGCCTGATAACATACCTTTATATTTGTTTCATATTGATGAGCAGGGTGGCAGTGTGGCCTTCTCTAATCCAGTTGACGGAGAAACTGTGTGGTGATGAGAGAGGCCAGATACAGGTAGCACGCTTTATAAGAAAGGTCTTCTTCTTCTTTGATCCATAACCGCCAACCGTCAAAGCAGTCAGCGGCCATCACGCCTGGTGGCGTCTTGTAGGGCAGCAACAAATTGATTCCACTTTGCTCGGTCGGCGGCCATCCTTCGTTCAGTGCCCCAACTGTGGTTCATTCTTTGCATCTCAGCTTCCACAGTTCTCCGCCAAGTTGTTTTTGGTCGGCCTCTCTTTCGCTTTCCCTCGGGGGTCCATAGCATAGCTGTTCTTGCGATGGTATCAGGGTCCCTTCTGAGGACATGGCCAACCCAACTCCAGCGTCTGCCAGCTATGATGGTGTGCATGTCCTCCTGGTTACTCCGAATAAGTAGTTCTTGGTTGCTGATGGTGTTTGGCCAAAAAATTCGGAGAATTTTCTTTAGGCAGATTGTGTGGAAGGAGGACAGTTTCGACATTTCCTTCTCTGTTACTCTCCAACATTCCGCACCATAGAGAAGCACAGAAAGTACGCAGCTCTCATACAGTCTTAATTTGGTGTTTGTGCTGTACTGGGAAGACTTCCAAATGTTGTTGAGAATAGCAAAGGCTGTTCTCGCTTTATTCATTCTGTTGTTAATGTCCTTGCTTGTTCCGCCGTCAGGTGTTACTATGCTTCCTAGGTAAGTAAATGTGTCTGTCTGTTCTAACTTCTGGTTCCTTACTGTTATTGGCTCAGGATTGCCCACATTTAGTGTCATGACCTCTGTCTTCTTCAGATTGATGTTCAAGCTAACCTGCTGGCCGTACTTATTCAGTCTATCAGTGTTTTTTTTTAAATGTGTTGATGTGAATGCGCGAGTAGTGCAATGTCATCTGCATATTCCAAATCTTCCAGTGTAGAAAACGTTGTCCATCTAATTCCCCTTGGACTGCCCTCTGTTGTCTGGCGCATCACCCAATCTATGACTGTCAAAAATAATGTTGTTGATAAGGGGCATCCCTGTCGTACTCCTGTTTTCACTTCGAAAGTTACATTACTCGATCCAACACTGCACGTAAAGTTAGAATAGAGGCTTTTTTTATAATGGAAACAATGCGGCTGGGAATTCCATAAGCCCTCAGAATTTTCCATAGGCTGTCCCTGTGTATGCTGTCGAAAGCCTTTTCAAAATCAACAAAGTTAATGTACAGCTGTCTCTGCCATTCTGAGCACTGCTCTATAATGTTCCTGAGGGCAAATATATGATCTGCACATCTTCTGTTCTTTCTGAAGCCCGCTTGTTCTTTCCTCAGTTTATGGTCAACTGCTTTTGAAATTCTCTGGATGATTATCCTGCCTAGTATTTTGCTGGGAACTGAGAGGAGGGTAATTCCTCTCCAGTTGTTGCAGTCTGCAAGGTCGCCCTTCTTGGGCAATTTGACAATTGTTCCTTTACTCCACTCTGTTGGTGTTGTCTCAGTTTCCCAGACTTGTGCAAATAGTGGTTCTAATAGTTCTGCTGCTAGTTCAGGGTCTGTCTTGAATAGCTCAGCATTCAGATTGTCGTGACCAGGCGCTTTTCCATTTTTTAGCCCTCTGATAGCTGTGATAATTTCTTCTTTTCGTGGAATGTCTGTATTTACGTCTAAGTCACTTTCAGCCTCAGGAACATTCAGCTGAGTCTCTGGTGGTTCCTTATTCAGTGTTTCTCTGAAGTGCTCTGCCCACCTTGTTTCCTGCCCCTGTGCTGTGGTGATGAGATTTCCTTGCTTGTCTCTTACTAACGTTATGTTGTTTGCACCTCGTTTTCCACTGATAGCTTTAGTTATTTTATAAACTGTGCTTTGTTCATTTCTCAGTGCTGCCTCTTCTGCCTGTCTTGCAAGGTCAACCAGAAATGTCCTTTTGTTAGCACGGGTTTGACGTTTTACTTCCTTGTCCAGCTGACTGTACTGTTCACTATATATTGCCTTTAACCTGGGAGACTTAGCTTCTGTTTTCTTCCTTTTCATTTCCTTTCTCTTCGCTATGGTGTTTAGCGTTTCTGGTGTTATCCAGTCTTGGCTCTTTCTTTCCTGGAATCCCAAGCATGACTTGCTGCTTTCTTTATATACTGTTGAGATGGTGTTGAATTTCTGGTCCACATCGTCGGTCTCTGTTCTTTCCTGGCTTTTGGTAATCAGATATCGTCTCTTTACGTCGACCACAAACGCTTTTCTGGTGAGGGGGTCCTTAAGTTTCGTGATGTTGTATCTTTTCTGTTTGACTGCAACTGGTCCAGCAGCTCTGAGTTTCACCTTCAGTCTTGCTACTACTAGGTGATGATCACTTCCCACATCTGCGCCTCTTCTTACTTTCACGTCTTGTAGTGCATGTCTCCATCTGCCATTGATCATTATGTGATCTATCTGGTTTTTTGTCTCGTCCGTTTGGTGATTCCCATGTTAATTTGTGCACTTCTTTGTGTTGAAAAAGTGTTCCTCCGATGACCAGGTTGTTAATACTGCAGAAGCTTATTAATTTGTCCCCATTCATAAGAAAGGTAGATGTGGTCATTTGAAAGCGTACATTGAAGAGTTAGAAGTGTCAAGCATGGTCTCTGACCAGAGTACTACAGAGAAACATCCCATCATGCAAGATAAAATGAGAAATGAGAAGAACACTGGTGATGGATAGGACACACATTGTGGAAACCTGCTGATGGCATTACAAGGCAGTCCTTGTTCTGGAATCCCCAGGAAAAGAGAGGCAGAGGTAGACCAAAAAACACATGTAGAAGAGAACTAGATACAGAAGTGAAAATGATGAGAAAAAAATGGAAAGAACTTGAGATGATGACATGGGACTGGAGGACTTGGCATGTGTTTGTTGAAGCCCTATGCTCCTTGGGGAGCTAAAGCGTATTGACTGATTGAAAGTGAAATGCTTCAGAAGAGCTATTAATGTTACCAGGAAAGACAGAATGAGAAATTATGACATCAGAAAAACTGTAGGAACTATAACCTGCATCAAATATAAAGAGAGACAGAAAATTAGGTGGTTTGTCTATCTCATGAGACTGAAGCCCAATCAATTACCATTACACACCTACAACATATGGTTTTAAAGCACAGAGAAGACCATGAAACAGATGGGAAGACAATATTACACAAATCCTACAATAACACAGGCTCACATCAGCCAATGTGACACACTTGGCCCAAAAATGACAATGTCATCTCCCCACGACACTTTATGGCACAAGTAGGCCAAAGTGAAAGAACAAAAAATAAATTTCAAAGGCATCTTGAAAGAAATCAGCACATTTACAACAAAATGTGTCACGTCATCTTTAATATTTTAAGTCCTTCTATTTCTCTGCCACAAATATTATCATTTTCCATTTGTTTATAAGTGACAGTCTTAGTCTCAGAATAACAATACTCATTTATATCAGACCAATATGTGTTATGTCCCTCCACCTCATCCATGAAACTTAATATAAGACAACTACAACATAGAAAGAGGAACAAAGAATAGTAACACTGTAATGTACCAAGTGTGTCATAAAAGATGATTAAGGAGGAGTGGACATGGGGCAGACTCCTGTAGAAACTTTAAGCCACCAGAACAAAAAACGAGCGTGCAGGTACCAGCAAAAATCCAGCCATAGTTATCAAAGTACTATTTCTTGTGTAAATTTCTTGATTACGCTGGAAGAAAATGTTGATAGTTAAAATGAGAATTACATTTTATTTCTAATGTGGCAACAAAGTAAAAATAAATAAAATGGCATCACTTTTAACTCAGCTTCTAGCTGCCAACTTTCAACTTCTTGGTGCCAATAGTAACCTAGCACCTGGAGATTTATGCCCTGTCTTATTATATCTTTCGCTGCTGGTGCTAGGCTTTAAGGGATGGCGTTAGGTTAATTCAACCAGTTTCTCTGAATCAGGCTCCATACATGGCACTGACAGATGTGAAACTAGTGCATGAAAATGAACAAGTGTCAAAAGTAAAATCAGCTGACACAAATATATGAATGCTTTCTGAAGAACTGAAAGTAGTAATGCCAGCTGTTCCATCTAATAGTGCAAACCCCCGAAAATGCTTCAATTTCGCACACTGAACGATCAATCAACTGCATTGACCAAATTTATTTAAAGCAATTCAAATGTTTCTGACTTTCGATAAATGTAACCTCAAGATAGATGAGCTCCTTGAAGTGAAATGTAAATATATCATATGTGCGACTAACAATGCGGGAAGATCACTTAAACACTTTGAACAGTGAAGTAATGAAGAGCTTAGAGTTAGGCAATATACATATACTAGACGATTTTGTGGTACAAAAAGCAAGACAGATTAGTTTTAGTGTTACAAATGCAAAAATGTTCCTCGTAATCAAATTGATATTAATAACAATACAGGCTTACATAATTTATGTTGTATATAACTGTATTATTTATATGGTCATGAAAAGTAAATAATACACGGGAGAAATGAAAGTTTGTATAGGCCTACATGTTTTTTTTAAGCCATCACTGTCATGAAACTGTACGAACTGGGCCCCGCATCTCATAAAGCCGGCCCTGATAACTTTAACTCCATACTGCTGACAGTATGGCTGACACATTATACTACATTCACATGGGGTTGAACCGGTTATTTCATGCACGAGAAATACTTTAGATAGGCCTCCGTCTTGTTCATGAGGTAAACACAATAGCGCTCGTCCCTAATTTGTTTTCAGTGAAAAGGTATTATTCACTAGTAATAAGTAAGAAAGTCAGTAGGCTACACTTCATAATAAGTAAATTAAACGTGACTAGGCTGAGGAACTTAGCGTTGGCATAACAACATCATAAGTAATAAAATGAACATACCCCACTCCTGTTAGCCTGATGAGCAATGTCGGCCCGTCAGCTTATACAACCATGAGAAGTGTTTTCACATTTTTTTGCAGCAAATTAATCCAGGTAAAGTACACGCTGTGTATTAGCAGCACCCGCAGATGCATTCTTAAAGGCAGGTTTATGATTATTTTTGGTGAAATATTTAATCGATGCGAAAGTGAAAGTTCAAAACAAATCCACTAATACTATTATTGCCACAACATGTATTTAATTACATCTTCTGTTATTCTCGGAAGTGCCCTTTTATTTTTACTTCCTGTTTTGTTCTAAATTACCAGGTGCTAACACTGTAACTGCCGCCTCAGGTCAAAATCTCTCTATCTTTAACCTTCCATTTTAAAGTCCAAACAGTGAAGCATTTATTGCACCTTAGATTAGAGTTAGATTATCTAACATTTGGAAATTACGATCATTGAATATACATACCAAGCTTCGTCTGTTTAATTCAAATGTTATCTCAGTGTTAACATACGGCTGTGAGAGTTGGAAAATAACAAAATCATTGGAGAACAAGCTGAATACATTCGAGAACAAATGTCTTAGAAAACTCATGAACATCAGTTGGAAAGAATTCAAGACTAATCGACAAATAAGAGAAGACTCTAGGCAGAAATATGTCTCCGACTATATAAGGAAAAGACGATGGTCATATATCGGTCATGTCCTACGAATGCAAAACAACAGAATACCACTACAGGCGCTCACTTGGGTTCCTGAGGGTAAGAGGAAAAAAGGAAGACCAAAAGAAACACTCAGAAGAACAATAATAAGAGAAGGAAGAACGTTGGGCCTAAATAATGTGCAAGAGCTAAGAGGAGTGGCGTCACAACGAACGACCTGGAGAGCACTGGTTTCTGCCTTATGCGCCGTGTTTGGTGCTTAAAGAATTTATTATTATTATATTATATTCGCACAAGCTAACACACAGACGACGGGTTAAGAGACGTCACGGCATCGACGGTTTGCTGCAGTGAGACTGGTGTATTTTTTGCTTGAACTGCATTAGGTGGTCTTAGTGAGGAACGCATAAATAAAGAAATGTTTTTTTTTTAATTTAATGATGAAAAATATTCTATTCAACCTCTGATGGGTTATAATTAGGATGAATATTGTTTTCAATTTCAAATAATATTAATAATAAATAAAGTGGAAACTCGCGAATCGTAAAAAATACAGAAAGATTATAAAGTTATTGTAGGCACGTGAAAAACAGAATTAAAGAGCCAGAGGAAACAAGGAAAATAGGTTAAAAGCACTCCTGGTTCGACTCCGTTCCATCCAGGTGACTCCGTTGCCTCGCTGCAAGAAATTAACATTATGGGGCTGGTAGGGGGGGGGGGGGGGGGGGAGAGAGAGAGAGAGAGAGAGAGAGAGAGAGAGAGAGAGAGAGAGAGAGAGAGAATATTCTACCAACTAGAGAATCTTTTTACTCGTCGTGGGGAGTTGACTTTGTATGTAACTCCCTTTCGCGGTACGTTTTAATCTGTAAATTTTGACCCGGCCAATTGTATAATGTAAAATAAAGTGAAAATAACTATATTACTTACTTACTTACTTAGTCGTTCCCTTTCTACCGTGAGGTGTAGAGGTTTGGAAGAGAGAGCGCCAGACCATTCTATCAGCTGTCTTCTTCCTGGCCTGGTTCCATTCTAGTCCTCGGTCCTTCAAAGAGTGTCTAATGTTGTCCTCCCAGCGGACTCTGGGTCGTCCTGGAGGTCTGGATCCCTGGCTCTTTGTTTCCCATGCTTGTCGTGGTAGCCGATCTTCTCCCATTCTGCAGACATGGCCAAACCATCTTAGTTGGGACTGTTCTATTTGGGTCTGCAGCGGATGGGATTTTAGGCCTTGACGGATCGTCTGGTTGCGGACCATGTCTCTTCTTGTTACTTCAACCACTTTCCTCAGATACCTCATTTCTGAGGTTTGGATCTGGCTTTTGTGGGTTGTAGAAAATAACTATATTAAAGTAAAGTAAATAATGAACATAGATTGTGTTTCATATGACAAAGGAGTGGGTTGTCGGATGGGGAACGGTGATGTGCCGATGTAATCAATATGTTTCTGCAAACAATTATGTCATCCGCGAGGCCAAGTAACTAGCCAGTCCTTTGTTCTAAACACAGTTCAGGTAACGACCAACTTTCATTATTTATCAGTAATTCTTCTTATCTTCACACACACACACGTAATTTTTTTGTAAAGGTGATGCGGGCTAGTAACAGCTAAACTTCATTGTCTCTACTCGTCCACCTATTGTCGGTTATAATTAGAGTATGTAATGTCATTTTATTTTCAGTTCCGTGTTATATTCAAGTTCCTATTGTACTTTACAAGTGATTGCTATTGGTGGTGTCAATTTATATTATAATTTCGTGTTTTCAAGTCGTTTTTTTTTTGTTTTGTTATTCATTGTTTTTTTCCTAATATTATGATGACGAATCCCACTTTTATTAATGAAACCCTATCAGGTAGCATATGAATCATACAGAACACAATGTTGTCCACAAGTTTACTTTGAAGGCAATTCCTATGCAACACCGTATAACTTAACTATTTAGGTATTCTCTACGTAACACGATATAACCCAGCACAGACTGCTGGACTCTCTATTTCGTTAGTTCTCTTAGCACAGACGCAACTATGCAACCGCCTGAACCTCACTTGGGTATCATACGAAGGCGCGTTTTGCACAAGATGGCGATCTGGCTATCTCTCAGCTCTGCCTGAAGCCTTCAACTCTGTTAGTTTAAATCTTACCTATACTCTCCGGTACCTTATGATAGCCACGTCAAATGTCAGGCAAAGCTCCGCCCATCCCTCTAGGGAGCAAATCAGGAGTCCTATGCTCAGTTTGGATGACATAATATCACAATTTAGTAAGGATTATCTCCTTAAACGTACACAATTCAAGGTCCGCCCACTAGTGGTAACATTCCCGCGATATCTGTTGCCCGGAGTCACACCTCTCACGGTTTTGTGCTCAACAAGGTGTGTTCCTCTGGTGTCAGACAGCGCCAAGATGTCTAACACCAAGGGCCGTCACTGATTACATCTTCCGCGTCTCACACGTTTGTCATCCTCACAGATGCAAACACTATTACAACATTTATTAAAATAATTATATGTAGCACAAAAACCAAATAAAATAATACAAATACAATGACAACTAAATATAACTATACCTGGAAGAGAAGGTGGTAATTAATACATAAAATACACAATCTAATCTTACTTCTATACTAAGTGATGATGATGATGGTGAATGAAGTCTAATCCTAAACTACTAAGTTTTCTACTGACTGAACCGAAAAAGGATATCTTGTTTCTTGCTCTATTTCTGAATGTGAATAAGGCTGCTTGGTCGTTCATACACAATGTCTTTCGTCTGTATTCATGGAGATTATAATGTCCGTGAAGTGTCGATGGCCGTATCTTTTGTTTCTCTTCACAATGCAAGATTTGACAATGTAACGCAAGGCTCAGTAGATATGTTCGTAGCTTGTCTTGAACGAAATAACTATGCGACCGGATTTTTGTTTTGTAGTTAGTGGTCAGCTTGGTGTGATGGCGGCGTGAAAGTTGCACTTGATATATACGATATCTATATGGTTATATGTTGGCGTGGCAGGTTACTTTGTAAATTCGTCCGTTACTGTGTAACGTCTGATCCATAATTTTCGTGGGTAGCTTCTTGTAAAAATCATCCGTTACTGTGTAACTTCTGATCCATATTTTTGGGCGGGTGGCTGTTTGTAGAGACGCTTCGTTTGTCCCTGGCAACTTCCGTTCTCAGCTCCCATTTGCTTCGGTGGGTTTGGTGCCTTAGATAACTGGATGTACTCTGTATATGCGACGTGCAATCTGTGTTGCGTTATATAGCGCTGAATTGGCTATGGTGTCCGCATTAGCGAGTTACGAGTCGAAGAAGTATATCTATTTGGCCCTACTCCTTAGCTCATCACAAAACGCCAGCTATGGTAATAAGACGACAGACGAAGTTATTTTAAATCTTCCTGTTCTTAGTCTTTACCACTGAGATGGATAAAATAATAAGGCCTCATAAGTACTCCGACAGTTTATGCTACGCATGTGGTGTGTGTGTTTTCTTGTATGTTGTAGTCTTATCCCATCCCACAACTAACATAATTACCGATGTATGTTACGTCGGTCGGTCTCACTCAAAATAGTAACTCGCGCCAGAAAAAAAGTGCGCAACGCACGGTGTGCAACTTGCGCGGCGTGGGTGTTATATAAAACAAATACTTTGGTTTTTTTTTTTTTTTTTTTTTTATTCTTTCACGAAATTAGTAGCGCTCGACAAAGAAAAAGTGCGTAAAAATTGGTGTGCATGAGCCCTCACCCGATGTACAAATCATGAAAACTTGAAAGTTTTTGTTAAAACCACTTATTATTAGGGAACACTCTTTGAAAAAAAATCCATGCAATTTCACACGAAATGTTGTCATCGAAGAACTTTTAAATTGAATCTAAAATAACACAATTCTCGCCGTGTGTACGCTGGTCACAGCTGAGGAATGCAACCATGTTTAAAAATTGTATTGTTTCCATTATATATACTCTCCCGAAAATAGTTACAATCAACAAAGAAAACCGTTCAAATGACGGTGTTCATGAACAGTTTGATTACACTGTGTAATGGAAAGTAACCAAAAGCACTCTAAGAATGTACTTCTATCTGCTCATCCGCGAACGGAAACAGCACACTATAATTAAAAACCCGTTAGATTTGACGGGTTATTGCTAGAAAATATAATAAATCTCTGCGCTGTGTTTAGTGCAACGTTTACCGGGCAATATAAGAAGTACTAGTGTGAGGACCTTGATAGGTATTTACCGTGTTGTATTTATGGAAAATGTATATTTAACTGAAATTACAATGGCTGTGCAATCTTCACTGTGTTTATTGCAACTTTATATGGTAGTGTAAGAAGTAATATTGTGGGGAAAAGTGACCGGTATTTACAGTGTTATGTTTATGGGGGTGGGGGGGGGGGGGGGGGGGGGGGGGGGGGGGGGGGGGGGGGGGGGGGGGTTGGTGGGGGGGGGGTGGTGGGGGGGGGGGGCGGGGGGGGGGGGGGGGGGGGGGGGGGGGGGGGGAAATATATATAACTGAAATAAGAATGGATGTATATTGGTAATTTACACTATAATACTTCTGTTGAAAAAAAAAACAACACACACACAAATAGTAATACGTCTTACAAGGAGAAGGACAAGAAAAACCTACGTTCCGGCCACAAGGCCTTCGTCAGGGACAGACAAACAAGAGACAGGAGGGAAAGAAAATGAGAATTAAGTAGAGAACATGAAACTATAAAAATAAGAGAAAAAAACTCCCTTAATATTAAGTCCAGTCACATGTGAAGCAAGATGGCTGCCACTAAACCGGAAAGAGGAAGTCGATAGTACATTAAAAATAAGAAATAATGAAAACAAGGATTGGAAAAGAGTGAGAAAAAAGTGATCAATAAATAATAAATAAAATGAAAAAAAATAAATAAATAAATAAATAAATAAATAAAATAAAAAATATAAATAAAAAAATATATATAAAAATAAAAATATTAATAAATAAATAATAATAATAATAATAAATAAATTTAAAACAAATAAATAAATAAAAATAAAACATAAATAAAGAAATAAATAAATTAGAATAAAATAAAAAATTAATAAAGGAAAAAAAAAATTTAAAAAAAAAAAAAAAAAAAATTTAAATAAAATAAACAAATTAAAAAAAAAAAAAAAAGTTTTAATAATAATAATAAGTAAATAAATAAATAAATTAAATTATTAAATTAAAAAAATGGTAATAAAAAAAAAAGGGTGATCGCATCAAAGTAGACAGTCATAAGACAACTGGGACTCGATAGAGAAAGGCGTCTCAGACAAAAGAATGTTGGGTATTCAAACCGTGTGGTTTGAGGCAACCCATAAGATGGATGAGGCGTTGTTCCTGGCGAAACCGACTGTTGGCGTCCGAGGAACAGGATCTGATGGCTGTCACCTGGATGTCAGTGGCACCGTGGTGGTCAGGGCCATTGAAGTGGATGGCCACAGGTGTGGATTTAAACTGAGAGATGTCGTGGAGGTGTCTGCAGAATCGGTCGCCCAGTCGTGTGCCCGTTTGGCCGATGTACGTAATGGTGCAACGTTTGCATAATACTTCTTCTTCTTCTTCCTCGTTCGCCCTGAAAATGACGGTGGTTGCGTTGTGTCTGTTTACGCCTAAGCTGTGATATCTGCACCTTTCGGTCGACACATCCGACTTCAGCACGGCATTTTTTAGGGACCGGGTTTGCCTTCCCATTGCGATCTGCACTCGCTCAGCCAGACTACACTGCTGCAGACTGTTTCCAGGACCACCACGTGGAGGTGGAGTGCGGTCTTGACCAGCTCTGGTTCGCTGGTCCTGATGCAAGCAGTACAGCTATTGGTCGCTGACTGCATTCACTATTGCTGTATCTTGAGGTCCCACACTATAATACACTAACCTTGGTTCCATATATAGAATTATTGAATACTCGTGCTATTCTTGGCACTCCAGAACTCACACTGTGTCAAACTGAACAGTTACTCAAGTTGCCTAGCGCACTGCTCTCTATAGCTATGCCGAAAGACGAACCTTTCTGTGTTATCTGATGAAAATATGGCTTCCGGCAATATCGGTGTTCTCCCTTCTGTAGTCTTCTGATGTCTTTGTGAAGTGTTTCTCATCTTTTTGCAATGTTTTCTTTCATATTTATTTTGGTCCAGACGATATGTCTCCCTTACTCAAATATTACATTGCCTGTTCCATGGGAAATTGACTTAGCAAAATACTCACTCTACCTGCGTGTCGCCGATCCGACTATGATCTTCCTTTATGCTCTGTTACTAAGCAAAATAATACGTTTGTGCCGCTGTGTACACACAACCGAGCCGTATTTGCGACGTCTTCTTATTGTTCCTGTGTGATCTGTTGTACTACTGTCTCCTTGTTATGTACACAATCCATTGCAAAATGGGGTGCTGTCCCATGAGTTTAAGTAGAGCGCGGATTGTAGTGAACAACAGGTATTCAAAATCGAATACTTTCTCCTGCTTTGTGAAATTTATCGGCAACCGTTCGACAATAGGTCTAGAAAGTCGAAATACAAACTCATTCACCCCTCGTGACAAGTGCAGAACTTGGGGCAATGGAAAGGCAGAGCTTAAGATTAATCAGCTGCTTAGTGTTCATGCTGGGGATGATGATGCCATTGTGTACACTGAGGGGTCTGTAGTACGTGGTGAGAAATCAGGATGGGGCTTCTCTGCGAGAATAAAGAACAAGGTCGTTGCTGAACATAGTAGAGCCTGCATGACAACAACCTCCAGCCTGAGAATGGAAGTAGAGGCAGTTACTGCAGCACTGAGGCGGCTGTCTCAAACTCCATCAACCAGGACAGTTATATTGTCAGACTCTCAGGCCATGCTTCAGAAAATTCGGAACGGATGGCTGCGGCAGGAATGGAAAACATCAATAGAATCTTCAAGTCTCCAAGAACTGGTGTGGATCTGCTGTCCTTGTCATGCAAAGATACGTGGCAATGAGAGAGCTGACAGACTGGCCTAGAGAGCACACATAGTGGGGACACTGGATATGGATAAGGGGGAGATATTAAGGATCGTCTGCTAGAAAATGACACTGTAATGGATGAGTCAACAAGGCTGAGACTGCTGGAGTTTGGCATCAAACGTGGGCCTAGCAGAAATGGACGATAGAGAAGATGCATCCGTCGTATGTTCAACCAGCGTCTTCTTCTTCTTCCGTCCTTAGCCACCGACCGTCAAAGCAGTCAGTGGCCATTACGCCTAGTGGCGTCTTAGGGCAACAGCAGATAGGTTTTCTTTGCCATTGTTTCCCATCACGCCTAGTGGCGTCTTTAGGGCAACGGCAAATCAACCCATTTGCTGTTGTTTCCGTAATCGAAGTGACTGGCAAATGGGTGATCAGCCCATTGTGACAACCAGCGTGCTACAGGTACAATTAGCATTCATACTCTTCGACATTTGCTGATGGAGGCTGAGCACCTATGGATTTGTCCAGAGTTCAGTGAGGTCAATTCTGGTTAACAATAACAATAACTTCACACCTCCGGCATAGCTTCTCTAATCATGTCGTTCATTATACCTCTCACTCCCAGGACATCTACTCTAATGAAGTACTCCTTGTGCCTCTCACTCTTCGTGGCATTGTGATGTAATCATGATTATAGGCACCTGTCGTGTTTGATACAGACTGCAAATGCATAAGTATATTCTATTTATTTGATGTCACTTTGTTTAGTAGAAATATGTGAGTGTTTGGGCAGACGTGTTATTTGGTAAGCCAAGCCGTTGGCCGTTTAATATCGTGTTTCTATTATTACTCAATTACTTACTTAGTCGTTCCCCTTCAACATTGTGGGTTAGAGGTTAGCCATGATGTCCTATAGGCGATCGTCCTTTTATCCTGGTTCCAGACGTTGGGTCGTCCTGGAGCTCTGGAACCTTGGTTCTTGGTTTCTCATATTTGTCATGGTAGCTGGTCTTCTGCCATTCTGCAGACATGGCTAAGCCATCGCAACCGAGACTGTTCCACTCGAATCTGCAAGGGCTGGAGTTTATATTATTTCAGTTTTTTTTTAAGACTGTCGCGAGAGGTTTGGATGTTATTAAAATTACAGATATCGTGGACAAATAGATGTATCAGAGGATACCAGGATAGCGCCAGATAAGAGACTGGTCTTAAAGAAATACCCCCTTCTCTGAAAAGAGTAAGGGTGTATCGACATCAAAGTGGGGTCAAGCTATGTAAACCTTCAGGTATGATGATAGTGTTGGGTACTGAAGATCTAACTGCTACCGCTCCTGATCCCACCATGAGTAATGGATATTTATATTTATGTTTGTGTGGCTAATTATATAGGGGTAAATTAAATTAGTTATAGGTAATAACTATAAAACAGAACATTAACTTAATTACAATAATTAAGTAAGACTGAATGATAGTATGTACAATTTATTGTTCCTAAACCTGTTTTCTTTTGGTTAGGAAAACTTAACTCAGGTTATAATGTATTTACAAAAATGAAATAAATAGTATGGAATGTTCTCCATAAAAAGGCAAAAAATATGCTTTTATATTTATTTATATATGTAATTAAAGTTCATTCACTAGTTCACAATCTTGGTATCAATGTCCCTGGCTGGTAACGTAATAGAAGTTGAATATGGTCCGCTGTGACTCATCACGTTATAATGTTTAAGTCTATAACAAGTCTGTATTATTAGAGTTTTTCTTTAAGTCTTTATTGCTTTTATTTTATTTCTTTATATTTGTGCTGGATCATCTGTCAAGTGGATCTATGTCCACTTAACTGGCATGAAGTCTGAGACACCTCCAATCCTGGCTTGGTTCGCACATACTATGAACTCCAGGTTGGGATATGTGGCTTTCGCTCTATCAAACTGAAGAACAGTACACCACCATAGCTCCTCTCACATGTGTGTCTCATGAACTTGAAATATACCAGGACAAAACCCTCAGGTAACACACATAAGCTGATATTGGCTCTTAATGGGGCCTTTAAGTCTGCTTTCAATACAGGCGGCAAAGTTTGACAAAATACATTTGCGCTCTTCTCAGCTCAGTGTATAAGTTTTGAAATGGTTGTGGCAAGAATCCGCCCAAGTTCAAGGCCTTTATGCCGCCGTACTCGACCAATCGAGACACAGTAAAAATTTTGCCCGTTTTTCAGCCCTACCGTATAATGTGA
Source organism: Oreohelix idahoensis (assembly GCA_024509875.1). Lineage (NCBI taxonomy): Eukaryota > Metazoa > Mollusca > Gastropoda > Stylommatophora > Oreohelicidae > Oreohelix > Oreohelix idahoensis. Next base: position 294,825 of record JAMPIV010015175.1, read on the forward strand.
TTAAGTTTAAATATTTATTATTTTGCTTATTTTTGGGCCGATTTCAATTATTTAAAGCTCCAATAAAACTGAGAATTTACCTCTATCGTTCTAGCTATTAATATTGTAGTTAGCCCAGTGCATTTAGATCTGTGCATACTTTAACTAACTAAATTGGGGATTACCCTGAAGTAAAATTATCATTAAAACTGATTTTTCTCGTACAATAAAATTTTATTATGAGGAAATATTTACGCTTACCTCTTAAGTAATATCCCCGCTATAATTTGAGCTATTCCTTTCTGTTTCCCTATCTTTAGTTTTTAGGAAATTAAATATCTTCGTTCTGTCAAAAACACAAAATAGGCCTTATTATCAGGTCTAAAAAGGTTTCCTTATCACTACTAGAAAAGGGAGCTATTCTATTGGTTGTTATTAATTGTACTGTTTTCTTAGATATTTTCGAGCGCTAAATTTGACGTGTTGTTAGACAGATTCAAATTACGACAAAGACAAAGTATCCCCTTCGACCCTAGATGGGTTTTAATTAGGATATATAGTGTAGTAAATTCAAGATAATAAAATTTGATTTCCGATATCTAAATATGGTATCTTCTGTCCCCCCCCCCCCCCCTTTTTTTAAAACTCAGTCCAAATATAGTAAATCAAAACTGTAAAACTGTGAATGTATGTGTGTTTCCTCCCCTTTCAAAAAACAAACAACCAATTAAAATAAAAAAACAAATACAAACAACAACAACAAAGAAATACAAATAAAGTCTTTCATACCTGCCCTTTTGTTAACAAGGTGAAAAGGGGTGAGACAGCCCAGGGGTGTCCGGGATGACACCCAATCCACCAATTATCTGCCATCATCCACATGTCATCGCACCATTGATCCTTATATATTAATTTTAGTTCTTGTTATATTCTGTTTTAGTCCCAACTAAGATGGTTTGGCCATGTCTGCAGAATGGGAGAAGATCGGCTACCACGACAAGCATGGGAAACAAAGAGCCAGGGATCCAGACCCCCAGGACGACCCAGAGTCCGCTGGGAGGACAACATTAGACAATCTTTGAAGGACCGAGGACTAGAATGGAACCAGGCCAGGATGAAGACAGCCGATAGGATAGTCTAGCGCTCTCTCTTCCAAACCTCTACACCTCACGGTAGAAGGGGAACGACTAAGTAGTAAGTAAGTCTATTCTGTTTTACCATATTGTGCAATTCTCTAGGTCTATCTATTCTCAACACCTGTTCCACAATTTTGGATGAACTGTATGCCTGTAAATAATCTAATATTGGTTTTCTCTGTTGTTCATACTTCCTACATTTATTTGGAAATGCTCTATATTATTGTTTTTTCTAGACACTCTGCATAGTAAGGTTCTTCTATTCTAAAATAGGCCATTTCTAGTTGGAGTCTAAGAAGTTTCTTACTTTTCTGTTCGTTGACTCTGAGCAGTAACTAGATAAAGCTTTATATTTTCATGAACGTGTCCAAAAAACTTTTGACTGTCTATATCTTTTCGGACCTGCAGACTCTTTTTCTGATTCTCTGAGAATTTCCTATCTAGTTTTCAGTTGTGTCCTTGGTATCCCCTGCGGGTCTCACAAGCATATATTAATATAAGACCTAGACAATATCTTGAAAGTTATCTCATTGCCAGTCTTTAAACACAAATTTAAGTAATCCTTTTTCATGCTGTGAAAAGCAGATTTGGCCATAGCATACAAATATAATACATCAAGCATCGTTGAGTCAAGCCCCGGTGCCAGAACGACAGTTGCATATGATTGAAAGAAATGTGCCTGGAGGAAATGGCGCAAACAATTACAGTTGTCCTATTTTGTAAACGTGTCTTTTGTTTTATGTTGCAGTGGTGTTATTTGCCAATAATACCCATGTCTTTACCATGTTGAAATAAGGATTTCGTTGGTTGTTTTTTAAAACACCAAAATAAACACGCATTAAGAATGACGAATCTAATATTTTATGACAACAAAAACACACATAATTAGAAATTTTCGTTTACCCTTTATAAAATATGTGACAAGGAGGAATAATGCTGTAAGTAAATGGCGACAAATTAAATATACTATCTAAAATTATGGGAACTATACATCGTCTGGCGCTGAAGCAATTTAAAAATTGTATTTAATTGTTTCACCACATAAATGCCAACTTGGCACAATCAACGCTAACCAATCAAAACGTTTTGTTCAATGTTTGAAGCTGGATAGTTGCAGATGGGGTTTTACTGACGGATTACATTAGGACAGGCAGGTTTTATGTTTATTTCTTACAGACATCAGCATGGAAGGTTCTATCATTGTAAATAGAATAGACAGACTTGGCCATCTTCATTCCTTAGTTCGACAAGATCTGAAAGACTTGGGAATCAAGCTACCGAAACTTAAGAGGTTGAAAAAGGTGAACCAGAGCCGGAGCTCCTACCAAATGCAGGTGAGTGGGCTTAACAAGCACTAATTCAATCTGTGCTTAATACTACTTTAACAATTAGCCTATAAACATTTTTATTTTGTTGGTAAAAGGCGACGACAGTAGACAACGTCCGCCATATTGGCCCCTCTGCCAGACTGGCTATCTATATCAAGGGCCTACATTACAGCTAGCCTTAACCTAGGCTAACCCAAACCCAGTTTCGAGCAGCTAGCCATAACTTAACACTAAACCTGTTTCGATCTGTAGGCCTATCAAAATTAATAAAGGCCAAAAAAGAATTGAGGCCGTTTTAGAAATAAAAACGAATTCCAGCTTCACGCGGAAATTCCACTAGTTTGGTCAGTATGGCAGCCCTCAGTCTACTATCGCTCCCCTCAGAAATTTTGTTAACCATTAGGCTTAGGCCTATGTAGGCCTATTACGTTCAGTTTGTAAATTACTTTAGGCCAAATTTCTAATTTAGCTTAGCCACATTGACCGATCTTTGCTCTCAATCGGATTCTGCCGTGACCTGGTAATTGATTGGGGGGTGAAGAGAAGAAACAATGTAGACATTGCAGATTAACTTTTTTTAAACTAGGCCCTATTTATTGTAGCCTAAACATCCAATTTAGTAGTTTATGTTCCTTCATCTGCAGTCGTATTAGTTGAACTATATTAGTAGTATTAATAAACAGTAGCTTTTAAGCTGGAGAGTTACAGAGAAGGAAATGTCGAAATTGTCCTCTTTTCACACAACATGCCTAAGAAAAATTCACCGAATCTTTTGGCCAAATACCATCACCAACCAAGATCTGCTTACTCAGAGCAAGCAAGAGGACATGCACACCATCATAGCTGGCAGACGCTGGAGCTGGGTTGGCCATGTCCTCAGAAGAGACCCCGATGCCATCACAAGAACAGCTATGCTTTGGACCCCTGAAGGAAAACGAGAGGCTGACCAAAAACAACCTGGCGGAGGACTGGAGGCTGAGATGCAAAGAATGAACCAGAGTTGGGGCACTGTACGAAGGATAGCCGCCGACCAAGCAAAGTGGAATCAATTTGTTGTTGCCCTACAAGACGCCACTAGGCGTGATGGCCACTGACTGCTTTGACGGTCGGCGGCTAAGGATCAAAGAAGAAGAAAGAAACATTCAATTTAGTAGTTTATGTTCCTTCATCTGCAGTCGTATTAGTTGAACTATATTAGTAGTATTAATAAACAGTAGCTTTTAAGTAGGCTAGATAAAAATATAATATTTTTAAGATTCTTAAATCTTAGAGTAGATAATAAGCATTTCTTTTGGTCATGCTAATGAGTCAAGATTTTTTATGCCTTGTCAGTGGCACTTTTAAAAAAAGTTAATTTTAGATGGTTTTAGATGCGCTGTGCACACCTACATATTTACTCTTTTTTTTTTTATGGCCACTTTCTTGGCATTAGGCTTAATGTTGTGTACTAAGGTTCCTGTTTTTTTAATTAATTTTTTTTCATTACTACAAAAAATAATTATAAAATCACCAAACGATCTGTTTATTTGTTAAAGAATGTTACAGTTGTAATGTCTTATACAGTTGTCACTCTTTCATGTACACAGGATGATGTTTACAGCAGTCGAATATTTGGAGAGCCCTTATATCAAGTCCTTAGCACATTTATCCCAGACTATGGATATGTACCCCAGTAAGCATAGCTAGTAGAATATTGAACTTCTAACATGTTAGCATGTGTCCATGTAGTAGGAAAACTTAGAATAAAATTGAAGAAATTACGAGGTTTAAAAAACAAGATAGACATTGCCTTACTTTAGTCAGATAAAGGATTGAGAGAAAGATATTGCATTACAATGTAGAATAGGTACAATGCAGTAGAACAATTACCAAGCATAAATGAACAGTGGGAAATGCTGAGTGATTACATCAAATATCAATAGAAATCATACAGAAATAAAGATACTTGCAAAGAAGAAATGGATGACAGATGAAATTTTACAACTTATGGATGCAAGGCAAAGAAGAATATGACAAACTAAATAAGGAAAGGGTAAACAAATGTAAAACAGCAAAAGAAGCTTTGCTAAACCAGAAGTGCAGAGAGCTTGAAGTGTAGCACTGAAATGACACACAGTCTATATACAAGCAAATAAATGAGTTAACAGGCAGAAGGCGCCTTTTGAAATCAAAAGAAGGAACAAAATAGGATCAAGAGAACATAATAGATGGACAGATTACATAAGGATGTCTGTGATGAAGAAAGATCAGAATTGAATGTCCAAGATTGTTCAATTTTCAATTCTGGAGTAAGCTGCCGTGGCGCCCACCTTGCAGACACTTTGTGGTACTGTAGCACATCAGAGATGATGTGGTGTGCTGAACCGTGACTGATGTCAAGATGTGTGGCAATATCATCCACAATCAATCGGCGGTTTCCCTGTACGAGTCGTTCAACGGTTGCTATCGATTCTGGAGTCACTACTCTGTGTGCCTGACCCGGTCGTGAACAATCTGTCACATAAATCACGCCGTTTTTGAACTTTGTACACCATTCATACACCTACGACCTTGACATGCATGCATCACCGTACTTGAGCTTCATACTTACTTACTTAGTCGTTCCCCTTCTACCGTGAGGTGTAGAGGTTTGGAAGAGAGAGCGCCAGACCATTCTATCGGCTGTCTTCTTCCTGGCCTGGTTCCATTCTAGTCTCGGTCCTTCAAAGATTGTCTAATGTTGTCCTCCCAGCGGACTCTGGGTCGTCCTGGAGGTCTGGATCCCTGGCTCTTTGTTTCCCATGCTTGTCGTGGTAGCCGATCTTCTCCCATTCTGCAGACATGGCCAAACCATCTTAGTTGGGACTGTTCTATTTGGGTCTGCAGCGGATGGAATTTTAGGCCTTGACGGATCGTCTGGTTGCGGACCATGTCTCTTCTTGTTACTTCAACCACTTTCCTCAGATACCTCATTTCTGAGGTTTGGATCTGGCTTTTATGGGTTGTAGTCATTGCCCACGACTCGCATCCATATGTCAAGACTGGGACATAGGTGGAGAGGTATACAGCCATCTTCGTTTTCTTACCAACCTCTTTCTTGCTGAGGAATCCACGATTTATGGCCTGAAAAAGTCTCCCAGCCGCTGCTTTTCGAGTGGCCAACTCTTCTTTGATGCCTCCCTTTCGGTCTATAATAGCTCCGAGATATTTAAAGTGGTCGACCTGCTCCAGGACCTGTTCTCCCAACTTAATCTGATGTTTTCTTTCTTCTCGTGATATCACCATGGATTTTGTTTTAGAGCTGCTTATGACCATCCCTCTCTTCTCCAGCTCTTCCTTCCAGACTTGCAGGTTGGATTGGAGATGTGCCTCTGATTTAGCAATCAGGGCAACATCATCAGCAAATGCCAGCTCTGAAATACAGACCTGTCTCATCTTCCAGTACCCCCACTGAATACTTCCTTGTTCTCTCCTTACATGCCTTGATGACATCGTCCATGAGGAGTATGAAAAGATAAGGTGATAGGATATCACCTTGTCTTACACCAGTGGTGGTCCTGAACTCTTCTGACTTATGGTTTGCTGTCCTCACATAATTTCTGCAAGACTTGTAGAAGCTCTGTATAGCATGAATCAGAGGTGCTGGAATATTCTTCCTTGCCAAACAGTCCCAAAGTTTGCTCCAGGGGACCCTGTCAAACGCCTTTTCCAGATCTATGAAACAAAGATGGATCTCACTCTTATACTCAAGGGCCTTTTCACTCAGCTGTCTGGGTGTGAAGATTAGGTCTTGAGTACTTCGGTTTGCTCGGAATCCGCACTGGACCTCATCCAATTGTGGCTCAGCTAGGCTTGAGCTTCATTCGCCGATGAATTTCTATTGGTTTCACCCCTTCGCTGATCAAAAATTGAATAACAGAACGCTGCTGCTGTTTGGTGCATTCCACTAGCGGGGCGGCCATCTTTAAAACATTATCACGTCATCACCGCGATAGCGCGTGCATGACACTTGAGACATCCAGTACAACAATATTGGCAAGTTACAATATAATGGCATGATTATTCTTATTGTTATAACATATTTCCGGTTTTCACTTGACTCACCCTCGTATATTTATGTCAGGATTGTGTGTTGTTGTAGATACTTTGTTTTCATTCATACAGGTTTTTGATTGATGCAGCCAAAGTTGTAGATAAACATATTGAAACTGAAGGAATATTCAGAAAATCAGGTTCAATCTCACGCCAGAAAGAACTTCAGGTAAGTAGCAAAGTTTTGTGGTTTTCATCCATGGGAATGAGTTTGTTATTGAAATTAAAACAGTATAATTTCTATGGGCCTGAGAAGGAAAGTCATCATATGCTAGGAAACATATTAGCGAACATTTTATTTGAAGCTGTGCACCATGTAGAATACTGCACAAGATCTTGTCCTTTTTTTTTTAATTGGTATGTTCCAAGTCTGCTCAAACAGTTTTTCCGAGAGCTCCCAGAGCCAATATTTGTGACAGTCTACCATGAGTCTTTCATTAAATGCTACAATTTATCTTCCCATAGAGACCCAGTAAGTTCTATTTTTGCATGTGGTGGCTGTCAGTGCTGTAATCATCCTAGAATATTGTTGTATATGATATGTCTTAGAAAGTTTTTATATTTGATATTCTTTTTACAATGATTAGCATATGCAGATTTTGTTGCAAATAACTTATTTTTGTTTTACTATTGCTTTAACTTTTTTTGACAGGCATATTTTGTTGTTAAATACAATCTAAAGTGAAAAAAATAAAGCGATAACTTTTGTTTTACAGTTTAAGAATATTTTAATATATCTAAAATTGAGTAGTTGTGTGGAACTGATAAAAGGAACCAAATGAGTGCCAATGGAACAAGAGATAAGGAAACGGCACTGGTGATGGATAAGACGCACAAGTTTGTGAAGGCCTATTCTCAGTGTGGGGTTGAAGGATAATGAATGAATGATTAACCTTATTTGTGTTGAACAATGTATGTTAACTGAGGTCAAAGGTTTAATAACAGGAAGCGAATCTGAATTCCTGAAGTTGTCTTGTGAAAAGTAACACATTAAAAAAAAATGTTGTGGACATAAATCATAGCAATACATCTCTTGTTAACCAATCATCACTTATTGTATAAACTATTACTCTTTACAGAAAAAAGCCCTACTCGAGATGTGCCTTTTGTTGCCACTAGAAAATATAGGAGCTCTTCGTTTCACCTTACACATGTTGAACAGGGTAGCAGCAAAGTGTGATAAGAACAAAATGACCTCAAACAACCTGGCACTGGTTATGGCCCCTAACATGATGCACCTCAATAAGAGCATGGAGAAAGCAAGTGCAGGAGAGGAGAAGCTAGTGCATATCCATACTTGCATCGTTGAACTTCTCATTAAAAACTGGGAGCTGGTTGGGATGGTCAGCTCTGCCCTAAGACAACAGGTAACACTTATCTTGGATCTCATTGTCAGTCAATCAGTTACAACCTTTAAGTCACCTGTGGAGCACAGATCCTAAAAAAAACACGCTCAGCCTTGTCCTGTGTCGTCCTTTTAAAATCTTTCCATGACCTTTTTATCCCTTTCATGTCTGTCTGCATTCTCTTCCCCGTGTTTTTTTGGTCTCCTTACCCTGGGGATTAGCATCCGATTGACAGAGTGGTTAGAGTGCTGGTCTCTCGCGACAAAGGTGCTGAGTTCATTTCACAGTATTGACACGCTTCAGTCTACCCAGTTGTAAATGGGTACCTGACTTTGCACTTGAGTTAGGTAAGGAAAAGGCAACGAGGCAGGGAACTGGTCACCACACCTCTATGCTGAACCTAGTCTAGTGAAGTCTCTAACACTTCACTCTCCTGCAGGAGTATCTGCTATGGGACTACCTTTTACCCTGGGGATTCCATAACAGACTGTAATGCTATCAGCTGGTTTTCTTTGTATATGTCCTAACCAACGCCAGTGTAATTTGGTCACCTCTTAGTCCATTTGTATGGGATCTCATCATACACTCAGTAGAATAAAGCAATTGTATGTGTGTACAAGTCATAATACTGAGAGACTGGCATGACAAGTAGCATTCTAAGATGTTTGCACTGAACTAAAGTAGGTTATTTATTACAAATTTACAATTTTGTTAACAGCCTAACATCCGTGAATTGACATATGAGGATATAAACTGTATGTGAAGCAGTAGATGATGAGAAGACGTTGGCATTAGTACACAAATTAAGAAAACCAGTTGAATATCTAAATATTTATTGAAATCAAATGAAATAGTCAAAATAAGAAACTGAAATGTCAAGGCTTTGCACATAAAAAAAAATGACAATTAGAAAGATGGATACTTACACAGAATAGAAGGATTGAAATGAAATGGTTAAAATTATTGATGTAGACCTGATAGAAGGAACCAGACAAATACCAGTGGAACAAGAATTAAGGAGTAGACACTGCATTGGATAGTACAAACATTAAGAAAACCAGTTGGTAACAGTACAAGGCAATTATTATTCTGAAATCCCCAGGACAGGCAAATCAAATAAAGTGGAAAAAACAATCACATGGGTAAGGAAATTACACACAGTCATGGAGGAGATAAAGAAGACATGGAAAAACCTTGATCGATTGTCACATGACATGATGGCTTTGTGTAAGTTTGTTGAAGACTTGTGCTTCACAGGGAGCTCAAAGGCAATGAATACTTAAGCCTCTCACTAAAATATACTTTATGTTTGTGACTTAGATTAGTAATTTTTGTGTTGTTTCTTGAGTGATGGGTAGTTCATATCTTCTAGAAATTTAAGTCATACTTAGTGATTACTGTGGAGATTTAGAATAAAAGATTTTTAAAGCTTTTCGTTTATCATTAATTTTCCTTTTCGCTCTTTATGGAGCACATAGCTACAACTTCAGGAATCCTGCACCTAGCATTCACATGTGCTAGCAGTGATGATTTCTGTAGCAATTAGTTTTATGTGATGAGGTTGCCAGCCTCATGCTAAACCTCATATTAGTCGTTTGTCTATTATAATGAATATAAAAGATAAATCAGTATTTATTTAAGATAATTTGTTAAATGTTGTCTTTAAAGTGACATTTTGGCAAGAGGTTTGTGTCTAACTTTCACCACAAGTAACAAGCTTGGTATGTCTACAGCTGAACATGATGTCTGAATGTTTTGTAACTGATGATGATCTTGAGATGAGTGATGACAACACTCTGGAAGATTCCAATGATGTGCTGCGTAGGAAAAAAAGAAAGAGAAGTGGCTCACTCACCGGTACAGTTTTGTTTAGTTACGGGCCTCTGTTTGTGAGTTTTGTTATGCACGATTTTTGTGAGTTTTGTTTTGTTATGCACCGGTGTTTGCGAGTTTTGTTTTGCACCCATATATGTGAATTTTGTTTAGTTATGCACCTGTGTTTGTGAGTTTTGTTTTGTTAGCGCATGGGCCCCTTATCAACAACTTTATTTTTGACAGTCTGAACAAAGTGGAAGCAGTTTGTTGCTGCCCTACAAGACGCCACCAGGCGTGATGGCCACTGACTGCTTTGACAGTCTGCTGCTAAGGATCAAAGAAGAAGAAGTTTTACTATAAGAATTCATTTATTATTTTAACGAAAACATGTTTGAGAAAATAGTATGTACATCACAAAGCAAACTATTTACAAGGGGAGTTGAGCAGTACTACAGGAGACATCACAGAATATTACTATTATGTATATTGGCTACACTTGCTTCCTTTTTAAAAAAGTAAGAAATAAAAACCTGTAATAAAAAATGACTGATGCATCACTTGAACTCCATAAAAGAGCATCAGGTAAATCCTTGAATTTCAGGTTTGGTTAGTTCCATCGCCCATGGCATTGCCAAGTTGCGACGTAGCACGGATGGCAAGAGTATCAGCATGTCATCAAAAAGTTCCTGCAGGGGAGAAATGTCGCTTGCCTCAAATGATTCCACGAACCAGACTCTGGATATGTTGGATAACAGTGTAACTCCCTGCGTCATGAGGAAGAGACTAAATGTTACAGATAGTGTACCCTTTTCAGCTTCCAAAAAGTAAGTGAGAGAAAGATAATTCACAAGAGATATTTGTTGTTGTTTAAGCCTATCATGATTCAAAACCAGTTGCTTATTTGATTTACCCATGTTCCTATTTTATACATTATATATTTTCCTGAGTAAGCATATCATGCTTCACAACCATTTGTTTATTTGATTTACCCATGTCCCTATTTTATACACCAAACCTATGTTTTCATCAAATTGTCCTATATAATTTTTCTTCTGTTGTTATTGTTGCTAGGATTTTTGCATTGGTCTACAGAGGTATAAATGGGAACATGGATGCTTTTGAGCCAGGGAAGGCAAAGGCAATGAGGAAGGGAACCAGTCACTACACCTCATAAAGCTGAGACCTATTATAGTGAAGTCTTTAACACTTTGCTCCCATACAGATATATCTGCTTTGAGAATATCTTTACTACAGTTAACAATGTTTTATCATAAATCATATTGATCTCTTCTGTTATTGTGAACGTTTTCACATTGCCTCTATTATGTTTTTGTTACTGGTTTTATTTAGGTCGCCTCGAAGGTTACAATGTTGTCATGGTTTTCTTCAGCTTCTGATTTTACTGGGGTTTCTCTCATTTCTTATTTTCAGGACTTCAAAATATGTTTTTGGTTCTGCTGTGATTAAGATTTTGTGCTAGTCTTTTTTATGTTTTTATAATCCTTGTCAAACGCATCAACAAAATATGTTTATCTGACAAAAAAAAAAACTTCTTTACATTAATTAGTTGCATCAAATCTCAGTGAAGAGAAACAGTAATGAAGTTATCTGATTGATTAATCTTATGTTTTCTCAACAGACAAGCCATCTTGGGTAACCTGCCTCAGAAGTCGGCATTGGCGTCAACTCCATTCACTCCTGCTTCAACTGTCAAGAGGGGACAACAGCATTATTATGGCAGTAAGCAATGTGGGCTGGGGTGGTCAAAAATAAAGTTTTGGCGAGGCACATCCCGTTCAACCTAGTCAGTTATATTAGGGCACATATCCAAATATAATAGACATTTAGGTCTGATAACTATATGGGTTTTCTACAGGGTTACTTTTTTTAATTTTTGTGTGTTTAAAAAAAAATATATTTATATTTTTATGTCTTTACTTATATCTGCGGGATATACATGAAACAGATGTCAACACACAGGAGCTATAACCGCCATTTGACAAATACATTTTATGTTATAAATTTTTATTCCCATAAAAAGGAAGAACAGAATCTAAAATAGTCAATAGGCTGGCAATACAAGGGACACTTATTAGTGGTCCCTGTTTCTTTCACATTCATTCATTCATAACCCTCCACTCCCAAAGGAGCATAGGCCTTCAACAAACACATGCCAAGTCCTCCTTTCACGTGCCATCATCTCAAGTTCTTTCCACGTTCTCCTCATCATTTTCACCTCTGTTTCCAGCTCCCTTCTCCATGTGCTTCTTGGTCTACCTCTGCCTCTCTTGCCCTGGGGATTCCAGAACAAGGACTGCCTTGTAATGCTACCAACAGATTTCCTCAGTGTGTGTCCTATCCATCGCCATTGTCATCTTCTCATCTCTTGTTCCACTGGCACTTGTCTAGTTCTTGTCATCAGTTCCACGTTGGTAACCTTATCATACCATTTTAATCCCTCTATTCTACACAAGCACCCATTTATGAAAGTCTGTAGCTTTTTGGTTGTTGTCTTTGTTGTTCTCCATGTCTCAGAGCCATTCAATAGGACTGACTTCACATTTGAGTTGAAGATTCTTATTTTCATGTTGGATCCGATTTCTCTTGATCTCCATATATTTCCCAATGCAATGAAAGCTCCTCTTGCTTTTTGTATTCTTATTTTGATATCACTGTCTGTCCCTCCAACTTTGTCTATATTGCTGCCAAGATATGTGTACGATTCTACATCTTGTATTGGTGCTTCTTCAAGTTCAACCCTGTTATCATTACCTGCATTTATTCTCAATATCTTTGTCTTTTCCCTGTGTATTTTCACATTATTGTAAAGTTATTTGTTGTATTTCTTACCTCTGCCAGCGTTTCATTATTAGATGCCGTTTTTGATTTACAACACTGACTGCTTTGACAGTCGGCAGCTCAGGATCAAAGAAGAGAAGGGACAGGAAAAATTGCTGTCTGCTATAAAATCATTTGTTGAGCTGTAGCACTAATGTGACACAGCTTTTTATATAAAAAAGTCATTTAGTCTTTAATTTGCCCTTGTTTCATGTAAAATAGTTAGATGGGAATGAAGAAATAGCAATTTAAAGAGTGACTTTTCATTTGTACAGTATATGGATCATTCTCAAAACGCTGAGAATTGTGACAGTAACCTTTAACCTCCTTTGACGTTATTTAAACAGACCCAAAAAATTGTAATGCTAAGTAATTTAAATGTTAGGGTGTTGTGCTAACTGCTTATGTAAAAATAAATGTGCTCTGACAATGTCGACAGAAGAATTTGCCCAAAAATGTGTTTAGGGGGGTCAAAAAAAAAACATTAAAAAATAATATTTGCCTGCTGCTTCTTCACCTTTCAACTCCCTAAGGAGCATAGGCCTTCAACAAACATCTTCCTATCCTGTGCCATCAGCTCAAGATCTTTCAGTGTCTTCTTCATTCATTAATGTCTCTCCAGTTCTCTTCTCCGTGTGTTCTTTGGTCTCTTACCTCAGGAATTCCAGAACAAGTATTACCTGGTAATGCTATCCACAGGTTTTCTCAATGTGTGTCCTATCTGTCTCCAGCATCGTCTTCTCATCTCTTGTTCCACTGGTTCATTGCATCAGTTCCAGATTAATCTTGTCATACCACTTCAATCCTGCTATTCTACGCAAGCATCCACTTATGAAAGTCTATAACTTTTTGGTCTGCCTGTTTGTACATTGCAACATTTCTATATTTTTCATAAAGCAGAGGAATAATTTTGTTCTTATTGGTTTCAATTGTTGTAGAAAAATATTGATTACCCTTTAATATTATCAGAAAAATGCAGTGTGTGGTCCACTGACTCATAACAAAAAAAGGTGATTGTTTTTAATGTCTTGTGCAGCTGTAGAAAGACTTTAAAATATGTTTTTGGATACCATTCATCTGTGTTTCATGACAAGTAACAGTTGATTAAATTTGGGTCAATTAACAGATAGACAATGTAGGCAGAGAAGGCCATTCATAAAGGCATAAATTATTGGTGAAATGGGGCAAAGTCTACAGACAGGGGGTATGATGTGCTGGTGTTGTGGGTAGTGGGTTTCCCCCCTTGCTTCACCCTAGGCCTAGTGAATTCTGTTCATGAAAGGAGCGACCATTGCGGTGTTAGTCTCTTGGCCTAGCAAAACCTCTCATACCCCAAGATCGTTGTGCGTGGTGAAGAGCCACACCCTCCTCGAGGTAGTCCTGGTAACTGAGGGTGCGAATCCTCAGGCTAAACACAACGGATCTAGAGGAGCAAACCTCGATAATAAAACCGGTGCACTACACCGTACACGCCCTCTGTGGGTGGGAAGGAGCCAGATGGATACTGAACAAGTCTTGGGAGTGGGAACGAGTGTGGACTGCTCCCTGAAGATCGGAACCCATCGTACAGGCACAGAGACTCAGGACGTGACGATCCTATTGCCTTCAACTCTTGGTCACATGCCTAGAGCCTCGGAGAACTCGGCGTAACCAGCAGGCAATTTGGTGGCGGGGAAAGAGCACTGTGAGCCCTACCTTGGCTACGTATCACAAGGAGACGCAGAAACACCCCCTTTATCTCCCCCAGAGCTGGCACAGTACACTTCTGGCTTCTACCCGGGGCGTTGGGAAATCCACAGGCACCCCAGCATCACAATGCCAAGAAGATGACAAAGTTGGAATTTACTAACTCAAACCTGGCAGAGCAAGTCCTCCAACAGATGTGGCCGATGCTGGGCCCACTGGCGCGTGGACACGTCCCGATCCCCATCGAGACTTGCCCGGGGAGCCCACCCCGGCTAAAAAAAGCAGAGAAGGCCACTCTCCAAACCTCCGATGTCTTGCGGGCAGTGTTAGGATGTGCAAGAACATGGACAGGAAGACTCCACAACTTCCCCACTGAAGACACGCCCACGGCGACCGTTGCCTCAACTGGCTGTGTGTGGTGTACCCGGAAACGGGGCCTCCCAGTACTGAGACACAGTTAAGTCCCCGATGTCATTTATCGGTGCAGAGTTGAGAGAGATGGCTGAGCATCACAATCCCCCCTGTGTTGCAGCATGATGAGAACCCAGAATTGCACACTGAGCTTGGGGGGAATCACTTGGGCACCAGACTTAATACTGGCTCTTGACTGGATGGCCGCATGCAGGAGATTTCTACAATGGGGGGTTGGCAGGTGGTGGGTATCTGGAAGTGGCTCTGTGCAGGACGTGAGGATTCCTTGGGTGAGCCCAGAACCAGAGCACAGCATTGTGCAAGCTCTGCATAGTTGGAGAGCCCCCTGGATGACGGGGAATGCACAGTGTGCTACCCCACCTGTCCCCAACTGCTAACTTAGAACCAGAAGTGGGGTCCTCTGTATGCGTGCCAGGCCAGGATAAAATGCCTGGGAAAGAGACTGGAGCTCAGAACTCCCTAACTCAAAGTTGCAGGATGGCAGGAAAGACAGGGCTATTTTGAAGATAATGCAACCATATTTTCACCATACGAGCTCGGACGCCGCCTCGGTAAACAAGGTCCGCGCAGAGCAGTGACACCCCCAGGCTGCTTGCGAATAGTCTACTACTGGGAACATAAACAGATTAGGGATGAGCCCACTCTCCCGTTGAACAGGTGCTAAAGTCATAGATACTGGGCCAGAAGGCGCACCGGAAACCACAGTATCACGCAACTCGCTTTTTTTTTTCTATGGAGAGTACACCGTCAAATAAATCTCGTACTGGTGCTCGCCCTGTGGAGCTCCACCAGGCAGGTGCAGTGCCGGGCTCTGAGCCTCGACAGAGCCCACCCTCAGCTACTGGAGGACCCTCTAGACCGTCTTGTGGAGTCAGCAGACGGCGGAGGAGAACTACTGACCAAAACAAAACAGAAAAAGAGAAACCCAGAGTGCCACTTGTCATGATGCACTGGAATGCAGAGGGAGTGAACAGCAAGCAGGCTGGATACAGCAAAAAGACAGAGCTGGAAAACATCTTGTATGAGAAGCAAGTCAGTGTTTGCTGTATCCAAGAGACTCACTTGAAAGCAGATCAAACCTTTAAAATAAGGGGATATCAATGCTTCAGATCCGACAGAAGAGATAGACGAAAAGGAGGAGTACTTACTCTTGTAAGGAATAACATTCCTGCACACGAAAGGAAAACCTTCATGGATGGAGCAGAATATCAGCTGTTGCAGATAAAGGTAGACAAGATGGAAATAGAACTCCTGAACTATTACTGTCCGAACAACAAACCCCTGAGTCTCAGCTCTATACAGGTACCAGCCACCAACTTTATAGCAGTTGGAGACTTTAATAGCCACTCCCAGAGCTGGGGCTATAACCATCTGGATCACAGAGGTGAAGAGGTTGAAACTTGGCAAGATGATCACTCCCTAATCCTAGTCAATAATGCCACAGATACTCCTACCTTCTACTCCAGAGGATGGCACACAACTTCAACACCAGATCTTGCCTTCTCCACACCAGATATAGCTGGATCTATTAGTAGAGAAGTAGGAGACCAACTAGGGGGAAGCGACCATCGCCCAATCTTTCTTACTGTCCAGAGTGCAACTCTCAGTACAGGCCCAGCCATTACAAGATGGAACTACAAAAAAGCCAACTGGGGTTTATTCAGGCATCAGGTGAACACGCTGCTGTCTACCCTCAAGGTACAGAACAGAGACATTAATGAAGTGGTAAAAGACTTCAACAGATGCATACTACAAGCTGCAAAAGAAACCATTCCCAAAGGATGCCGGCGTAACTACATACCATACTGGTCCAGCACACTCCAAGAACGTCAGGAAGCCATGGACAGGGCTAGAAAGGACGCAGAGTCTCAGCCTTCACTTGAAACTCACAACAAATGGAAAAAGGCTGTAGCAGAGTTTCAGAGAACAAAGCTAGAAGAAAAACGGAAAAGCTGGAGAACTAAAACGGCATCGCTGAACCTTGAGAAAGACGGCAGGAAACTTTGGAGATTAGTCAAGTCTCTAAATGAAGTGCGTTCCTCACCTAGGCAGACTATCACATTGGATGAAGGTGGCAAACTTTTCAGAGGAAAACAAGCTGCAGACTTGTTTGCTAGAAGATACAGTTCAGAAAGCAACTTACCCATTAACATAGATCATCAGAGAGAGATAGGAAAAGAAATACTGGCAACCATGGGACAGACAGATACTCCTGCCCCAATGAGGGAACCCATCACACTAGGAGAGCTACAGAAGGCTATTTCCAAGCTTGGGTTTCAAGGGTCACCCGGCCCAGACAAAATCAGCAACGAAATGCTAGTAAATCTGAGCTCAGCAGCAAAGACAAAACTGCTTGAGATATTCAACCACAGCTGGTTGAGGGGAGCGGTGCCCCAGGTGTGGAGAGAGGCCATCACGGTACCCATACTAGAGAAAGGGAAGTGTGAGACCGAGGCTGCAAGTTACCGGCCAATCAGTCTCACAAGCTGTGTTGGGAAGACTATGGAGCGAATAGTCAACCACAGATTGAAATGGTATTTAGAGTCTGAGCAGATCCTGGTGCCGGAACAAGCTGGATTTAGAGAATGCTACAGTATAGAAGACCAAGTTACTTACTTGTCTCAAGCAATAGAAGATGCCTTCCAGGAGAAGAAAAAGGTCCTAACGATCTGGGTCGACTTCAAGCAGGCCTTTGACAAGGTGTGGAAAGATGGCCTCATTGCAAAACTTGGGAGAAGTGGAGTCCAAGGCAACATGATGAAATGGATCCAGTCATACTTGTATAACAGGAGAGCTAGAGTCACTCTTGACGGTCTGCAGAGCAGAAAGGTGTTGCTCCATCAGGGGGTACCTCAAGGAGGAGTAATTTCCCCAACACTCTTCCTTGTTTACATCAATGACCTGGTGAGAGATCTCCCTGCAGGAGTTAGGGCTGCCTTATATGCAGATGACCTAGTACTCTGGTGCGCTGATGAAAATGTCACCACAGCAAATTATAGAATGCAGCGGGCAGCAGACATGCTAGTGTCATGGGCAGAGAAATGGCTTATCACAATAAACACAGACAAAACCTCCACAACACTGTTCTCCCTCGCCCCCAGGGACAAATCAGCTGACATACACCTAGGGACAACCGTGATCAAGGAAGAAAGCTACCCCACCTATCTTGGGGTGACATTTGACCAAAGGCTTACATGGAATGGGCATATTGAGGGCGCAGAAGGAGAGGCCCGAAGGCGACTGGGCATACTCAGAAAATTGGCAGGTGCCAACTGGGGAGCAAATGAACAAAATCTAAGGAAGATTTATAATGGAGTAATGAGACCACACTTGGAGTTTGGCTCAGCAGCATGGTCATCAGCTGCTAACTCACATCTGCAGTCTTTGGACAGGGTGCAAAATCAAGCTCTCAGGCTCATTGGAGGAGCCATGAAGGCTACACCAATGACAGAGATGCAGAAGGTTGCTGGATTACAGACATTGTCCCATAGGGGAGACACGGGAACCATGGTCCAGATGGAAAAGTACAACAGTGTGCCAGTGCGCCCAGTGGGGGCGGGACTGGATGATCTGGCGTTGGGACGTCTAAAGCGTAGCAGCTTTGTGCATCGGGGGAAAAGACTTATAAGACAGCATCAAGAGGACCTATCCATGAAGACAACACCACTGAAGCCCACCCTATACCCTGTACCATGGGAGCAGGCCAGCAGTGCCCTCCAAATTAATACATCAGTCAGTGGTCTCACAAGTGGATGTGAGTATGGTGATCTGCAAAAACGAACTGCTACATTGAGTATGATCCAAGAAAGCTATCCCGATCAATCATGGATACATGCCTATACAGATGGATCAGCAACTAATGCTGTTAGGAATGGAGGTGCCGGTATCTTTATCTCATATCCTGACAACCACTATGAGACTAGGCACATTCCCACTGGTAAATTCTGTTCCAACTATACAGCTGAGGTTCAAGCTCTAGAGCAAGCTGCAAATATGATTTATAACACCAACTCTGACTGCCACCAGGTAGTCATCCTCACAGATGCACTGTCTGTCCTGCAAGCTCTCAAGGGTGGTAAACTCCCGCATCTGAGAAATGAACTAAACAAGGTAGCTGCCAAAAAGAGAACCATACTTCAGTGGGTACCATCTCATTGTGGTGTACCCGGAGGTGAAAAGGCAGATGGACTTGCAAAAAGGGGAGGAGAGTGTGGGCAGGAAGATAATGGGGTCACGTACTTTGAGAGAAAGAGAGCTGTCCAGACTATCAGAAGAGAACAGAACCAACCCAAAGACGACTATCACACTCTCGACCCGCAGGGACAGATAACTATTTTTCGACTCAGGACAGGGCATGACAAACTGAATAAACACATGCACAAGCTACGATTGTCTGCTTCACCATTGTGCACATGTGGATTAAACGAGCAGACTGCTGAGCGTGTTCTGCAGGACTGTCCTCTGTATGACCAGTTAAGAAAGATATGCTGGCCGAATGACTCAACACTAAACTCAAAGCTATATGGAGTTAAAGAGGAACTTCAAACAACAGTCAAATTCATCATGACAACTCGTCTGACGGTGTAATCATCAAAGATGCGATCGCAAGAAGAAGAAGAATTGGTGAAATAGGAAGGGAAAGATAATACAGGGGATAAAGAGAACACACCTTTAAATGAAGAGGCATTGAATATGCCACTGGTTATTTGTGGTCCCTGTTTCTTTCACACTAGTGTAAAGTTATTAGTTATATTTCTTACCTTTGCCAGCATTTCATTATTACATCCCATTGTTTATTTACAACAAAAACAACTGAGAATCTACAGGCATTTATAAGTGGGTGCTCTCATAGAATAATTTATATGGTATAACAAATTGATTAACATGTGCCTGATGAAACAAACCTGAATAATACTAGTGGAACAAGACATGAAATGAAGCTGGTGATGTATAATACACGCTGAAGAAACCTGTTGACAGTATTACTTATCTTTGTGTTGGAATTCCCCAGGGTAAGAGAGGTAGAGGGGTGCCGAAGAGTGCACGGAGAAGAGAATTGGAGACAGACACGAAAGGAATGACGAAGACATGAAAATACCTGGAGCTGATGGCACAGGACAGGAAGACTGTGGCATGAGTTGTTGAAGGCCTATGCTCATTGGGAAGCTAGAACGGGGATGATGATGATGTTTAATTGATACATTTTTGTGGACTGAGTATGTGTGACCATTTTATTGATACATGTGTGTGGGCTGAGTGTGTGTTACCATTTGATTGATACATGTGTGTGGGCTGAGTATGTGTGACCATTTGATTGATACATGTGTGTGTGCTGAGTATGTGTGACCATTTGATATATTTGTGTTGGTTGAGTATATGTGACTAACTTGTTATCTGTGCACAGATGCTGTCAAAACAGTCAGCCTCAATTCTACAACACCAGCTCTAGGCTCCAAGACTTGTAAAAAACTCAACCTGTTTAGCTCACCCAACGCTAGTAATAAAAAGGTCAAAAGGTGAGTTTTGTTCACAACAGTTTCCTTGTCCATGTAAGGGCAAAGGTTCTTTCTGAAGTGATTTTATTCTTTAATCTATGCTTGCAGCGCTTGTGTTTGTAATCCCTTTCATTCATTCATAACCCTGAATAAATGTAATCCCTTTACAACTATATTATTGTTCATTGTACGTAACTTTAGCTTCCTGGGGAGCATATGTGTTCAACAAATTCATGCCAGGTCCTTTCATGTTTTTTTTATCATTTTCATTTCTGTCTTCCATTCTCTTCATATATTTTTTGGTCTACCTCATCCTCCCTTATCCTGGGGATTCCAGAATAAGCACTGCCTTGTAATGCTGTCAGCATGTTTCCTCAATGTATGTCTTATTCATTGCCAGCATCATCTTCTGATCTCTTGTTCTACTGATGCTTGACTGGTTTATGTCATCAGTTCCATATTGGTAGTCTTGTCATACCACTTCTGATCCTGGTTCCAATTTATGACAGTCTGTAAATTCTTGGATGTTTTTCAGTTCTTTACAAGTACTTTACACCTTTTTTTTTTTTTTTTAGTTTTTGTACAATGTGTAGGTGCTGGCAGCAATAAGCAGTCTTTCATACAGATCTAGTGTATGATGAGTGTTGATTAATTGCATGTTTTTATGAACAATTAAAAATGTTTGTCTCATCAATGGCGCAGTTTCATCATGAGAGGACAAACCATAGGTCAGCTAATAATTTCATTACCTGCTAGCAAATAGTTTTGGAAAATGTTATAAGTTGTTTACAATGATGTAGTTTTTATATTATCATCTTCCTTTGTGTGCCTTACGGAGCATTGAGCCACCACTATAGCAAGTCCCCTTGCAGGAAGCCGACACCAAGCATTCACATTCTCCTGCAGCAGCAGTTTCTGTGGCAATTTGTTTAACGTGATGAGGTTGCCAGTCCATACACAACCTCATAATAGTTGCCTTGTACAACATGCCTGAGGATGCTTTGGTCATATTCAGTGACTCCTCCAGAAGCTATGCATGGCAGCATGCTTCCGTTTTCTATTGTCTGTGTCAGGAAGGATAATTACTTTACATACAAATCACAATTTATTAAAATTTTAAAAAGTTATGTCTTTGAATAATGTATCACATACTTGACATATTTAACTGTATATAATGTTTACTTAAAGCTGGGGGGTGGTCACATTGTTCTTGTAACCACCCCCTGCTTACTTGAATCGTTAACAAGACTAGTCATTATGCATCCCGAATAATAGGTTTTTATCTGCCTTTTTTCCTAGACAAACGTCTGATTGTGCTAGAATAGAATCTCCTCCTACACTGGAAAAGTCTGGCAAGGGCAGGAACTTCTTGAGGAGGCTGAGTGGCAATCGTGCTAGCAAGGTAAGCTATAAACAAATTGTTGATTAATTATTTTGTTAGAACACATAGACCTTGCGTTCCCCTCATTATTTCTTTGTTTACACAATAGTTGTTGAAACCAGACAATGTCATTCATGATTATTCATGTTTGGACTAGATTTTGCAAATGTCCTGGCTAATTTGTCCTATAACTGTAACCAGATGTTAGAGAGAATGAAAGTGTCTGATGAGTTGTCACAGCAATAGGGTCTAATAATACACAAGGAAGACAAAGATTATAAGCATAAATGCAGCAAATAATAATATAATTGTACAAGATGTAGAATTTTACATATGTCTTGGTAGTTGTTATGATTAAAATTCATAACAGGTGTGAATTATATAGCTTTAGTTCAGCGGGGATCTTTGTTTGTTTATTTTACACGGGTCACTGGAAAGACGGGTGAGCTACGTTAAGCCGATATGCTTGGCTGGCTCTCGTGAGACAGGTGAGACTGATAGGACAGAAATGCGGGGGCAGAGAGAGCGGATTGTGTGTAATGGCGAGTGGACATATGATTTTGAGCTCTGTGTTTTGAAGTGTTTAAAAATGGAGTTCTGTGATTATTAATAAAAATATAAAAGGATATTGAGAGCAAATATGACAGCCTTTTGACATGGACTTACTGTCGATTATATGCCATTATTAATATTGTATTACTTGTGGAGCTGCGTGCTGTTCAAAATAAACTATATTGTCCACGTCGCCAGCTGTGATTCTAATAATTCTGAGTGGTGTTGGCTGGTTGCGGTGTCCAAAAGATTTACTACCCTAGCTGGTATCTTGGCCATCAGGAACCATCCTGATATATATATATTATTAACTTTCATGTTTAAAACGGCACGTAACAGTGTCTTACATTTTTAGATAGGTATAGAAATTTATTTGGTCCCGTCTGAGTAGAGCAGGAGGTGGGGGTATATGAGAAAGAAAGGTGTTAGAATAGCTTCCAAGAGTGAATAGATTAAGGTGAAGATCCGTCTCTGGAATGAGTGGTTTCTCTAGTCCAGTCTATCTATACGACTATGTATAGAAGAAGACGATCTGTCAAACCTCCCTATAAGTATAATTATAAGTTTACTAAACACCCACACACAATTATGTGACAACAAGACACACAGACGTGAAAACTATGGTAAATGGATATGGGTCTGACCAACACGCTAAATTTTGTTTAGTTTATTATCACTTAAACTTTACAACATCAAACATATAGAAATCAATAAAATCATGTTCACAGACATATGAAAATAACCCAATAAGTGCCCTCCCCCCTGTTGAGAAAAGATCCCAAAAAAAGTTAATAACCCAAAAGGTCAAAGATTAACACTAGGGTATAGAATAGACAGTAAGGAAAAGAACTATTTCCTACTTAAGCTATCCAGTAAAGTACTCAGGTTAGCGAAATAAAAAAAAGAAATTAGTACAATGATTGTAACAAAGGAAAATATTTACTCTCTCTCTATGTCTCTCACTCTGTCATCTGTGGCCACAAACACTCTTGCTTACCTAATATTGGTGTAGGTATCCCTTGAAAAATTTCAATAATATGAACCTATAGTGTCAGGTGGGTTGCCCAAATCTGGCCCCAGACCAGCCTTGGTATCTAATAATAATTACAAGGTGGTCGCAAAAGTTGGTGGGTTAATTTTTCCTGGATGAGTCCTGTGTCACCGCATATAGTTATTGAAGCACGACGTTCGCGGGACGTTCAGTTATTAAAAAAAAAAGAGAAAAGTTGTTCCTGTATTGTCTAGCCTCTGGGTGCTAACACAACTGTAACGTTATGCAAAACTGATAATGATAAATCCTGTCGGCTTTCTCTGGGGGTGAGTGCCGATTATGAAACAGCAAATTCTCCTGGATGCAATCCACTTGGGAAAACGACTGTCAGAAGTCAGGAAAAATGTTATGTATATTGCCACAGAGTGCTGATAAATTGAATAAAACAATCTGGGTATTTGTAAGTCCAGTTAGCTCAAATTTACAGATAATAAGTTAGCTTGTCGCCTTTGGCAATTCCTGATCACACCTGTACTGGGGACGGACGCCAAGGAAAAAAAACGACGACTATTACTCCTTCAGTAACTGAGAAGAGGACCACAATAGAGAAAACACGCTGGCCGCTGGTTTTGACCAAGCACTATATTGGGAAGAAAACAAAACATTTAACCAAAATGACAATATCCTATGCTATCAAGCGTAAGGTATGATCTCTTATCCTCTCCGTCACCTAATTAAATTAAAAGGCACACAGTGTCATAGCCTATCTTATCGCGCTTCGCTTAGCGAGTACGAGTTGGGTTTTAGGCATGCAGCCTTCCCCCCTCCGACCAGGTAAAACACTCAGCGCACACTATCAGTTATAATTTAATTATGACTACGCGCCCTTAACAAATATCGCCTGCCATTACTAGCTAGTTGATTGTCGGCGTCTATCGTTTGGACACATGATATTAACACTAGTCATTTAAAAAATTTACACACAAAGAAATATAATGCGCATACTACTCTGTCACTTTATCCGTCACTCATAGCATTATACTTAAATCAGCTAAACCGTATCTTTTGGTCTAAAAAAAATGGTTGATGGATTTTACATTACTGAACCACTGGTAAGAGAATATCTATGTGTTTGTTATTTCGCTAGTCTTAACGCTAGGGAATAGCAGTGAATAAAATGGTAAAACTTTTAACACATTTAATACTTAAGCACAACTTATATTATTACCAGAAAAACAGAATAGTCTCCACAAAGGCTATTAACGCATTATTTCACATATGTTCTAGCATACGCGTTTAGACTAACCAAAATTTCCTAAGAGACTTGATAACTGACATTGGAGAGAAGGCAGTATATATACAGATTTAGGGTAATATCTCTAAAGGACGTGACAATTCGCACCTTCGGCCTAGCCGGGGAAATCAATGAGCTTCGTTTTTAGAGATAAAGGATTTTCCTGTTCGCTCGGTTTGCGATGCCGAACGACATTAGAAGACATGCCGTGCGAACGGGCCTTTTTAGATTTCCTCCCCCTGCCGTAGATCAAATACGAAAATGTGAACATCAAAGGTGGTTGTGAAGTATTATTATCGCCCCTTGAATTGATACCAAGTCTGATCTTTTTTCCCCATGTGCTTTCTGTCACTATCCGATGATTGGCAGATCCGCTCACGTGAGAACTCAGGTCAACAGACCAGTTCGCTCCCCTGTTATTTGGCATGTTGCGAAAATAGGTAAACAACTCGTTTAGTGCAAGAAAGACGGGGAAATTAGGCGTGGCTTCAAAAGTGAGTCAACAGACAGCGAATTGTGCGGTTTTGCCTTTGCAAAACATAAACGCTAACTAAAGAAGTAAAGGTATTCAGATTTCTGAGGCTATATTTACATTTCCACGTCACAAACAATAGTAATCTAGACATAGGTGGGGAGGCAGACAGTGATATCAAAATAAGAATACAAAAGGCTAGGGAGCTTTCATTGCATTAGGAAATGTATAGAATTCAAAAGAAATCAAGTCCAACACAAAAATCTGAATCTTCCACTGGAGTGACCTTCTGTAGAGCTATGAAAGGTGATGAGCAACACAAATAACCAAGAAGTTACAGGCATTCATAAATATGTGCTCGCTTATAATAGAAGCTTTGAAATGGTATGACAAGATTACCAATGTGGATTTAATGACAGGAACCAGACAAGTGCCAGTGGTACAAGAGATGAGAAGATACTGACGATAGATAGGCTACACATTGAGGAAACTTGTTGATAGCATTACAAGGCAATCCTTGCTCGGGAATCCCCAGTGTAAGAGTGGTAGAGGAAGACATGGACTAGATAACTGGAGAGAGCAATGAAAATGATGAGGAAGGCTTGGATAGACCTGGAGTTGGTGGCTGGGGACAGGAAAACTTGGCATTCCGTAAAAAGAAAAATGATGATGACAATGGAAAAAAAAGAAGCTACAAAGATAGGATCAGCAAAAAAACTAACTAAACATCAACGCTTAAACTAAGTGTGAAGTAACTAGTTCATTCATTCTTTTTTCTCAATATGGAACAGTAGACATGTTCTTTCTTTATCTCCTCTCATACCCCTAGGAACTGTAGGGGTGTTTTTTCTTTGTTCTGTTGTTTTCATCTTCATGTTTACCACAGCCATTATCCTTTTTAAAAAAGCTTCTTCACCAGTTTTTTGTTATCATGCTGTGATTGTTTTTTTTTTCTTTCGATTTTCTTTTCCCCTGGTTCTTTGAGGGCAATAACAAATAGTATGGATATCTCTGATAAGATTCTTCCTTATCTGTATTAGAGTGGTTCTTATTTTTAGCTCTTTAGTCATTAATGCCAAATACAGTTGCAGTTCGTGCCCCACAGTAAGGCTAACATAAATAGTTTAACTATATGTGCTACATGTTACATTTGTGATTTGAGACTTACTGCAATGCCTGATTAGGTTGTTTTTTTTTTCAGCGTACATCTCGAGATGTTTCAACAATTTCTACCTCGGATGAGCAAACATATATACATCTTGGGGATTCTATAAGCCCCTCCCCAATGAGTTCTCATTCAGATTTAGCAGGGTCCTACTTGAGCAATGGCATAACACGTAGCCAGTCTTCTCCAACTTTACTTGATCCAGAATTGTCTATTGTTGTTGTTGACGATCAGGAGCCCATTAATACCGACTTTGTTGATGATGCTGGTGCACTTATTGATGCGCTACACAAACAGAAAGGTGTACATGTTAATGTGCATGAAACCAGGGGTCATAGTGGTGAAGTCTTTAGTGCCAGTGGAGCCAAGTACCCTGGTAGATTAAAATCTGTTGACAGCCCTCGTCTCCAGAAAGAACATCCTAGTGCCATCAAGAATCATCAGCTCAGTGGAAATACATGTATCCCAGGTCTGCAGTGTGACCTTGAGACTTTTCACATTGATGACCACATTCCTGTTATCCCAGTTATTGCTGGTGAGGTGAAGGTGAATTCTGGATTGAGATGTAGCAGAAGAGATGAATTTGAGAGTGAAAAATGTGACCACACTGCTCACAAACATGAAAATGGATGTGGTAACAAGTTAGATCCAGATGTAAGCTTCCATAAAACAGACGCTGACAATTCTAGTGAGTGCCAACACTTGGAAGGTGCACATGATCCAGAAAGGAACTCCCCTGCACAGTTAGACACGAGTTTGCTGGATACATTATTGCCACCGCCACATGGCTTTGGAGACCAAACAATGATGGAGGATGTAACAGTCTTGAATCAGAGCAAAAATACTAGCCAAGATGAAGAAATTGATGTGGGATCAGACCTTGACTCAGTATCAAGGTTTTCAACCATATCTGGAGGCACTGTTCTGAGAAGAACTGAATCTGGCAGATATTTAAAACATGGAATCCATTCCACCTCTGGCACCTCCATTTTCAGTGTCATGTCCTATGACTCTGTGCTGAAACCATCCAAGAAATCCAATCCATTGCAATCTTCAGTCAGCACTGACAGTTTGCTATCTGTGGATAGTAGGATGTCTGACCAGAGTGCAGAGTCTGTGCCCAAACTCCACCGCTGTACATCCTCAGACAGTGGCAAAGGCTCTCTGCTAGATGATGCTGCTGAAGATGTAAGCCCAAATATAAATATGAAGCATGACAGTACATTTGTAGATAAAAGCTCAAAAAGTGTAATAAATACTGCCATTGAAAATAATTGTGCTCTCAGGAATAACAAAACCAGCATGGCTAAGGATAGTTATGAAGCAGATTCCTTACTCCTGACATGCAAAGGACTGAGAATTAGTAATAACTATCCATCATTGGCAGGGTGTTCATCATCATCTCTCATGGAATCTAGCGGCAATAGAACTAGGAGTGAAGATGTGAGATACAGTGCAACAAATGGCTGTGACCTAGAGTTTGAGGATATGTCCAGCAAAAGATCTATTTCTGCTGAAAACTTGGGATATCCTGCTTCAAGAGCCAGTCAACGTAACAGATCACATAGCATTCACATCTCACCTGGTAAGAAGTTCAACTATAAACCTCACTTGGAGATTACCAGAGAAACCCATAATCTACTTGCTAGAGCTGGGTTTTTCAAACCTGCAGAGGTCAGTGCCAACTCCAAGTATGTTCATGTTGAAGTCAAGTCCCCAAAACGTTCAAGCCATAGAGATGAGATGATCTTGATTCTGCGGTCCAGCTTCCGTGAGAGGCATAGCCAGGTGAATGCGTCCATCCGGTCTGGTAGTCACAGATGTAATACATCGGAAGATAGGACTCGCTCCTTGAAACACCAGGGTAAAAGTGACCAGATCACGTCCCCACTGGCAGAATCCACAAATACAGCCCCAATTTTATCCTCAGAGGTCTCAGAAAGTGTAAGTATTTACTTTTACAGTTTTTTTTAATGCACTTTAGTGGTGAATTGTTGTGAGGGGCTGAAGTTTTTGTTCTTGAGCCAAGTGTGTTGCATAGGCTTGTGTGATCCTTTGTTGTTGGATTTCTGTAATATTATCTATCCATCTGTCCCTTGGTCTTCCTCATTCTCTAAACCCAGATCTTCTATACAGTAGGCACATAGTAATAATTTGATTTGGCTGCATTCTCATAAGATGGTCAAGCCACTCTATTTTCTATGTCTCTATGTATTTCTTCTTCCTCGTTCGCCTTCAGACTTCCACATTTATGACTCTAATAAAGGCAGTAGTCAACCCAATGTTCCCGACATCTCCAAACAGTTTTTTGTTGACAGAAGTGGGTTGTTGCCATATGCTACTCCGTTCATTACTGTAGGCCTCTATGTATTTGATACAGGATGTAGTTCTGAATTTATCTGTCTTCATTTCTCATTCTCCTCGTTACAGTAATGGCTGTCAACCATTTCACCTCAAACCCTGCCATTCTCCTCGTTACAGTAATGGCTGTCAACCATTTCACCTCACACCCTCCCATTCTCCTCATTACAGTAATGGCTGTCAACCATTTCACCTCACACCCTGCCATTCTCCTCGTTACAGTAATGGCTGTCACCCATTTCACCTCACACCCTGCCATTCTCCTCTCCTGTCCATTGGTCAGGGATCATGTTTGACACTGACAGCAAAATTTGTAAGAATACTGTTTCCAAGTCATCTGATTATTCTCATAGGTTTCTCACTGTTGTCACAATAAGCCCCTGATACCTTAGCCCCTCTCTTAGCTTGTAGGCCTTAATCCTCATCTCTCTTGCTTGATTATTTATTTTCTTGCGTGATGATGGGCAATGCCTAGACCAAGCAACTCTTTCAGTTGTCTTTTAATTGTCAGAAGGTAGTGATCACTTCCAATCTCTGGCACTCTCCAGACTCTAGCATCACACACATACTTGAATGAGCTCTTCCTAACAATGGCATAGTCGATGACTGATTTCTCATTCTTAGTTGGCTCATATCTGGTGTATATATGTATGCACTTGTGGGGGAACTGTGTTTGTAATGACAAGGTTTTGCTCAGTGCAGAATCTGAGTTGCTTTCCATTGTCATTTAGTGTTTCTTAACATGGTCATTTACAACTCTGGCATTGAAATTATCCAAGACGGATAATTTCATTCATGCAGTCATCCACTGTCATTTGAAGCAGTTCAAAGAACTCTTCTTTAACATTTTCTTGCTCATTCAAAGTTGTTGTCATGAGTGTTTGCGTAAATAGTTCTCTTTAAAACTTTGACGTAGCTTGAAACAGGGTGCTGTGTAGAAGTGTGCAGTGTTTTTGTTTTTATTTTTTTATGGGCAAAACTTATTGCGGTAAGTGTTCAAAATGTGAGAGAACGGTACAAAAAATTCGTTGGCGGAAGAAAGTATGTTTAAAATTGGGACCATTACTTTTTCATGACCCCTCTTAATTGTGGCGTATGAAATAGTGTGGAGAGTTACAAGCTTCTAAAGCATTAATTCAGTAAGAATGTCACTGTAATAATGGGAGATTACAATTAATTTTAGTTATGTAAAGGATCATCAAATGAAAACTTATTGTACTATCTTTTGAAATTTGTTTTCTTGTTTAGGTAAGACTTAGAACCTCAAACGGCCTGACTCCATGCCGTATTTCACTTCAGAAAGACACTGGATCTCAGATTCCACGAAACACACCCATGAAAGGCCATTTGCATCATGTCAAGAGGTTGCAGACTCAATCTTCACGGAGATGCAATGTCAAATCACCAAAATCCAGAGCTGGTTCTCCGTGTGCTGATGTTACCTCTCCTATTGACAATCAAGTGTTTGCCTCAGTTAACATACAGATTGATGATGAGAAAACTTCTCACTAAAATGCTTTCATAATTTCTGGCAATGCATATTAAGATCCAAACATATAAAACTGACTTCTTGCTGGAAGCTAATATCCTTCATTCTGCGTCAGCTTCCTTCCAGATGCTAAAATGAACTTGCTGACCCCCATCTTGTTCTCATTTGCAAGTTCTCTTCCTTGACAAAGAATATCTGATCAATAACCAAAGTTATGAGAAAAAAGGTAAATTATGATGTTTGATTCAATTTCATAGCTTTATCATTGAATGTAATGTGAAATCTTTTTATCATCATTTAGTGAATATATAGACAAAAGGGGAAGGTTTTGTTAATTGACATGGTCTTTCATTTGAACCCTTGATTACAAGTCTTATGTTTATGAAATGGTGAAGATAGTGTATTAGGGGAGTGAAGTGTTAAGAGACTTCACTTATACTAACATCTGAGCTTTATAAGCTGGGGTAACCAGTTCTCTTCCTTGCTGCCTTGCCTTCCCTAACTAAAGAGCAGAAGGTACTCATTTTTACAGCTGGCTGGACTGAAATGTAAAGTGACCTGGTTTCAAACACAGCCCCTTTACATTGAGAAGTGAGCTGTAACCACTGCCACATGGATGCTGATTGAAATGGTATAAGTGTTATTTTAAGATAAAGTACGGCAGTTTATGTTTTGTTCTCTTGCCCTAGTGTACTGACTGTGAGTAGTGCCTGATGCATGTGATCTACTAGTTTAGTTTCTCTTGTAATGTTAAGAGTGGTGTGTTTTGTCTGCTCCTGAAATTGTGAAAATGGGGGGACAAAATTTACAAAGATGATTGAAGCAAAATCATTAGTTGAGAAACATAAGAGGCACTAATTGAAACATGCATTTGCTGGCATTAAATATAATAATGTACTTGTGTTTATTTATGCTATTGTAATTTGTTTGTTTAATGTGTGAACTTAAATTTTATTTGTAATTCTATGAAACTTTCTGCTTGTACATGCTTGCTTGAATTTAATTTCCCTAATATGTAATTGTTTTTGTGACCTAAGTGTTGCAAGTAATCAGCATTTACCATTTTACAGATAGCCAAAAAGGGATTTTTATTTCATGCATAATTAACATTTGCAGTGTTATGTCTCTTTGTCTGAAGCAGTTCGTTTTCTTTAGCTAGTTGTTTACATGATGAGGATATTGAGTTTTATTGCTTCTCATTGATTGTAGTTTAGATTTATGCACTTTCACGATTGTTGTTTCTTCTTTATTTTTTAAATTGTTTTTCAGTTGCAGATATCTTCTTCTTTGCCTGGTCTCTCAGCTCAATTTTGAGCACAGGATGTTTTTTTAGTTCATGGCAAACTCTCATTGAGAATTAGGAACAACAGTAATGTCTTTCTTCTAATGGGCCCCATTTTACATCTCAAGAAGCAAGGAGCCAGCACTACAGTTGGTCCCTTGCATGGTACCCACACAAATACACTCTATGTGGTTTTGGATTATAGTATCTGTAGCATCATGTTGTATATGATGAGTCCAAATTTGTGAAATTTTTACTGTATTGAAGCGTCAGTGACATTTTTTTGCAATTTCTTTTACACAAATTGGCATAGCAAAACTAGTTTTCTTGTGTATTGGAGATGCTTCGGTGCAATTCTCGGCCAAAGTATCATTTTTAAAAACCGGTCAGTACCCTTCAGTTCCCCAAGGAGCAACAATGTTCAACAAACACATGCCAAATCCTGTCGCATGCCGTCAGCCCAAGGTCTTTCTCATCATTCTCATTTCTGTCTCCAGTTCTCTTCTCCGTGTTTTTTGGTGGTCTACCCCATCTTCTCTTACCCTGGAGATTCCAGAACAAAGTCTGCCTTGTAATAGTGTAATTATATTTTCTCAATGTGTCCTATCCATCACCAGTGTCTTCTAATCAGCTGTTGTTCCACTGACACTTGTCTGTTTCTTGTCCACAGCGCTACGTTGGGGGTCCCTATCGCTTGTTAGTATTTTAAATAATTGTATTCTTCTTTAATTCATACTCATAACCTTGCAGAGCATATTGCCTGTCAGTCCTTTTCTTTTCCCTGTGGAACTCAGGGCTGCATATTTTGCTCACCACCTGTTTCTGTTTTGGGCTGTCTTCTTCAGCTGTACTCATGAGATTCCTGCTTTCTCGGCTTCCTCTTGCAGATTCTCTTTGACCTCCCCACTTGTTTCTTCCCCTGTGGGTTTCAGTCAAGGGCCATGTTTTGTTATACTAATAAAGCATGTAATGGACAAATTGTTCTCATTTGGACCTGTCTTGTGCAAGCCACCCCAGTCTGTTCTTGGTCTTTCCTGGTGCTGTTTTCTCCACCTATGTGGTTGCCTTTTTCCTAAGCCCACTACCATTTTGTTTGTTGTTTTTTTATTCTCCATCAAAGCATTATATAATACGAGGAGGAGTCAAAATGTAACCTTAATATTTTTTTATTAACAGAATATGCACAAATAGGAATGAAAACCACTTAATCACTTTTAAACATAGTCCCCACCACGTTCAATGCACTTGTGCCAGCACTTAATAATGCCTGGATTCCGCGAGAAAAAAAACTCTTCTGACTGACTGCATAGCCACGTATGCACCGCCTCTTTCACCTCATCATCCGTACTGAACTTCTTGCCACCGAGTGCCTCAAAGAGGGGTCCAAACACACGATAGTCACTCAGTGCGGGGGTCTGGTGATTATGCAGGATGTGGAAGACACTCCAAACGCAGATTTGTGATTTTCATTACTGTTGCATGAGCTGTCTGCGGCCGCGCGTTATCATGCTGTAACAACACACCAGAACTGAGCAAGCCGCGACGTTTTGACCTGACTGCAGGTTTCAAGTGGTTCTGAAGCAGATCACAGTATGATTCGCTGTTGATAGTGAGTCCCCTGGGCATGTAATGTTCCAGGATTGGGCTTTTACAGTCCCAGAAGAGCATGAGTATCAATTTGCCAGCCAACCGCGCTGTACGGAACTTCTTTGCTTTCGGCGATGATGAATGTCGCCACTCCATGCTGGCTCACTTAGTCTCTGGCTGGAAGTAGTGGATCCAGCATTCGTCACCAGTGACTATACGGTGTCGAAAGCCATCTCCTTCAGCTTCATAACGTCGTAACAGTGTTTCACAAACATCCACACGATGTTTTTTCAGTTCAGGAGTGAGTTGTTTTGTTACCCACCTAGCGGAGACTTTGTGGTACTGCAGCACGTCGTGAATGATGTGGTGCGCCAAGCCATGACTGATCTGCAACTCTCCAGCCACCTTGTCGATTGTTACCCGCCGGTTTTCCCGTATCACTCGTTCCACTGCAGCGATACTCTCCACATGTAAGCCTACCTTGCCGTGGTTGGAGAGCTTGAGCGCCTCAATGATCCCGGGAGCTATGCCGGCGGGAGTTTTACTCCTGGCAGGGTCACCCAAGCCGGACAGGTCCTGGGTGAGGGGCCAGACTAAATGGGCTGAGGAGTGGGTGGAACCCTATAGGTGTAGATGCAGAACCCACCGGCGAGTGGTACATGCTCTGGTCTGCACCAATCCACCCCCACTTCATGGGTTAAATGCTTTCTTGCCTCATTCTTCACTGTTTGTCGTCTATCACGCCCATGGCGACCGTTGCCTCAATTGGCTGTGTGTGGTGTACCCGGAAACGGGGCCTCCCAGTACTGAGGCAAAGTTAAGTCCCCGATGTCACTTATCGGTGCAGAATTGAGAGAGATGGCTGAGCATCACAATCCCTCCTGTGTTGCAGCATGATGAGAACCCAGCATTGCACACTGAGCTTGGGGGGATCACTTGGGCACCAGACTTAATACTGGCTCTTGACTGGATGGCCGCATGCAGGAGATTTCTACAATGGAGGGTTGGCAGGTGGTGGGTATCGGGAAGTGGCTCTGTGCAGGACGTGAGGATTCCTTGGGAGAGCCCAGAACCAGAGCACAGCATTGTGCAAGCTCTGCATAGTTGGAGAGCCCCCTGGATGACGGGGAATGCACAGTGTGCTACCCCACCTATCCCCAACTGCTAACTTAGAACCAGAAGTGGGGTCCTCTGTATGCGTGCCAGGCCAGGATAAAATGCCTGGGAAAGAGACTGGAGCTCAGAACTCCCTAACTCAAAGTTGCAGGATGGCAGAAAAGCCACGGGAAAGACAGGGCTATTTTGAAGATAACGCAACCATATTTTCACCATACGAGCTCGGACGCCGCCTCGGTAAACAAGGTCCGCGCAGAGCAGTGACACCCCCAGGCTGCTTGCGAATAGTCTACTACTGGGAACATAAACAGATTAGGGATGAGCCCACTCTCCCGTTGAACAGGTGCTAAAGTCGTAGATACTGGGCCAGAAGGCGCACCGGAAACCACAGTATCATGCAACTCGCTTTTTTTTTTTCTATGGAGAGTACACCGTCAAATAAATCTCGTTCTGGTGCTCGCCCTGTGGAGCTCCACCAGGCAGGTGCAGTGCCGGGCTCTGAGCCTCGACAGAGCCCACCCTCAGCTACTGGAGGACCCTCTAGACCGTCTTGTGGAGTCAACAGACGGCGGAGGAGAACTACTGACCAAAACAAAACAGAAAAAAGAGAAACCCAGAGTGCCACTTGTCATGATGCACTGGAATGCAGAGGGAGTGAACAGCAAGCAGGCTGGATACAGCAAAAAGACAGAGCTGGAAAACATCTTGTATGAGAAGCAAGTCAGTGTTTGCTGTATCCAAGAGACTCACTTGAAAGCAGATCAAACCTTTAAAATAAGGGGATATCACTGCTTCAGATCCGACAGACAAGATAGACGAAAAGGAGGAGTACTTACTCTTGTAAGGAATAACATTCCTGCACACGAAAGGAAAACCTTCATGGATGGAGCAGAATATCAGCTGCTGCAGATAAAGGTAGACAAGATGGAAATAGAACTCCTGAACTATTACTGTCCGAACAACAAACCCCTGAGTCTCAGCTCTATACAGGTACCAGCCACCAACTTTATAGCAGTTGGAGACTTTAATAGCCACTCCCAGAGCTGGGGCTATAACCATCTGGATCACAGAGGTGAAGAGGTTGAAACTTGCAAGATGATCACTCCCTAATCCTAGTCAATAATGCCACAGATACTCCTACCTTCTACTCCAGAGGATGGCACACAACCTCAACACCAGATCTTGCCTTCTCCACACCAGATATAGCTGGATCTATTAGTAGAGAAGTAGGAGACCAACTAGGGGGAAGCGACCATCGCCCAATCTTTCTTACTGTCCAGAGTGCAACTCTCAGTACAGGCCCAGCCATTACAAGATGGAACTACAAAAAAGCCAACTGGGGTTTATTCAGGCATCAGGTGAACACGCTGCTGTCTACCCTCAAGGTACAGAACAGAGACATTAATGAAGTGGTAAAAGACTTCAACAGATGCATACTACAAGCTGCAAAAGAAACCATTCCCAAAGGATGCCGGCGTAACTACATACCATACTGGTCCAGCACACTCCAAGAACGTCAGGAAGCTATGGACAAGGCTAGAAAGGACGCAGAGTCTCAGCCTTCACTTGAAACTCACAACAAATGGAAAAAGGCTGTAGCAGAGTTTCAGAGAACAAAGCTAGAAGAAAAGCGGAAAAGCTGGAGAACTAAAACGGCATCGCTGAACCTTGAGAAAGACGGCAGGAAACTTTGGAGATTAGTCAAGTCTCTAAATGAAGAGCATTCCTCACCAAGGCAGACTATCACATTGGATGAAGGTGGCAAACTTTTCAGAGGAAAACAAGCTGCAGACTTGTTTGCTAGAAGATACAGTTCAGAAAGCAACTTACCCATTAACATAGACCATCAGAGAGAGATAAGAAAAGAAATACTGGCAACCATGGGACAGACAGATACTCCTGCCCCAATGAGGGAACCCATCACACTAGGAGAACTACAGAAGGCTATTTCCAAGCTTAAGTTTCAAAAGTCACCCGGCCCAGACAAAATCAGCAACGAAATGCTAGTAAATCTGAGCTCAGCAGCAAAGACAAAACTGCTTGAGATATTCAACCACAGCTGGTTGAAAGGAACGGTACCCCAAGTATGGAGAGAAGCCATCACAATACCCATACTAAAGAAAGGGAAATGTAAGACCGAGGCTGCAAGTTACCGGCCAATCAGTCTCACAAGCTGTGTTGGGAAGACTATGGAGCGAATAGTCAACCACAGATTGAAATGGTATTTAGAGTCTGAGCAGATCCTGGTGCCGGAACAAGCTGGATTTAGAGAATGCTACAGTATAGAAGACCAAGTTACTTACTTGTCTCAAGCAATAGAAGATGCCTTCCAGGAGAAGAAAAAGGTCCTAACGATCTGGGTCGACTTCAAGCAGGCCTTTGACAAGGTGTGGAAAGATGGCCTCATTGCAAAACTTAGGAGAAGTGGAATCCAAGGCAACATGATGAAATGGATCCAGTCATACTTGCATAACAGGAGAACTAGAGTCACTCTTGACGGTCTGCAGAGCAGAAAAGTGTTGCTCCATCAGGGGGTACCTCAAGGAGGAGTAATTTCCCCAACACTCTTCCTTGTTTACATCAATGACCTGGTGAAAGATCTCCCTGCAGGAGTTAAAGCTGCCTTATATGCAGATGACCTAGTACTCTGGTGCGCTGATGAAAATGTCACCACAGCAAATTATAGAATGCAGCGGGCAGCAGACATGCTAGTGTCATGGGCAGAGAAATGGCTTATCACAATAAACACAGACAAAACCTCCACAACACTGTTCTCCCTCGCCCCCAAGGACAAATCAGCTAACATACACCTAGGGACAACCTTGATCAAGGAAGAAAGCTACCCCACCTATCTTGGGGTGACATTTGACCAAAGGCTTACATGGAATAAGCATATTGAAAATGCAGAAGGAAAGGCCCGAAGACGACTAGGCATACTCAGAAAATTAGCAGGTACCAACTGGGGAGCAAATGAACGAAATCTAAAGAAGATTTATAATGGAGTAATAAGACCACACTTAGAGTTTAGCTCAGCAGCATGGTCATCAGCTGCTAACTCACATCTGCAGTCTTTGGACAAGGTGCAAAATCAAGCTCTCAGGCTCATTACAGGAGCCATGAAAACTACACCAATAACAGAGATGCAGAAGGTTGCTGGATTACAGACATTGTCCCATAGAAGAGACACAAAAACCATGATCCAGATGGAAAAGTACAACAGTATGCCAATGCACCCAATGAAGGCAAGACTAGATGATCTGGCATTGGGACGTCTAAAGCGTAGCAGCTTTGTGCATCGGGGGAAAAGACTTATAAGACAGCATCAAGAAGACCTATCCATGAAGACAACACCACTGAAGCCCACCCTATACCCTGTACCATGGGAGCAGGCCAGCAGTGCCCTCCAAATTAATACAACAGTCAGTGGTCTCACAAGTGGATGTGAGTATAATGATCTGCAAAAACGAACTGCTACATTGAGTATGATCCAAGAAAGCTATCCCGATCAATCATGGATACATGCCTATACAGATGGATCAGCAACTAATGCTGTTAGGAATGGAGGTGCCGGTATCTTTATCTCATATCCTGACAACCACTATGAGACTAGGCACATTCCCACTGGTAAATTCTGTTCCAACTATACAGCTGAGGTTCAAGCTCTAGAGCAAGCTGCAAATATGATTTATAACACCAACTCTGACTGCCACCAGGTAGTCATCCTCACAGATGCACTGTCTGTCCTGCAAGCTCTCAAGGGTGGTAAACTCCCGCATCTGAGAAATGAACTAAACAAGGTAGCTGCCAAAAAGAGAACCATACTTCAGTGGGTACCATCTCATTGTGGTGTACCCGGAAATGAAAAGGCAGATAAACTTGCAAAAAAGGGAGGAGAATGTGAACAAGAAGATAATGAAGTCACATACTTTGAGAAAAAGAGAGCTATCCAGAGTATCAGAAGAGAACAGAACCAACCCAAAGACGACTATCACACTCTCGACCGGCAGGGACAGACAACTATTTTTCGACTCAGGACAGGGCATAACAAACTGAATAAACACATGCACAAGCTACGATTGTCTGCTTCACCACTGTGCACATGTGGATTAAACGAACAAACTGCTGAGCATGTTCTACAGGACTGTCCTCTGTATGACCAGTTAAGAAAGATATACTGGCCCAATGACTCAACACTAAACTCAAAGCTATATGGAGTTAAAGAGGAACTTCAAACAACAGTCGAATTCATCATGAGAACTCGTCTGACGGTGTAATCATCAAAGATGCGATCGCAAGAAGAAGAAGAAGAACTGCAGCGATAGCGTCAGGAGTAGTTGCAGTGTGAGGCCGGCCAGAGTGAGCTGCATCAGTCACAGATGACACCCCACTTTTAAACTTCCTGTGCCACTCATAAACCTGCTGAAGTGACATACAAGCGTCCCCATTCTGCCTCTTCATCCTCCGATGAATGTCTGCTGGTTTCTCACCCTCACTACCCAAAAAATGGATAACTGCATGATGCTCTTCTCGTGCATGCTTCCAAGGGGGCGGCCATCTTGACTGGTTTGCTGACGTCATACGACGGGCCTGCGCGCACTGGTAGGGCATACAGCGGGAGGGTATAACATATCTGTAGCACAACCATCTACTACGTGATTTGGACTTTTTGTTGCCATATTAAGGTTATTTTATTACTCCCCCTCATATACAGAGTTTGTGTATAAGCAGTGCTTTCCACAGACATTTTACTTACTTACTTAGTCGTTCCCCTTCTACCGTGAGGTGTAGAGGTTTGGAAGAGAGAGCGCCAGACCATTCTATCAGCTGTCTTCTTCCTGGCCTGGTTCCATTCTAGTCCTCGGTCCTTCAAAGATTGTCTAATGTTGTCCTCCCAGCGGACTCTGGGTCGTCCTGGAGGTCTGGATCCCTGGCTCTTTGTTTCCCATGCTTGTCGTGGTAGCCGATCTTCTTCCATTCTGCAGACATGGCCAAACCATCTTAGTTGGGACTGTTCTATTTGGGTCTGCAGCGGATGGGATTTTAGGCCTTGACGGATCGTCTGGTTGCGGACCATGTCTCTTCTTGTTACTTCAACCACTTTCCTCAGATACCTCATTTCTGAGGTTTGGATCTGGCTTTTGTGGGTTGTAGTCATTGCCCACGACTCGCATCCATATGTCAAGACTGGGACATAGGTGGAGCGGTATACAGCCATCTTCGTTTTCTTACCAACCTCTCTCTTGCTGAGGAATCCACGATTTATGGCCTGAAAAAGTCTCCCAGCCGCTGCTTTTCGAGTGGCCAACTCTTCTTTGATGCCTCCCTTTCGGTCTATAATAGCTCCGAGATATTTAAAGTGGTCGACCTGCTCCAGGACCTGTTCTCCCAACTTAATCTGATGTTTTCTTTCTTCTCGTGATATCATCATGGATTTTGTTTTAGAGCTGCTTATGACCATCCCTCTCTTCTCCAGCTCTTCCTTCCAGACTTGCAGGTTGGATTGGAGATGTGCCTCTGATTTAGCAATCAGGGCAACATCATCAGCAAATGCCAGCTCCGAAATATAGACCTGTCTCATCTTCCAGTACCCCACTGAATACTTTCTTGTTCCACAGACATTTTAATGAGCAAAATATATGCATATTTGAATCACTAGAATAATGCACTCCCACATTGTCACAAACTTTTGTTTACTTCATTAAAACAAGAGAAAAGTGTTAAATACATCGTTATTTTTAAATAACTGTTTATATGGATTCTTCTTACATGTCATTACTGTCTCTATCATGGATGTTTCACTGTGTGCCCATCATAATTTCCAAGTTTATTTTATTTTCTTCATTTGAAATGTCCCAGCATTCAAGGATAGCTTCTGCGTGAGCTCTGCATTGTCTTTCAATACAGTTTGTAGATCATATGTTTGTAGATGATATGTTTGATCACAGCTTGAGGTTGTGGTTTAGTTTTTGTGAAAGGACCATTTTATGTGTTTTCCAAATTTTGCATTGTCAGCATAATTTTCTTTGTATACATTATTTTCCCCACACATTACCTGTACATTTTTATCATATTCTCGCTCAGTTGTGTTTTTGTTTATCTTGCATGGAGTTTTATTTATTTTTTCACACTTGTTAAGTGCTTATTTAGAGTAATACATTTTGTTGTAAAACATACAGATCTTTGTGGGTCATGTTAGGAAATTGATTAACTACTTTATTTAATTTTGTAGTG
The DNA here is from genome assembly GCA_024509875.1 of Oreohelix idahoensis. Classification (NCBI taxonomy): domain Eukaryota; kingdom Metazoa; phylum Mollusca; class Gastropoda; order Stylommatophora; family Oreohelicidae; genus Oreohelix; species Oreohelix idahoensis. Next base: position 334,872 of record JAMPIV010015175.1, read on the forward strand.
TAATATAGTTTACATAAATAATGTAATAATGTGGATGTTGTGTTTCCTGTACTAATATATATATATTATCTGTTACAATAATTTTACTTTCAACCTTTTTGAGTCCATGGCTCTTTGACCAACTACATTCTTTCTGCTGCTCCCCTGTGGGATAACTGGTAAAAACTCTAGCGATGTTTCGACATTTAGCCTAACTTTTTTTTGAGCAGGAGAGCTTATGGAAGCCTTTTAAACAATGTAATTTTTTTTTTAATGCAATTGGACAATCTGTGAAAAAATTACAAGTACAAGAAAAAATATACACAAAGAGCACTTTGAAAACCCTTACTATAAAAAAAGAAAACGAGCACAGATAAAGTAGTTTCTTTCTAACATTTTTTAAAATTATTTTTGTCTGAAAATCATTCACTGATACTCTGCACTCATGATTCAGTCTCCATAACAAAAAGCTTGTACAGTAAAACTATTTTTAAAAACATATGAATAAAGTACCAGTCACCTCAGTGTGAAACTTGAGCTTGCTTGTTGTTACACAGCTTGTCAAATCTTGGCACCAATTGAGATACAGCTACCCTCATTTCATCAAGTCTTTGATCTGAACTTGGTTTTTATGACAACCACTGCTGAAAACCCAGCATCGCAGAGATAAGAGGTTGCAAAAGGAATTAATATCTCCAGTACTCTCTTGCTCAAGCCTGGGAACTTCTGTTTTACTGAATACCAAAATGTTGGCAATGCCATGGATGGAAGCTTCGCTTGTAGTGAAGAGTCTGATGAAAGTTCTATCAGTTCTTCCTCTTCTGCAGTACTGAAGTCCAAAGGAGCATCACTACTGAAGGGATTTTGAACCCACTGAAACCTGTCACAGTTTTCAGGAAAGTATTTTTCAAAATGAACACTGAGTTGAGAGGCGGGTAGGGGGAGCGGGACTTCAAAGGTTGGCCAACATCAAAAGAGAAATTTCTCTGGGGTCACGCAGGTTGACAGACACCAAAAATGAAATTTCCCACAGCTCTGTGTTTTCTTTAGATGGGTTTGAAAAAAAATCAAAAAAAAGGCGATTTGTCTTACGAGGACAAAAGACAAAGAAAATAGTCTACGTTACGGCCACAAGGCCTTCGTCAGGAAAGGAAAGAAAGTGAAGGCTAGATATGACACAAGAACTAAAATAAAACCTAGGTACTTCCCTGAAGGCAAGGCATCGAAATCCTATCGCTATTTGCTGTCCGCTAATGGACAGCGTGGCTGAAAAGGAAGTGACTTCCGCCACCGGATGTACACAATACATACTAAGAAACTAAAAAACGAAACTGAACAATAAACTACCCAAACGTAATAAAGGTGGGGACTGGAAATAGAAGAGGACAGAATGAGTGGGGGATAAATAAATATGAAATAAAAAAAATCAAGACAAATTAGAAACAGTGTATATATATTCATACATATTATGGAGGATGGCATAAAAAATAGAATAGGATAAGAGTGGAAAGAGTCAAAATAGAGCAAGAGAGGAAAGGGTGACCTCAGACAAAGGTGTGTAAAGTGTTGAGACCGGCTGGTTTTAGACACCCCATGCGGTGGATAAGACGGTTCTCAAGCTGTTCTCGGCTGGCAGTGTCAGAGGAGCAGGATCGGATCGCTGTGACCTGGATGTCGATGGGACCATGGTGGTCAGGACCATTGAAGTATATGGCAACTGGTGTGGACTTTTGCTGAGAGATGTCATTTAAGTGCTGGCTGAATCTGTCCCCAAGTCGTTTGGCCAATATAGGTTTTGCAGCAACGTTTACATATGATCGTATAAATGACATTGCACGATTCACACGTGAAGCTACTAGTGATGGTGTACGTAGCCTTAGGAAAGGACACCTTCTGGGTTGAGATGACATACTTACACGTGTTGCATCGTGTCCAACCACAGGGTACTGTGCCAAAGTGAGTGGCATTCTCCTTTGGGAGACGGCTGTGAACAAGAAGATCCTTCAAGTTCTTGTCGCGTCTATATGCCACCAAAGGTGCTTCACCGAATACTTCTTGGGTCACAGGCTCTGCTTGGAGGATAGGGAGGTGGCGGAAAAGGATCTGTTTGACAGCAGTACTGTGAGGGTGATGGGTCAAGATTAATTTGACTATCCGAAGTGGATTTATAGTGAAGTTTGAGGGCCTCCTGACGAGAGATGGGGAGCACACGTTGGAGAGCAGAGGTGAGAACATGTTCCGGATAAAGTCTGCTACGGAAGAAATCCAACATCTCCTTTGCTCGGAAGTGGAAGTCATCGTCGTCTTGGCACAAACGGCGGAGGCGGAGAAGATATGAAAAAGGAAGGGAGTCACAACAGGCCCGAGGATGAGAAGAGGTATGCAGGAGGTAGCTGTGGGCATCTGTCGGCTTGTAGTATACTGAGGTATTAAGGCCGGAGGGCGTGATAGTAATAGTAATGTCAAGGAAGTTGACAGATACTGTGGAGACGAGGGAGGTGAACTTGATGGTGGGGTGAAAGTGGTTGACAAAGTCGATGAAGCGGTATAAATCAGTCTCAGACATATCTGTGAGACCTATGCCATCATCGATATATCTGCGGTAAAACCCAGGGAAAGGACCGGAGTATTGTTGCCATATGTGATGCTCCAAGTGGCCCATGAACAGGCAGGCATAGCTAAGACCCATCTTCGTTCCCATAACAACACCACTAATTTGGTAAAAAAAACTGACCATTGAATTCAAAGGAATTCAGTTGAAGGACCAGTTCAGCAAGACGGAGAAGAGTGTCAGTGGATATAGAAGGGCAAGTGCGCTGGTCAAGAAAAAACCGAAGAGCTCGGAGCTTTGGGAGGAAGAGCCTTACTAGTGATGAGCTGTTTAATAGTGTTGTGTACAATGCGATTGTTAGAGACAGTCGCATCGCTGGTCCTGGGCCTGTAAAAAGAGCCATTGGTCAACTGGTTTTTACCTTCACTTAGGTATAAGTCCTTCTGCCAGACGACAATGGCTCCTCCCTTGTCAGCCGGTTTGATGACAATGTCGTCTCTACGACGAAGAAGGGAGAAGTGTTTTCTTTACAGCTAAATACGAAAAAAAATCCACGCCCACCCACAGCGCCCCTGAACATCAGTCATGGCGCCGCAGCGCACAGGTTGAAAACCGCTGATTTAAGAGTTTCTGCAAACCAGTAAAATGTTGAATACAGTCATGAACAATGGTTATAATCATGAGCAGAAAGTAATAATGAAAAATAGGTATTTTTATTGGCATATTCATTCGTTACTGATGTAGTATCTTTTCTTATGGAGCACCATTGCAGCTGGTTACCCTGCAGGAAGCCTGCTTTAAAGACAATGGTTTCTGTAGTAATATATTCTGTTTCTTGTCAACCAAAAGTTTTATTCTTTCTTAGTACAGTTTTTAAAGATATACCCACGCTTCATGTTCAGCCATCAGTTGGTTCTTGCTTTTGGTTTAACTGAGAACAGGAATTTTTTTTTTACCAACACTACTACCTTTGATCAGGACTCGGTGTCTCCTCTCCACAACTTTTTTTAACCAACACTACTGCTTTTGGTTTAATTGAGAACAGGACTCACAGTTCTGTTTACAATCCATTTTTTTTTCCCCAAGACTACTACTTTTGAAATATTTAAATAGAATAATATAGACTATTTATTTACCAAATATTCACCATACTCCATTAGTGTATGTTTACCCCAGATTGGGAACCCTGGTTTAGCAAATGTTCAAGATGTGTGTGTCTAGGCTTCAGTGAACCAGTTAATCCAGACTTAAACTAACCAGTCTTGCCAGACTTAAACTAACCAGTCTTGCCAGACTTAAACTAACCAGTCTTGCCAGACTTAAACTAACCAGTCTTGCCAGACTTAAACTAACCAGTCTCACGACTTAAACTAACCAGTCTCACAGACTTAAACTAACCAGTCTTGCCAGACTTAAACTAACCAGTCTCACCAGACTTAAACTAACCAGTCTTGCATTGTGGTAATATCAGCTGGCTTCCGCAATGTGTGTCCTTTCCATTGCAGGCATCTTCTCATCTCTTGTTCCACTGGCATGTGTTTGGTTCTTGTCATCAGTTCCATATTGGTGATCTTATCATACCATTTCAATCCTTCAGTTCTACGCAAGCATCCATTAATAAAAGTATAATATTTTGGTTGTTGTTTTTGTTGTTCTCCATGTTTCAGAACCATACAATAGGATTGACTTGACATTTGAGTTGAAAATTTAGTTTGATTTCCATTTTTTTCCCAGTACAGAGAAAGCTCATGTTATCGTTTATACTCCTTTATTGATGTCACTCCAACTCTTTCTATATTGCTACCAAGAGATATATTTGCTAATAAGGAATCATAGCTAAACAACAAAATATATATTTTCCCTATCCTTTAAATTAAACGTGTGGTTCCAACCTCGGTGCTCCCACTCTGAAAGGGACATCTTTGGTGCTTTGTAAAATTTAAAAAAGAAATAAGGAAGGGCTTGATATACCTAATCTCATTGACGTATCTGACAAGTGTAATTTTGTTAGTTCCAAATTAGCAGGAAACTAATTTAATTAAGGGGCTGCACTACAGTGAAAACTAACTTTTGTTCTAATAACATTTTCAAACTTTTTATGTGCTCAATAGACACAGTGTATGTTTATGAACCAAATTCTACAGTTTATTTTGTTAAAAAACGTGGTTACCATGGTAATAAAAAAAAACATCCGCCATATTGGATTTTCACCACTTTTCGAGAGCTAAAAACTTATGTTTCCCATTGACCAAACATTATCAAATTGCACACACATGTTGTGACTGACAATTAAAACAATTTGTCAGATGCTTTTTTTTTTGATAAGTTTAAAATTCTATTTTTAGTGATTTTTTTTTTAAATTACACTTTATTTGTATGAAAAAAAAATATTTTAAAAAATGTATCAAAGCAAATTACCAAAATATCAAAAAAGCATGTGACAATTTAAAGGTATATATGTGTACTACATGCATGCCAAATTTCAGACTGATCTATTAGATAGTTTGTAAAAAATAACATTTTTTGTTAATAAAATGTTATGTTTGAGAAAAATGCATTTTAGTCACCGAGTGACCTGTCTTGTCCAATATACTCCATTCTGGGGGGCTGAATGTGTTTAAAATTGTCCAGCACTATATGCTGCACCTCCTTCAGCTTCCTGCAGCTCCTCCTCTCGCCTTTATCTTGCCTAATTTTTCTTCTTTCCTTCTACATGGTAACCAAAAAAAAACAACCGCCATATTGGGTTTTTCACCAATTTTCAAGAGCAAAAATCTTATGTTTACCATTGACCAAACTTTATCAAATTGCACACACATATTGTGACTGACAATTGAAAAAAACAACAGCCTCATGTTTCTGGCTGTTGACCAGACGTTTCCTCAGTCACACCTGTCCAAGGCGTATTGAGTTTGTTCCAGATGCTTGACCACACAGCCTTTTTATTTCTGCACTGGCTGATGGACCAAAGTTGAACTCTCCAACGGCCACAAGGACACTGAATTTGGCTTTTTTTAATGACACAAATTTCCGCTTGCTGCAACGACTCCATATAACATTGTGTAGGCTTTCATTTGCATTTTGTGTTGCACCTAGCTGACACCGCTTGAGCAAATGCTGATCAGTAAGACGCTCATAAATAGGGGCTAAGTGCTTATGGAGCAGGTTGTAGTCTAGCGGAGTGTGAACCTTGGTCTCGTGTGGTCCGACAGCTTCTCCTTGGCGATGGAAGCCTGATAGAAACACCAGGAGTCTTTGCCTGGCGGACACAAATTATGTTGGGGTTTGTCGAATACCCATGGTAGAGAGAAGCCATGATGGCTTGTTTCATCTCTGGGGCTGTACTATGCTTGCGGATGGCCCTGGTGTAGTAAATACACAATTTTCGTATGGCATTTTGGGTTAGACGACCACGGCCATTTCCCCCAAGGGTGACTTTTTGTTTCCCGCAGTCAGTAATCAGTGTCCTCAGTGCAGTGATTAATCGCTTTGCAACATGGTTGACGCACTCTTCTTTGGTTATGTCAACTTCTGGTCCATACGGTTTGATGTCGCAGAGTCTGTTGTAGGCCTTGGAATCACCATCTGATAGCAAAACACTGTAGCGTAGCTTGTGATTTGCCACTGAACGAAGAAAGAGAACTTTACAGGCTTTTACCTCCATCATTCCGGCTGACCCTTCGTAATTACGGCAGCAGTCCTTCTTATGCTCTGCTTTCCATTTTTCAAATTTGTCAGGCTGATTTTTCAGTTGCCACTGTCCAGTATTCTCACAGGTGTGACAGAAGGAAGACTTAACATGCGTATCGATGACCATGCCAGTCAAGATGTCGATAACACTGCCAACACCTATCAGTGACTTATGACCTCTAGTTAGCCATGTTGCATCAAAGCTGACAGCGATGTCAATGACTTCTGTTTTATTAATGGTACGATGCTGACTCTTAGCGTGTTCAGCTCGGATGATGCTGACGGAACGTTGAAATACTGTAGAGTGCATGGTATCCAAATGATCAAAAATTTGATCTGCATATTTATGAAATGTTTTCTGGTGCAGGCCAGGGAGGTCTAGGTTCTCACAGAAGAGATTGAATGTATATGGGCCCATTCCAGACATGAGGGCACCAAGAACAGCAGATTTGTTGATTGCATGTCCACGAGGGCCGCGGCCTTCTGGTTCCCTCTCGGATGTGTACGTTCTAGAAATTGCTTTTTCACATGTGTGACACACAACTTCCAGGAAGAGAGAGAAACCCTTAGACTTGGTGTTGTCAGTTCTTGTTTGCAATGTGCTTTGCTTACACAAATTGCAACACACATTTTTAAGGTTGTTGTTGAACAAAGAAATGTCCACAATGGTTTTGTACGTAGGTTTAGGCTGGGCGCAGACAGTATTATGAGATGCAACATTCTTGCTCGTGCTCAAGTTAATCTTTATATCAGATCGACTTGGGCCAGTGGTGAACGGCACTACTGGGTCTGCAATTTCAACCATAGGCCTATCGGATACTGGTATGCAGAAATTCCATGTTGTTTGTGTATCAGTTTGTGTATCATTCACCGCTGATTCTGTCTTACCTTTACCACTGCTAGAAATCACATACTGTAGGCGCGACCTGGCAGCAGATATTTGCTTTGATCTCTTACCTATTCTTCCCATTTTGAAGTAATAGAACACAATTCACTGAAATTTAAACAAGAAAATTATCGCACCACGTTACATGCAGCAACAATTGTTGACGGTTGGAAATGGCTGTTGCTTTCTTCCACATTTGCGCACGCAGCCAGAATGTTGTTATGACCAATCAAAACAGGTGTTTACGTTTGCGTCTTCAATGGGTCGGGCATGAGGTCACCACGTGACCACTCCTTATAAGGAGTTAGTTGCTTATCCTTTACAGGACGTGGCAATCAACCCCAGCATTTATTGGCTGTTTGTGATTTTTCTAGGCAATTTTTTTCATTCAGTAGTTTGCCATTGCTTTCTGAACGGTACGGCGCTTATACCATTGTTAAAAATCCACACAAAGCGATCTGCTACCAAACCGCCTGCAGCAGGTTTCGAACCTGGTATATCTGGATTATGAAACTGCGTTCATATCCATTAGGCCACAGACGCCGACCCTTATAAGGAAGTTAGCGTAAAATTACGGAAATTTTCAAACACACATCACGCACAGCTGTGAGAAAAAATAGTTTCGAATTTGCGATATTACGGCAGACAACGAAATTCCCTGTGTATCGATACCAAATAGTCCATGATTTGGGCAGTGTAAGTAAGGTATTATTGAGCGACAAATCTTGCATTTTCGGCACAAATTTGCAAATCATAGCTGTGGGTGGGTACAGAAAATATGCTTTTTGATACATCAAATGCATTTTTTATGTTATAAAACCTTGCTCAATCGATTCCTCGATGATTATTTAATAAAATAAGCTCAAAAGTAAAAAAATCGATATTTTTGTACGTAAAATCCAGTTTTCTCTACCGGGGACCACCTTAAAGCAAAAGAAATCATCACTGGATTCCTGACAAAGCTGTATTGTAACTGTAGTTTTCCTTGAAGCACAGCTTTGCAGTATGCTTAGGCCACTTGAGCTCCTCCCAACTTTGTTCTAGCACACTGTCTTCTCTTTTTTTTTGAGGAGAAACTGATATTTAATAAAACTAGAAATAATAATCTGCAGCTACACATAGCAACAGATAAATTCAAACAAAAGTGCACCAGCTATAATTACACTTCTCTACACTTACCGGTCAGTCAAGGAAAGGTCACATGAGGGTCCGCTACAGACAGTGGGGTTTATTTTGTCTGCTATTCGCAGCCACTTCCTTTTTTTCGCCATTTGTTCTTTCCAGCATTCATTATACTATGCTCATACATTAAGGTTACAAACATTGAAAAGTAAATGATCATTGTAATTATTTATGTTACAAACATTGCAAAGTAATATCCCTTTAAAATACATTTGTGAAAATAAAGAAACTTTTGTAACCATTTATGATACATACATGGTAAAGTAAACCCATTTATATACTGCACTTAGACTTTCGTCATTAAAGTAATATATTTCAAATCTATATATTTGAGCTACTTTCCTATATACTGGAAAATTGAATACATACCTGCACAGGAATTTATAGTCTGTAGTTATTAAACTTGAGGGCACTTTGTTTAAAATCAAGTCTCCCTGTGCAAAACTTTACTTTACGAGACTAAGAAGTGCTGATCACCAAATAACTAGTTTCTTTAACAACGAAAGAATTATTTTCCATTTACCCCCTACATTTTTGAGTTCCCACACTATGCACCTGCAGAATTATCTTTGCAAATTAGTTTGCATATTGAATGTCACGATCTCTGGTGTTGGGTGAATCTCTGTGTTCCGAACTCAAGGTATCAACAATGGGAAAGAAGACAGGTCATAAATATCTAGAAACCGAGTATGGAAAATCCTAACAGATATGGATGCTGGCTTGACTGAAGCTTCACCTGATTTAGGGTGGGAAATGAAAGTGCTGAGAAACATTTTTTCAGAAAACTAAGGATAGACAGAAAATAAAGGAATATACAGGAGGGACAGAAAATTACAGACAAATTATCTTCAATCTGTGACAACATAGCAACAGATAAATTGGAACAAAAGTGTACCAGCTGTAATTACACTTCTCTACACTTAAAATAAGTAAGAATTAAACTCAGGTTGCGCTGACACTGCAACCATGGAGATGTAACAGTAACACGCTAACAAATTGTCATGAAGCGGCCAAAAATATCACATACCAAAGGCTGCAAAAGTGACTGTTTGCTGGTGAAGAAGTTGGTGATTGAAATTTATAATCTGAGGGATGTAGAATTTGGAAATACAGGATTTTTGGCAAATCTTTTAATATGCATATGTGATATATATACTTTTAATCCCTCAAAATACAGGATGTGTAAGGGCATTAATAACTTTATTTTGTAAGAAGGTGCTGGACTGAAAAAAGGTTAGAGGCCACTGGATTAATTAAAAAAATAAAAAAAAACATGGAATTCTCACATAATATTGCAATGTAAAAATTGGGGTCATAGGAGACACATAAAGCGCTGCATTGTAAAAATTGGGATCATAGATATATATAACGTTGATTTGTGTAAATATTGTTCACCAGAGATATGAAATAAAATAATGCTTTAAAGTGAGTAGTTTTTGTTTAAAGTTATTGTGAACTGTGCTGTGCATATGTTTTTGTCTTCTAAATTTGTGTGTATTTATTTAATGATTAGAATTACTTTTGGTGTAAGTGTGACTACAACCCACAAGAGCCAGCTTCAAACCTCAGAAATGAGGTCTTTGAGGAAGGTGGTCCAGGTGACAAGAAGATACAGGGTCTGGAACCAGATGATACGTCATAGCTTCGAAACCCAGCTCCTGCAGACCCGAGTGGAACAGTTCCAGTTGTGATGGTTTGGCCATGTCTGCGGATCAGGAGAAGACCGGTTACCATGGGAAACCAAGAGCTGGTGGGAAGAGTACATCAGACAATCTCTGAAGGGTCAAGAACTGGGCTGGAACCAGGCCAGGAACACAGCTGATAGGAAAGTATGGTGCTCTCTCTGGCTAACCTCTACACCCCAAGGTAGAAGTGGAAGGACTAACTATGTATGACTTTGGCTATTAAATACCATCAGGGTAACCAATGGCGGCGTATGTGTCTGACATATTTTAAATCATTAGTGACTGCCTGAGTAACTACTGCAAAGCATGATGCAACATACATCTTAGATCATCAGAAGGGTGTCCCTCAGATAATTGTTTAGATCTGTTAAGTAACCGACATTTATGGAGGATAATTGAGAAAACTATACACAGCGTTACAGCAGTAGGCAATCTGATCATCAGAAATGGCCTCCCCCGTGTCAAATAATTTGTATCGGCCCCTTTTATATCCTTCTTTAATTTGTTTTGTAGCAGTTATATTACTGCCAGGAATGATAAATAGTGAAGGAAACATGAGCCTTGTGAGTAATAAATAAATAAATATAGGTAATTAACAAGCACTTGATGGACAGAAAATAGGACACCAGACAACAGAATAGAAATGATAGGAAACTATACAAAGCGTGACAACAGGACGCAACATGGGGATTTATTTTAGCAGGTCAAGTTTCACAGTCACGTGCAGATAAAAGTAATAGCTTACAGACGTTAATATAATGTCGGTCATACTCTTTAAGTTTTTAATTCCTATTGCATTCCGAACATCGAGGAAAACTGGCTCATAAACAATATCATGTCCCAGAAACTGAAATATTTTTTTCACATTAAACGCCATTGTGGCATGGAGAGAGCAGTGATGGAGGGTATGGTACTTGGAAGGCGAGGCAGGGGCTGACCAAGACGACGGTGGACACAGGACATTGAAGACACCTTGAACATGACATTGGGGGAGGCAGGATGGCTGGCTAGAGATCGAGAGTCTTTCAGGCGGGCTGTGATGAGAGCGACGTTCTGCAAAGGACATGCTACATCATGATGATGATTGCATTGTTATCAGGTGTACCTCAAGTGAAGCCTGAATCTGTGATCCACTGGCAAGCTTGACACAATGCAGATTATTTCTGTTTGTTTTATGTTACGTAATCATGTCTCACATTAAACAGTATATTATACTGTGATCGGTGGCTTGGGTTTTGGGAAGGAAAGTGAGCGCAGAAAAATGGTTTGAGAAAGTTGAATGGAGTTCGTAAAAGACTGTTCGTCTTTGTTGAAAGGAAGTGATATGAGTAGAGGAGTGCTTTGGGGAAAGGGAGGTAAATCTGTGGATCCTTTTTGGAGATATAGTGATTGGTTTAGTGTTAAGCATATCATGTGAGTTCTAAATTATGGTGGGACTAATTTGCATTTAATGATTTTGTAATAAGGATTAAAGAAGATGGTGTGGGAATTGAGTGTACTCAGCAAAGGGAGTTAACTTGAAATTACGTCCCTTGAAAGGTTTGGTGAGCGAGCAAAAGTAAACACGCACGAGAGAAGTTTTGGTAGGTGAACACTTTTTAGGGAGAACGAGAAAAATGTTAAATCGGGGTATTGATCAGTCTGATTTTGAACGCGCTTAGCGTAGGTTAGCAAGTTTGCTAAGAAGTAAGATTTGTACAGGGGCGAGCAAGGTTCTTGATGTTTCATGGCAGCACTGAGAAATGAACAAAGCACAGTTTATAAAATAACTAAAGCTATCAGTGGAAAACGATGTGCAAACAACATAACGTTAGTAAGAGACAAGCAAGGAAATCTCATCACAGCACAGGGGCAGAAAACAAGATAGGCAGAGACTTCAGAGAAACACTGAATAAGGAACCACCAGAGACTCAGCTGAATGTTCCTGAGGCTGAAAGTGACAGACGTAAATACAGACATTCCACGAAAAGAAGAAATCACAGCTATCAAAGGGCTAAAAAATGGAAAAGCGCCTGGTCACGACAATCTAAATGCTGAGTTATTCAAGGCAGACCCTGAACTAACAGCAGAACTATTAGAACCACTATTTGCACAAGTCTGGGAAAATGAGACAACACCAACAGAGTAGAGTAAAGGAATAATTGTCAAATTGCCCAAGAAGGGCGACCTTGCAGACTGCAACAACTGGAGAGGAATTACCCTCCTCTCAGTTCCCAGCAAAATACTAGGCAGGATAATCATCCAGAGAATTTCAAAAGCAGTTGACCATAAACTGAGGAAAGAACAAGCGGGCTTCATAAAGAACAGAAGATGTGCAGATGGCTTTCGACAGCATATACAGGGACAGCCTATGGACAATTCTGAGGGCTTATGGAATTCCCAGCCGCACTGTTTCCATCATAAAAAGCCTCTATTCTAACTTTACTTGCAGTGTTGGATTGAGTAATGTAACTTTCGAAGTGAAAAGAGAAGTACGACAGGGATGCCCCTTATCAACAACATTATTTTTGACAGTCATAGATTGGGTGATGCGCCAGACAACAGAGGGCAGTCCAAGAGGAATTAGATGGACAACGTTTTCTACACTGGAAGACCTGGAATATGCAGCTGACATTGCGCTACTCGCGCATTCACATCAACACATTCAAGACAAAACCGAAAGACTGAATAAGTATGGCCAGCAGGTTGGCCTGAACATCAATTTGAAGAAGACAGAGGTCATGACATTAAATGTGGGCAATCCTGAGCCAATAACAGTAAGGTACCAGAAGTTAGAACAGACAGACACATTTACTTACCTAGGATGCATAGTAACACCTGACGGCGGAACAAGCAAGGACATTAACAACAGAATGAATAAAGCGAGAACAGCCTTTGTTCTCAACAACATTTGGAAGTCTTCCCAGTACAGCACAAACACCAAATTAAGACTGTATGAGAGCTGTGTACTTTCTGTGCTTCTCTATGGTGCGGAATGTTGGAGAGTAACAGAGAAGGAAATGTCGAAACTGTCCTCCTTCCACACAATCTGCCCAAGGAAAATTCTCCGAATCTTTTGGCCAAACACCATCAGCAACCAAGAACTACTTATTCGGAGTAACCAGGAGGACATGTACACCATCATAGCTGGCAGACGTTGGAGTTGGGTTGGCCATGTCCTCAGAAGGGACCCTAATACCATCACAAGAACAGATATGCTATGGACTCCCGAGGGAAAGCGAAAGAGAGACCGACCAAAAACAACTTGGCGGAGAACTGTGGAATCTGAGATGCAAAGAATGAACCACAGTTGGGGCACTGTACGAAGGATGGCCGCCGACCGAGCAAAGTGGAATCAATTTGTTGCTGCCCTACAAGACGCCACCAGGCGTGATGGCCACTGACTGCTTTGACGGTTGGTGGTTATGGATCAAAGAAGAAGTAAAGGGAGTTAACTTGAAATTACGTCCCTTGAAAAGTTTGGTGAGCGAGCAAAAGTAAATACGCACGAGAAAAGTTTTGGTAGGTGAACACATTTTAGGAGAGAACGAGAAAAATGTTAAATCGGGGGATTGATCAGTCTGATTTTTGAACGCGCTCAGCATAGGTTAGCAAGTTTGCTATGAATTAAGATTTGTACAGTGGCGAGCAAGGTTCTTGATGTTTCATGACTCTGGCGAACAAGCCACTGGATGTGGTTGGTGTTGCATGCATATTTTGTCGCACATATTACAAAAATCGATATGGCTATTTAATATGGGAAAAATATAGACATTCATTCATTTGTGTATGAAAATGCTGTCTATGGGGAAAGCGAGATAATCCATGTTTGATTCACACTTTTGATTATAGGAGTAATCGTTCTGGATATTGATCCGGCGCAAGGATATTGCTCTTATATTTGTACTTATTTTTAGGGCCAGAAAATAGATTAATTTGCTTATTATGTTTATGGCCTGAATTCATATGTATTACATATTATTAGTACAAGTAGAATCAGTCCTATATTGTATATTTTGGATGGGTAGGCGGGACTAGATTCTTGTTATTCCGGTCTAGCGGAAGTATGAGTTGTCTTGACAAGTCGTGATGAGTTCCGATGTACCGTGATAATGGCGGGTACGCACTTTTCAAAGGGCTGGTAGATTCTTAAGGAAATATGATTCATGAAGTGGTTTTCTTCTAAAGGAGATGGTATCTCTACTATAGTTTATGTTAGAGACTCTCCTAAGGTACGGTACAATGTATAATTCGGACTCCATGTATTGCCAGACCCTATTTTGATGATCTCATGTCGATTCGACCTAGATGGAACATTGTGCTTCGTATCGCTAGGGTCGTGTTTTGTATCGACAAAGATGACAGACTTTCCTACAGCGGTTATGGCTACGTGAATTAACCTGATCACCGTAGAGCTGTATGGGAACATTTATGAAATCATTTATATACCCATTATAAATTAACTCTGGCTTATATTCTCCTTCCTATGAATGAGTGAACGACAACTCAGGGAGGCGGCCATGTTAGATTTCGGTCATCATATGTTTTGATCACTGCCAAGAGAACAGATTATTTATCCTATTATCGGACAGTGACAGGGAGATCTCAATCTTGCTAGAAACCCCCTCTTTCGTGGTTTCATAATATATGCTACAAACTATGGACGTCAAGTAACTTTAGTTATTTACCGATCTGCCTTCACTGACGCGTTTAGTCAGATAGGGGGATGCGGCCATAATGTATCATGACAATTGAACTTTTGATGTACTGCCCATTATTTCTGAATGTGTCATGACTTCAGATCTGCTATGTATACCTACAAATTGATATGTCAACATACCATGATGTACTCGTATGTCCCAGTGTGTACGTCTGAATAAATTGAGTAAACAAAGATTCCAGCAGTCTGCATTGGTGCCTTGTAGACACAAGTGTATGAGTGGTTATATTGGTCAGCACACGAACAGTACACCATTCGCGGTAATCACACTCTACACTTCTACTTCATACATACACCATCCTGCGTCGGTTGGAGTGACCAAGTTTAGGGCCTGCTTCCCCTGGAGCCTTTGCCTTCCCTAACTCAGGACTAGGGTGAGTTACCCATTTACAGCTGGGTAGACTGGGGGCATGCCTGATCTCAACAACACACCACTCTTCCTTACAGAGCATACAGACTGACACTTTACAGAGTGGAAAGAAGAAAAGAAACTTTACAGTGGCGAGCCAGATTCCTGGGTCCAGCTTACGCAGTTTTGTGTTGAGAATCACAGTTTACAGCTGAAAGAACATTTGTTTGAACACATCAACACCAGTAGGACAGCTATACAGTCGATGTCAGCTTGACCTGTATTACCGATAGGATGCTGTATCTAGGTCAGCGCTTGTTGACAGTTTTTCGCTGTACAGACAGTATTACACAGGACAGTGGTATCAAGTGTAGAAAATATCTGGAGCAGTATTGTTGACATTTCTCAACGTACAGAAGAATCACAGTGTTGTTGAACATAAAGTGCATAGTTCATCGTTGGATCTTCATATGCTCAACAGAGAAAAATTGACAGTGTAATAGTTTAAAATTAAATCTATTACTGAATAAAGTGGCAAGTTATTAGTATTAAAATAAACTGTGCCTGCTTTACAACACTATACCTGCAACACATTCCATTCATGACATAAATTATATTGTATGCTATATGCTATTTATGCTTACATGTTATTTGTTATGTATTAAATTAGTTTTTGTTCTGTGTGACTAGTACAAGGTATGCCGAGTGACATTGGTCTGGTACTAGGATTCTATAGGTACACATTTTCTTAATTGGAAATTTGTTAGCAACAATTTGCTGCTATTTCTGTTAGTTGTGATGAGGTGTTCTTTTCTTCGTTGTTTTTGTTAATAATTTTGTGTTCCTTAGTTTTGTTTGATTTGTTTGTATAATTGTAGGTCTCATCTTTTCTATTTTTGATTTCTTTACACCCTTATGTTTATACACTGTGACGTTATTTGTCTTGTTATCTTATTGCAGTTATCATCACGGATTCTGTGATCATTTTTTTTTTTCATTTCTCCTATTTAATTTAATTTGATCTCTGCAAATGTTTTCATATTGTCTTTTCTTGTTTGTCCTTTGTAATGTCTTTAGTTGACATATGACATAGGAGTTATAGTGGTATACACTGATAGTATAGTACAGATCAGTACTTTATGATTATTTTCCACAGGTACCCAAGTGATCTTTGATTACATTGAGATATACAAGACCTTTGTAAGGCTTGTCTCCCACAGTATTTGAGATACAGTTATTGTTGTCCACAGGTACTCAAGTTATCATTGGTTATTATAAACCATACAAGTTTGGACTAAGACTAAGTCTATGGTATAGACTTGTCTCCCATTAAAGTGAAATAGGGTAATTTATTTACTTTTTCAGGTTTCTGATTTAAGAAGACAATATGTCTACATTAGATTATTTTATTGCACAAGGAAAATCTCTTGATAAGACTGGAAAAGACTTAGAACAATGGGCTGTTGCTCAATATGACAAAGCATTAGCTGCAGAAGAGAAAAAAAACTGCTGCTGCTGTTGAAGAAAGAAAAGCTGCTGCTGAGGAAAAAAAAGCTGCGGCTGAGGAGAGAAAACTTCAAATAGAAGAAAAAAAAGCTGCTGCAGAAGAAAGGAAAGCTCTAGCTGAAGAAAAAAGATTAGAAAAAGAAGCTGATACTGCTGCTGAACTTAAGAAATTGCAGATGCAAGTGGAGGAAAGGAGATTTGAGGCAGAACAGAAGAAATTAGAAGCTGATGCAGAACAGAAAAAATTAGAAGTTGCTGCTGCTGCAGAACAGAAAAAATTAGAAGCTGCTGCTGCTGCAGAACAAAAAAAATTAGATAGAGAAGCTGAAGAGAGAAAAGCAATAAGAGAACATGAGTTTGAATTAGAGAAATTAAAATTGACATGTATGAGTAATGTTAATCAGGCATCTGGTGGTAATGGTAAACCCTTTGTGTACAAGGTCAAGGTACCAGCGTTTAACCCTACCAGTGATGACATAACATTTTGGCTTTCTAGATTTGAACGGGCTTGTCGATCTCATAATGTTGACAAATCACAGTATGTGAATCAGTTGTCTGAAAATCTAAAAGGGGAGTCCCTAAGTAAGTTATATTTTGTTGAAGAGGCCGACAAAGATAATTATGATGCTGTTAGGGCAGCTTTGATAAAGAGATATCAGCTGTCTGAGGAAGGTTACCGTCTTTTGTTTAAAACAATGAGACCTGAGGTAGGTGTAGAATTCTCAGATTTCATCTCAAAAGCACGAATTACACTTTCACGATGGATTGAATTATCCAAAACAGAGAAAACATTTGATGGTCTTACGGATTTATTGCTAAGAGACAAGGTCATGTCTTCTGTAAATAAATCATTCCTAGAGTTCTTACATGAGCGTAAACCTGGTACAATAAAGCAAATGGAAGAATATTGTGACCAGTATGCCACGGCACACCCTGACATGATTCTTAGTAACTCTAACATTAAAGAGAGTATGCCAGTTGCTTCGGCAACAGAATATAATCAGAATTACTCACACAAATTCCAAGGAGCTAAAAATAAATTTGATAAAAAGGTTAATTGGAATAAGTATCAAAACCAAGATAACCACTCAAATCAGGGTTCTTCTTTGAAGAACTGGAATCGGGCTGATAGTCCTCGACACGCGAGGGGTACCCATAATGTTAGAAATTCTCGGAAAGGGAGTAGCTATAGGAACTACCCAAGTGCTTCATGGAGACAAAAAAAACCAATATTACAGGGATACTCAATATAACGAGCATGATGATTATGATCATGAATATTATGATTCAAACCCAAATAGGGGTTATAACAGAGGCAATAATAATTATAGAGACAATTATAACCGAGGTAGATCACAACACAAAAGACATGGTAAATCTTATTACCAGGCTAACTCTGCACAACAGGAGTTCCACGACACCGATAATCAGAATAATGATAAAAAAGACTCCAACAGTGTAGCAAATTCCGCTTTCGATTTTGCTAGAGCATCTGAGTGTTCGCAATGCAAAACATTATTCGATCCAACCACAGTTTCTACTTTAAGCTGCGGTCACCCGCTTCCCGCTCTCCATGCGTCAATTGCGCATAATGGAAGGGGTGCTCTTGTCTTTAATAGGGGCCTAATAGATGGTACTCCGGTATCAATTCTTTTCGATTCGGGGTGCACTACCATTGGAGTGAGGCAATCACTCGTAAATCCTTCTCGAGCTACAGGCAATATAGTCAAATGTGTAACATTTGGTGGCACATTGGAGAAGTACTCCACTGCCATTATCAATATTGCTACGCCTTTCTTTACAGGAGAGGTGCAAGCATGTCTCTTGCCGAATCCGATCGCTGATCTTATCATCGGTCGCATTCATGGAGTGAAAGAATGCACTCCACAGCAAATCTCTAATTGGGAAAATGTTAATATGCAATCTGCTAATGCAGTAATCACTAGGGCTCAAGCTCTTAATATGCCACAATCTTCACATTCTGAAGATAATGATGCGCAGATCCAAGATGATGCCTTGGAGATTTCCCACGATTCCTTTATCAAACAGCAGGAAGATGATCCTACTCTAAAGAAATTCTTTACTCTGGCAAAAAAAGGTGATCCGAATAAGGATACAAATCGTAAATCTTGGATTACGATGAAGAATGGCGTACTTGTACGTATGGTACAAGACTCCGCTAAGTCCATTCATTCTCAAATCCTTGTGCCTAAAAATATGAGAGTTAAAATCTTACAGCACGCTCATGATTCGCAATGTGCTGGACATATGGGTTTTTCCCGTACTAAAGCTAGAGTTCTTCAATCTTTCTTTTGGCCTGCTGTGAATAAGGACATACGAATCTATTGTCGATCTTGTAAAGTATGTCAAGAGATTAAATCCAGAGGTCCACGCCATGATGCACCTATTCAGGCTGCAGACATTCCCATTCGGCCATTTCAAAAAATGGCGATAGACATCATTGGTCCATTTAAGATAAAGTCTGCTAGAGGACACCAATTTATTTTGACGTGTGTTGATATGTGCACACGTTGGCCGGAGGCTGTTCCTCTAAAGAGCATAACTACTGCTGATGTCGCAGATGCTCTTTGGTTAATATTTTCTCGTCTGGGGTTTCCAGCAGAAATATTATCCGACCATGGTACCCAACTCATATCGGATACCATGTCTCAAGTAATGTCGACTCTGAAGATAGAGAGATCGCTGAGTAGTATTTATCATCCTATGTCCAATGGGATGGTGGAACGTTTGAATAGAACTCTGAAAAACCTACTAGGTAAGATAACAGAAGATCATCCTCAGGATTGGGATAGGGTTTTACCCGCGGCTCTCTTTGCATATAGAGAGGTCGCCAACGAACATACAGGATTTTCTCCCTTTGAACTTGTCTTTGGCGCGAAACCGCGAGGTCCTATGTCCTTACTTCATGATCTTATAACTGCTGATAATATTGTCGATGACACAAAATCCTCTTATGAATATGTCATCGCACTTAGACACAAGATTATTGAAGCATGCAAATTGGCAACTGCTTCTTCTGAATTTGCGAAACAGAAGGCAAGGGAATTTGCCAATAAAAAGAGATGTTTGCGACAACTTTGTCCAGGTGACAAAGCATTTGTCTTGCTACCTTGTAGGGAAAATAGACTTCTCATTTCTTGGAAAGGTCCGTACGATATAATATCAAAAGTTTCCGATGTTGACTATATCGTCGATATTGACGGGAAGCGTAAAACCTTCCACATCAACATGCTCACGGAATTCCATGAACGTCCTGATTATTTACAACCTGTTTTCCAGGCAACGGACGATTTTCCAGTCCAACATGGACAGTACTCATCTCTGTCAGTAATACAGGATGAGGAAACGAGTTTCTCGGATGTAAATTTACCTTTTCCAATGATTCCTCTTCACTCTAATGAATCATGGAAAGATGTTGCAATTTCTCCAGAATTATCTCCAGGAGAGCAGAAACAAGTTTCTACTATGTTAGAACAATTTCAGGATGTCCTTACTGACATTCCTGGTCAAACTGATGTCATTCAACATGACATTATTCTTACTGACCATAGTCCTATAAGAGTCAGACCGTATCCTATCCCGATACATTTTCAAGCACAGGTAGAGAAAGAGTTAGATGAGATGATAGAGTTAAAAATTATTGAACCATCCACATCAGCATATTCTTCGCCGATGGTTATAGTACGAAAAAAAGACAATAACATACGTCTTTGCGTGGATTATCGCAAATTGAATCAAGTGACTAAATTTGATGCGGAACCTATGCCTTTACTAGAAGAGCTACTTACGAGACTATCGAATTCTCACTTCTTTACTAAACTCGATTTGTCTAAGGGATATTGGCAAGTTCCACTATCCGAACACGCCAAACCGTTTACTGCTTTTTCGACGCCTAGGGGTCTATTCCAATGGAATTTCATGCCTTTCGGTCTTATGAACGCCCCTGCTACATTTGTACGCATGATGCGTCGAATCCTATCTCATCGCTCAGATGTCATTGCGTATCTTGATGACATCTGTCTTTTCAGTGATACTTGGAACGATCACTATAATGGTATAAATGAACTATTGTCTATCTTACGCGAGCATAACCTGACAGCGAAACCATCGAAAGCATGTATTGGTTTTAGCGAAATATCTTTCTTAGGACACCGTGTTGGTCATGGGTTCCTAAAAACAGAAGACCATAATACAAGTAAGATACTTAACATTTCTATTCCTAAGACTAAAAAGCAAGTACGAAGTCTCTTAGGTCTAATACAATTTTATGGACGATTCATCCCGAATCTGTCCTCCATTATGTCACCTCTTTCTTCCTTGCTAAAGAAAGGGTCTCCTAATGTAGTCCATTGGACTCAAGAATGTCAATCCTCTTTGGATAAGGTTAAAACTATGTTTTCTACTTCACCTATCCTAGTATTGCCTTCTAAGGATAAGACATTTATTCTTCGTAGTGACGCTTCATCCACTGGGATTGGAGCGGCACTAATGCAAGAGTACTCTGGAACTCTGCATCCTGTGATGTATATTTCTCGGAAATTAAATGCCGCAGAGAAGAATTACTCGGTCCTAGACCGTGAATTATTGGCTATGGTTTGGTCAATCCTTAAACTGCAAAGATTTCTTCTGGGCGCGCATTTCATTGTGGAAACTGACCAGAAAGCTCTTACGGCTATTCAGAGTAAAAATCTGAAGAGCGCGAGATCAACGCGATACGCGATTGCTCTACAGCCATTTCATTTTTCGGTGCGAGCTATCCGTGGGTCAGAAAATGTGATGGCAGATATTTTGTCTAGATGCCCACATGATTCATAACTGTTATACAACTTTGATACAGTTGTTTCTATGTTGAAATGTGTACACATATGTAATATATCATATATTGATTGTAACACTACTTAGCGGTTCATTGATATTTATTCACCGCTGATCTTTCAATGTTTTTCGTCTTTGATGATCATGATGTTAAGATATCTTAGATGAAATTTATGTATAAACTAATGTGGAAATTGGGTCATTGCTAATATTGTAGTATGCGTTGGTGACACCTCTCTGGAAATATTAATACTTAGAGAAGTACCTTCTCTAAGGTCATAAAACTTATGCTTATCATCTGCGCATTGTTATTGGTGCGTTGTGAGCCTATTGTATGTTGCTCCTAGATGTGTTTCAAAAAAAAAAAAAAGTACCATTTTTTTTCCCCGAGGGGTGTGGTAATCTGTTGCGTGCATATTTTGACGCACATATTACAAAAATCGATATGGCTATTTAATATGGGAAAAATATAGACATTCATTCATGTGTGTATGAAAATGCTGTCTATGGTAAAAGCGAGATAATCCATGTTTGATTCACACTTTTGATTATAGGAGTAATCGTTCTGGATATTGATCCAGCGCAAGGATATTGCTCTTATATTTGTACTTATTTTTAGGGCCAGAAAATAGATTAATTTGCTTATTATGTTTATGGCCTGAATTCATATGTATTACATATTATTAGTACAAGTAGAATCAGTCCTATATTGTATATTTTGGATGGGTAGGCGGGACTAGATTCTTGTTATTCCGGTCTAGCGGAAGTATGAGTTGTCTTGACAAGTCGTGATGAGTTCCGATGTACCGTGATAATGGCGGGTACGCACTTTTCAAAGGGCTGGTAGATTCTTAAGGAAATATGATTCATGAAGTGGTTTTCTTCTAAAGGAGATGGTATCTCTACTATAGTTTATGTTAGAGACTCTCCTAAGGTACGGTACAATGTATAATTCGGACTCCATGTATTGCCAGACCCTATTTTGATGATCTCATGTCGATTCGACCTAGATGGAACATTGTGCTTCGTATCGCTAGGGTCGTGTTTTGTATCGACAAAGATGACAGACTTTCCTACAGCGGTTATGGCTACGTGAATTAACCTGATCACCGTAGAGCTGTATGGGAACATTTATGAAATCATTTATATACCCATTATAAATTAACTCTGGCTTATATTCTCCTTCCTATGAATGAGTGAACGACAACTCAGGGAGGCGGCCATGTTAGATTTCGGTCATCATATGTTTTGATCACTGCCAAGAGAACAGATTATTTATCCTATTATCGGACAGTGACAGGGAGATCTCAATCTTGCTAGAAACCCCCTCTTTCGTGGTTTCATAATATATGCTACAAACTATGGACGTCAAGTAACTTTAGTTATTTACCGATCTGCCTTCACTGACGCGTTTAGTCAGATAGGGGGATGCGGCCATAATGTATCATGACAATTGAACTTTTGATGTACTGCCCATTATTTCTGAATGTGTCATGACTTCAGATCTGCTATGTATACCTACAAATTGATATGTCAACATACCATGATGTACTCGTATGTCCCAGTGTGTACGTCTGAATAAATTGAGTAAACAAAGATTCCAGCAGTCTGCATTGGTGCCTTGTAGACACAAGTGTATGAGTGGTTATATTGGTCAGCACACGAACAGTACACCATTCGCGGTAATCACACTCTACACTTCTACTTCATACATACACCATCCTGCGTCGGTTGGAGTGACCAAGTTTAGGGCCTGCTTCCCCTGGAGCCTTTGCCTTCCCTAACTCAGGACTAGGGTGAGTTACCCATTTACAGCTGGGTAGACTGGGGGCATGCCTGATCTCAACAACACACCACTCTTCCTTACAGAGCATACAGACTGACACTTTACAGAGTGGAAAGAAGAAAAGAAACTTTACAGTTCGAGGGCCACTTTTAAAAGTGATAGATGATATATATATATATATATATATATATATATATATATATATATATATATATATATATATATATATATATATATATATATATATATATATATATATATATATATATATATATATATATATATATATATATATATATATATATATATATATTTGGCTCAGCTTCATTACTAGATCAATGTATGATCTCCTGCCATCGGCCACAAACCTTGTGAGATGGGGAAAGTCGGATGATGAGCAGTGCCACCTATGCCAGGAAAGGCAGACACTTGAACACGTGCTTTCAGCCTGCAAGGTGGCATTAGGGCAAGGGCGATACACATGGCGCCACAACACAGTGCTAAGTGAGCTGGCTGCGACAGTAGACTTGGCAAGGATGAAGGCGAATAGCAAAGTCAGGCCGAGCACCGCAAATACATACTTTCTGATAGCAGGAAAGTCAGCACACCCCAAACTGAGTAAATCAGGTAGCAGTTTACCATCTCTTCTTGACTGTGCAAATGACTGGGAGATGGCGGTAGACCTACCTGGACGAGGGGCATATCCAGAGAGTATCAGAAAATTTACCAACGGGCTGATCACCCGTTTGCCAGTCACTTCGATTACGGAAACAACAGCAAATGGATTGATTTGCCGTTGCCCTAAAGACGCCAATAGGCGTGATGGGAAACAATGGCAAAGAAAACCTATCTGCTGTTGCCCTAAGACGCCACTAGGCGTAATGGCCACTGACTGCTTTGACGGTCGGTGGCTAAGGACGGAAGAAGAAGAAGATCAGAAAATTTCGAAGACGGCCGGATTAGTGCTGGATTCTTCATTATCGCAGCAGGTTATAATGATTGAACTGACCGTGCTATTTGAATCCAGATTGGACAAGCAACATTCGTTAAAAGCGGCAAAGTACAGTGATCTGGTCGCGGATCTGAGACACGATGGGTTCACTGCAAGGATCATGGCTGTTGAGGGGGTGCAAGAGGGCTCGTGGCTGCGTCAGTATATGATTTATTTAAACTGTTGGGTCTGAGAGGACAGTCGAGAACAAGGGCACTGAAGAAGCTTAGTGAAACTGCGGGAAGGGCATCATGCTGGCTGTGAAACAACCGCAATGGGCTATGGAACTCATTACAGTAAAATCTAGCCCCACCTGCGGTATAGGAAACACCCTGAAATTTTTCGAATTCCGCAATACATCGGCGTCTACTTCTCATCTCATATTTCACTGGCATATGCCTCGTTCTTGTCATCAGTTCCACATTAGTCACCTTGTCATTCTTCCTGTTATACGCAACCAGCCATGTTTGAAAGTCTGTCAAGATAAAACTAGCGATAACAATATTTCTCATCAAACATAAAACAATTATTGTTGTTGATCAGAATCGATGTCATTGCACTCCGGGCAAACCCATAGGTGCTCAGTCTACCTCAGCCAGTGTCGAAGGGTATGAATGTTAATTCTTCCTCTTGCGCGCCGGGTGCATCCTCTCATACGTCCATCCCTACTGGTCTTACTTTTGATGCAAAATTCCAGAAATCTTGGTCTTGAGGATTCATCGATTGCAGTGTCATTCTCTAACAGGTGATCATTAGTTGCCCTCAGTATGTCTCCCTTATCCAAATTCAATACACCTTCTATGGGCGCTCATAAAGCTAGTCTGTCTGCTCTTTCATTGTCGCGTACATCTGCATGACCAGGACAGTAGATCAGATCCTGAAGTCTCGAGGCTTCTATGGAAGTTTTCCATTCATGCCAGAGCCATCCACTTTGGACCTTCCAAAGCATGAATTGTGAGTCTGATACAATAACTGCCCTTGTTAATCAAGTTTCAGACAGCCATCTTAAGGCTGCAGTAGCTGCCTCTACCTTCATTCTCATGCTGGAAGTTGTTAAAAGACAATCATTAAAGAGATAAAACAGAAAAGAGACATAGAAATGTTAAAATTAAGAAGAGCGGCATGTCATCTATGTCATCCAAATAAATCTCTCACGTCGTTAGGGTTAGGATTATGGTTAGGGTTAGGATTAAGATTCCTAAATCTAACCCTGAAGGATGTGAAATTGTCACGGGATTTACTCCCCTTGCTCTGCAGTGATGGTCCAACAGTGGCCAAAATTCAGAGTATCTAATGAGGATCTTCAAAGGTATCTACCTTCGCTCAAGATTACTCCTGGCAGTGTTGTATGGAATGGTGATGAAGATGACATAAAGATGGAAGAACTGAAGGCAGCACTGGAGAAAATCAAGATGGGCAAAGCAGCAGGACATGATGGTATAACACCATAAATGGTTAAGTACATGGGAGCATCAGGCGACCTATTACAATTAAGGGTCCTACAGGCAGCATAGTGCAACAAGACCATACCAAAGGATTGGGAGATTGCCATCATAACACCAATTTTCAAAAAGGGTGACAATCGACAATGTGGAAACCATAGAGGCATATCCCTTCTCAGTGTCCCTGGTAAAATCTACTCTAGAATCCTAGAGCAGAGACTCCGACGCCTAGCTGAGCCACAATTGGATGAGGTCCAGTGCAGATTCCGAGCAAACCGAAGTACTCAAGACCTAATCTTCACACTCAGACAGCTGAGTGAAAAGGCCCTTCAGTATAAGATTGAGATCCATCTTTGTTTCATGGATCTGGAAAAGACATTTGACAGGGCTCCCTGGAGCAAACTTTGGGACTGTTTGGCAAGGAAAAACATTCCAGCACCTCTGATTCATGCTATACAGAGCTTCTACCATTCTTGCAGAAATTACGTGAGGACATCAAACTATAAGTCAGAAGAGTTCAGGACCACCACTGGTGTAAGACAAGGTGATATCTTGTCACCTTATCTTTTCATACTCCTCGGGGACGATGTCATCAAGGCATGTAAGGAGAGAACAAGAAAGTATTCAGTGGGGTACTGGAAGATGAGACAGGTCTGTATTTCAGAACTGGCATTTGCTGATGATGTTGCCCTGATTGCTAAATCAGAGGCACATCTCCAATCCAACCTGCAAGTCTGGAAGGAAGAGCTGGAGAAGAGAGGGAGGGTCATAAGTAGCTCTAAAACAAAATCCATGTGATATCACGAGAAGAAAGAAGACATCAGATTAAGCTGGGAGAACAGGTCCTGGAGCAGGTCGACCACTTTAAATACCTCGGAGCTATTATAGACCGAAAGGGAGGCATCAAAGAAGAGTTGGCCACTCGAAAAGCAGCAGCTGGGAGACTTTTTCAGGCCATAAATCGAGGACTCATCAGCAAGAGAGAGGTTGGTAAGAAAACGAAGATGGCTGTATACCGCTCCACCTATGTCCCAGTCTTGACATATGGATGCGAGTCATGGGCAATGACTACAACCCACACAAGCCAGATCCAAACCTCAGAAATGAGGTATCTGAGGAAGGTGGTTAAAGTAACAAGAAGAGACATGGTCCGCAACCAGACGATACGCCAAGGCCTAAAATCTTCCCCCCCCCCCCCCCCCGCAGACCCAAGTAGAACAGTCCCAACTAAGATGGTTTGACCATGTCTGCAGAATGGGAGAAGATTAGCTACCACGACAAAGAGCCAGGGATCCAGACCCCCAGATCCCGCTGGGAGGACAACATTAGACAATCTTTGAAGGACCGAGGACTAGAATGGAACCAGGCCAGGAGGAAGACAGCCGATAGGATAGTCTGGCGCTCTCTCGCATATCGTTTGATGATCACATATTTACGAGCACATATATTTATCTATTTTGTATGTTTTATTTGTTTATTAGTTCATGTAATTTATTTACCACATTATGAAGAGATAACTATTATGGTAGATTAGGTGTGCAATTTCACTTACTTTTACATTTGTCTATTAGAATAAATTAACTTATTTAAACACGTAAATAAAACCCGCCTCTGTGTTAAATGAGTTGTTAACAACAACACAACAAAACAAAATCAAACAAACCTGAGTGATAAGCTTTTATAAAAGATAACTATTATGGTAGATTAGGTGTGCAATTTCACTTACTTTTACATTTGTCTATTAGAATAAATTAACTTATTTAAACACGTAAATACAACCCGCCTCTGTGTTAAATGAGTTGTTAACAACAACACAACAAAACAAAATCAAACAAACCTGAGTGATAAGCTTTTATAAAAGAATGCTTTAATGACAAGGGAAACAAATAAATAGCAACTTCATTATGGGAAAGTTAAGTTAAACTATTCAGAACTACAAAGTTCCTGTTATGCATGTTCTGATCATAAGTATGTGCGTATGGGCTTGTGGGTATGTGTGTGTGTGTGTGTGAGAGAGAGAGAGAGGGAGAGAGAGAGAGATGGAGAGGAGCAATATTGGTAAAAGTGTCAACATAAAAATGATATAGTCGTCAAGGTTATTACAGTGAAACCCTGTTCAATTAGACCAGCTCCTGGGATGTTAATGATAGGTCCGTCAGTATTCTGACCTATAGACCTTGTTACTAAAATATACAAAACGTTATATCTTTATTTTTGCTGAAAAGTGAAAAAGAATAGTAAAACTTTAGTTTAAAAATCTATTTTTTGGTCCATAGATTAAACACATTCGTATTACGACTTCAGATCTGTGCACTGTGGGCATGATTAGTCAAATACTTTCAACTTCCTAAAGTGGCTGTCTAAAAATATATATATTGTTTAGTCATGATCTAAGGATTCGAAGGGCATAGGTCATCTATTTTTAAAACGATGATAAGTACAGGGTGCAGAAAGAAATGGAATCTGTTTTCAGCAATGGCGGTTTGCATGAAGATTTGTGTCGGATAAACTGTGACAGCACAGATTACAGAGGGATAGACAACTTAACTACTGGTGATAGGGTAAATATTTAAAAAAAAGGATCATCCTTGAGAAATCAAAAGAATTCACAGACAGATTTAAGGCACAAGCACGTTGTCGACAACACAAATCCTGTGCAGATCACGTAGCCACACTGCGAACAATAGTAGAATAGAATCTGAAATTAAATTCCCCATTTTGCATTTATTATTTTTTTTTTCTATGATAAGGCCTTGGGCAGTTTAGGCAGAGTATTACCGTAGAAACTGATGGGGTACAATACAATCACTCATTAACCAAATAACAAATATAGAATGCTGTGAGATAAGAAATAAAGTGCAGCAGGAATGTCTCCAGTCATTATGTATTTATTTTCTTACTGGCCAGAGACTGGTTTTTGACAATAATAATACATTAGCCAAGATAAGGGAAATTCTGTGGACTATAACAAAACATCTTGACGATCTACACTTTGCCGAACACGTGGCTCTTCTGTCCAATAACCGAAATCAGATGCAAGACAAAATGAGAATAGTCAATGAGAGGCCACAACAGTGGGGTTTGAAAATCCATATAGAAATGTGACACTGACAGCTGGTAATAAGATCCAGACATGACGATGGGTTTTAATGTGACACTGACAGCTTGTAAATAATGACAAGTGTATTAGTCTTATATCAAACACAAATGCAATAATAATGATCATCACCAATACTTATATACTCGTACATACCAAAAGCCACATGACATCATCCACAGACATTTCTTTACAGATATGTTGAAGTTCTGATTAAGTTCAGGCAGAGCCACACATTTTACATGTTAAAAAGGAAGTGGCTTTTCCAAAAGTAATGCCTACAATGTTTAACTAAGTCACTTCAAAATGTGTAACAGACAATGCCTGAAGATTTAAAAAATCTAAGACCGTATTCCTAGAGTTTAGACCTAGACTTCCAGACTGGAATAAAAACTGTAGGCATTAACTTTGAAACAACCATCATACATATAACATTTCATAAACAATTGTTTTCATGCTTGTGGGCAGAATTAAGTAGGCGAGCTTGCTTACAGTACACATTCACAAACATACAGGTTAGTTCAGTCAAAGCTGTAACTTCTGCCAGCCAACTGACAACTTTGTGTACTCCTAATTGCATGGCTCCATATTATAAAATAGAAATGAACCAAACAAACACAATCTTTTAACTCAAGCATCAGCATTCACGTTGTTAACAAAGACAGGAAATATAACAAGTTAACATTCTGATTACTGTTGACCTCAAAGCAAAATCATATGTTGAACCTCCCAACTTAGACAGCAGACCTTCTGATGATTCAGTTTCTTCAAAGCGTCGACCACAAATTCATTTCTCAAAGAACAGGCTATCTGAAATTCGGCAGTGTCAAATGCTCAAAAAATGTGATCCACTTACAAAGTACATAGTTAATGTTCTCACTTGGAAACAATATGAGCCAAATGTAAAACACAAACAGCTATCTGGCATATCTATTTTATTCTATTAGATCCACTGGCATGTTTAGGAAACGTATGTGGAGGGAAAAGAAGAGCTATTCCAATAACTAGCCCCACACCCTACACATACAAATCTTAATGAGACTCCATACGTGTGATTCTAATTATGTTCATTCACTTTATTTTGATATCATGATCATATTTTTTTTTCTCCTTATCAAGCAAGGAGCAACCATTGCATATGGTTTCTCCTAGAGAAAGTCTATTCCAAAGCACATACTCTTGCAGTGGTGTTTTCAGCAGCAATTCATTTCCCATGATGAGGTTGCCAGTGCTGTACACACCCTTATTAGTCACTGTGACGGATGAAAATGTATAACCCTTATCGTTTTTCTCTTTGATACCATCGCGAGCCCTCAATATTTGGACAGGCAACTTTAAACACATTGGATTCCATTGCGGGCTAATTAGTATGTAAGTCAAACACGTGGAAGCTAAAGCGTCTCTGCTGCCAGGTCCGATTCATAGTCTAGCTACGCCTCCTGTCTTTGTTGTCACACACTTAGAACGCAGATATATAGATGCATAATCCGTCTTTCTTGTAAAAGGGTTTATCCGCTGTCAGGATTACGTCAGCACTTCAACCAAAACACGGGAAGGGCGGCGCCTAGAATTTTCTGTAGTATGATTTCCAACAGAAATTCGCGAAGGATTAAATTCTACAGTCTTGTGTTTCGCGGTAAATATAGTTATTAGCATCTAAGTGATTTTAATCGTATGATGTTTCATTTATTTCATTGGGATCTGTGTGTATTTAAAACGTATTAAATAAACATCTAGGAAAATTCTCTAGAGATAACGTAAATTTAATTTACCCGTTTGTTCCCCAGTGAGAGATGCTTAAAATAATTTAGAAGCCGCTAAGCCATTTATAATCGATTAATACAGTTTAGTTCTGTATATATGTGTGTTTTTTAACTACTAGAGACTCGCGGAGAGTTTTTAAATATATATAATTGAATACGCGAGTGGTTAAAAGTAGTCTTAACTGTAAATTATCGCGCGTCAGAATATGATTCGTATTGGGTTTTTGATTACATGTTTTCTATTTTTTCACATAGGCTGAACATAATACCTTTGCGTCCCAGCAATTCCATAGAGTCCTCCAGACTCGGTTCTTATACCATCCAGAGATTTTTATGAGCCTTTAAATAAAATCTTCGTGTTGTGACCCCTATGCGGTCCCGCTCTACGTTTTCATCTAAGTAATCCAACCAAGAACATTAAAATCATAAAATTCTGTAAAGATAACTGGAGAAGAACAATAGCCAGAAGCGATATATATATATATATATATATATATATATATATATATATATATATATATATATATATATATATATATATATATATATATATATATATATATATATATATATCTTATTACTGCTCTGTTGTGGAAAAGAATATAGCCTTTAGGTACACTGACAGTCATGTTATTTCCACTGGATTAAAACCCCCGAAGAAAAACAAAACTCACTGATCAGCCTTTGCCATCACTCTGTGTCCATCGCGCTAAAGAAGTCTCAACCACCAGCAATGAGATCCTGGAGACCACTACCTTCTTATATATATATATATACCTGTGACAGTGCCATCCTATAGAAACTTTAGATAAAACAAAACAAAAAAACTCTAAGGCTTCGATTCCAGCGACTACGGAAAAATTAGCTGAACGCAAACCCCGCTAGTCTGGGGCTGGAAAAAGAAGAAAGAGTCTCATATTAGTTGAGTACTTACTAGCTGTTTATGTTATTCTACGGATTGCCAGATTCAACGATCGGTAAGTGAGAAAGTGTGTGATGGCCATCGCGAGCGTGCAATTGAACGAATGAGATATAGATAACCTTCTAACTTTCTTTTACTTGGTAAATATCTATATACTTAATTCCTTGTATTTTTCTCTCCAAGTGGGGTTGTTTACATTATCTTATTTCCCCTCCCTTAATCTGCTTAGTCAAGGGATAACTTTTGAGAATACAAGGGATCTGTTCCTAAACCCCATACTGAGTATTGTATACCCCCTATCAGAATAAATAAATCTATCTTTGGGTTAAATTATCTCCTTCTGATAACACTTGTTTTTGGACTGGGTTTTGGTCTATACAATCGGGAAAGGCATATTGGGATACTACTATTCTTAACCCCCCCCCCCCCCTTTTTTTGGGTATTTTCTGTAACTATGATCTTTTTTACTGTACCGTGCTAAATGTTGTGATTTTGGTTTAAATGATAATAAACACCATAAACCTTAAATTATTGTGTTGGCCGACCCATTACCCCATATCTGTTATATGTAGTTTGTATTCACGTCTGTGCGTTTGTATCACCAAATTGGTGTGTGTACATGAGTGCTGAGTAACTGGCAAAAATTGTTTAGCCAGGAGAGTAAGAAATCTACAGATAAATAAAATTGTCGTAAGATAGGCGAATCGAAGAAATTACACGATTCAGAGACTGTTTTTCATCTTTTCAGCACCTTGTGAATCAACTATCTATTTCTTAACCCTTACTATCACAGAGCCTTCACTACCATCTTCCACTCGGATGGGACCACTATTTCTAAGACCTATCTCAAATAAAAATTACGACAGTCACCTTTTACTGCATACATGAGGAAGCAGGAGTCTTAATCTTTCTATTTCTCCCCAAAGACACCCCCCTCTTCCCCTGGGGGAATAACAAGGGGTATTACTTTGATACCCCACGATCAAATATCATCAGCTAGTGTCATATCAACAGGCACAAGCAATCACGGCTCTGTATCCACAAAGAACACTAAAGTGCTTACGAAGAGAACGCGTCAGGTCGAATGTTACACTGCAAACTTGTTTTAAAAACAGTTTTAAGTTGCTTGGTCTTAATCTTGTTCTGTAGAGCCATTTATAAACATCTGAAGAACCTGCATTAATATTTCTGGACTATATTGAGTAAGTTGCCGTAAAACGGATGAACTGTGAGAATTCCGTTTTGGGCGGGTGGAGACGGGGTGAGGAAACTCCCATTTTCTTGCTGTAGTTCCTGCGTTGCGATTAAGTGAATGGGTGTTACTTGTAGTCCAGTCTGTACATCTGTCCAGTGGGGTCTGTTGTGCAGTTAGCAGCGGGCGGGACTGTTGTGTGGGTAGTGGGGGATACATTTGGTCATAAAGGTTAGCGTGGGAAGTGGGCTTAAATGTAGCTTTTCTACATACATGCTTGTCAGCTGAAGATGGTGATTTATGGTTATGAGCTGTTGTGCCTGGGTTTACTAGGTTAAGTGTATAATTTGTGTCCCTGGTGAATGAATGTGTGTGCTTCTGATGTGTCCTCTGAGGAAACTTTAAATTTTTGGTTAGGTAGCTGGTCCCTAGTTTAGAAGTGTGCATTTGATCTCTGTATAGCAGTTTTTTTTGGCGCACCTGACTTAGATGTGAATGGCTTGCATATAGATCACAGCATTTTCAAGGCTCTCTTCTAGTTTCATCTTTATAAACTGTCCCAGTGATTTTATATGAATTTTCAAAATACAGGAAAAACATGCCTTAAAATTGTCATACTCTCATTAGAATCCACCACCTGCATATCTATTCTCTTTGTTGGTATTCTTATAATCCAGTAAAGATTTTCTGTGCCTGTATTCTGCTTTTTTCATATCATATGATCTTAGGGAAGCAGAGACCCATGCCGCGTCAAAACCAGAAAATCCTTTGAAGCAGTATTTCCCAAAAGTTAGACCAAGATTTTCAAAAATTCCTCTTCTCCCAAGTTCCCCATCATTGAAAACTATCATAGCATCATAAACTGAAAGTTCTAATCTGTCTCTTCCTACAAATGCTGCTTTGGGACATCTGTTCCAGATCAGATTGTGGAAAGACTCATTAGAGTTCTGTGTTCCTCTATGAAGACATTTTGACAACAAGAAGTCTGAAGACAATTCATCAAAGACAGGCTGAATTTCTTTAATGACAAATTTAAGCAGCCTGTTTTTGTTAGCTTTGTTTATATCCTTTGGGCACCAATCTCCACAATCTTCATGATCTGCAGCACGATGCTTGAGAATGGCCATTATGCTTTTTTTCATATTGGAAATTGAACCAATATTTCCTCTTATTGCGGCACCGTAATGACCTTGTATTCTCATAATAGCACTCTTTGTTAATCTTTCAAAATTTCCAATACCCTTATACTTTTTCCCATCTTCTTCATACTGCTTGCCTTTACATTCTGCAACTTTATCAAGGAGACGTCGTCCCATTCGTTTCTGAACATGGCCGCAGCATTCTAATTTTTCGATTTGAAGTCCAGGATACATTTGTGGCTTTGCCTCGGCAACAGATTTAAAACTTTTTGAATTCCCATCTCCAAGATATGTTACATACTTCAAACCATGTTTTTCCTCAGATCTTCTAAATATATTAATCATTCCATTTGATTCCATCAGACCTGAGGCACCCTCATGATTTTTTGGGCATGATTTATGACCTGTCATCCACACTGCAAATTCTTCATCTGTTTTGTATTTCTTTCTAGCCTTACTGCAAGCATCACAGTAATTGAACAAAATTTCTACATCAACAACTTTTGCTGCTCTCACTGAATTCACAGACAGAACTGTTGCTATGCCATTTTTACTTGAGAACCCTCTCCGTTACCAGGTGCCATCACATGACACAGTAACTTCATTTGTCTTAACATCTGATTTTAATTCTCTGACAGCAGACTCCATACTTTCTTTTGCACATCTTTTTGTAACATGCAAAATTTTCCTCTTCAACTCACTGTGGGTTGCTGATGCTACTGGTGGAGGCATATTCATATATGTCAGAAAACGTTTACTTTTTTCTTTGTTTATTCCTATGCTTAACATTGACATATGGAACCTTAAATTTATATTTTCAGCAGATGAAGATAGTTGAAAACTTTCACAACAAAATACACAAGTGAAAGTAAATGAACTTGACAGGCCATAGTGAGTCTCACTCACTGTGTATAAAAACTCTGTAAACTGGTTCTGCTCACTGCTGGTAGTGACAGGTGATGTCAAACACTTTGGACATGGGAACTGTTTAACAACGTCCAAGACGCTTTCAATGCTGATAATTCTGTATCCTTCAATAGTTTCAGGATCAGTGTGTTTCACAGCTGTAGAAGTAGCACTATTTAATTTGCAGAATGATGCAGATGGGTTTAGAGTTTTACTTTCAGCTGGCTGAGAATGACAGTTTGACGATATTTCATTTGTCTGACATGTGACTGTGACTTTCAATTGTTTAAGAGAAACAGAATACCTGTTACCTCTAAAGTTCCTCTTAATGGGCCTATCCTTCCTTCTTTTACCTGATGCTGTTGATTTATTAACACAATCCATTTTATTAAATAAGAAACCACTATAAATCTAACCGTAAAATCGCAAATTCGACTTCGCAACAGGAAACGTGATTTCTTCTTCTTCTTCTTCCTTCCTCGTTCGCCCTGAAAAGGACGGTGGTTGCGTTGTGTCTGTTTACGCCGTAACTGTGATATCTGCACCTTTCGGTCGACACATCCGACTTCAGCACGACATTTTTTGGAACCGGGTTTGCCTTCCCTCTGCGATCCGTACTCGCTCAGCCAGACTGCACTGCTGCAGACTGTTTCCAGGACCACCACGTGGAGGAGGAGTACGGTCTTGGTCAGCTCTGGTTCGCTGACCGTGATGCAAGCAGTCAAGCAATGGGTCGCTGACTACATTCTCTATTGCTGCATCTTTTGGTCCCGGAAACGTGATTTTAAAATGTAAATATTTCAGCAAGCCTAGTCCAATATAAGCTTGATTCTGATTGGTTGAAGCTGGCGATTTTTGACCCTGATGAGAAGTTTCAGCCAATGAAATCTTATTTTATGTTAAGGTTCATAAATACCGAAAAAATTATTAAAATATGTTAATAAATAAAACAATTATAACAAAATAATTGTTTTGCATATATAATTAGCTGATTTGTGGCTGAACATACGTATTTGAAAAATTAATTTAAAATATTTTAAAGCTGAAAACTGCAATAAAAAACATAGCATTAGGTAGAAAAATGGTGACACTAAACTGTAGCATCAATATTGTTAAAATTATAATTTTTAAACAAAATGCCAAAATATGGGTGAAACCTCCCCTTAACTCTCATATTACCAAATCCATTTCTGTCATGAGAGTCAAACTGGCTGAGTGGTTTGAGTGTGTTCCTCTCGTAGCGAAGTTACCAGGTTCTAGGATTGAAACCTGGCACAGGTATGTTTCAGTTTACCCAGCTGTAAATTGGTAACTAACTCTGCCCTTGGGAAAGGGAAGGCAATGGTAGCAAGGAAGTCAGAAGAGTTCAGGACCACCACTGGTGTAAGACAAGGTGATATCCTGTCACCTTATCTTTTCATACTCCTCATGGACGATGTTATCAAGTCATGTAAGGAGAGAACAAGAAAGTATTCAGTGGGGTACTGGAAGATGAGACAGGTATGTGTTTCAGAGCGGTCATTTGCTGATGATGTTGCCCTGATTGCTAAATCAGAGGCACATCTCCAATCCAACCTGCAAGTCTGGAAGGAAGAGCTGGAGAAGAGAGGGATGGTCATAAGTAGCTCTAAAACAAAATCCATGGTGATATCACGGGAAGAAAGAAGACATCAGATTTAGCTGGGAGAATAGGTCCTAGAGCATGTCGACCACTTTAAATATCTCGGAGCTATTATAGACCGAAAGGGAGGCATCACAGAAAAGTTGGCCACTCGAAAAGCAGCAGCTGGGAGACTTTTTTTCAGGCCATAAATCGAGGATTCCTCAGCAAGAGAGAGGTTGGTAAGAAAACGAAGATGGCTGTATACCACTCCACCTATGTCCCAGTCTTGATATATGGATGCGAGTCATGGGCAATGACTACAACCCACAAAAGCCAGATCCAAACCTCAGAAATAAGGTATCTGAGGAAGGTGGTTGAAGTAACAAGAAGAGACATGGTCCGCAACCAGACGATACGTCAAGGCCTAAAATGCCACCCCCTGCAGACCCAAGTAGAACAGCCCCAACTAAGATGGTTTGGCCATGTCTGCAGAATGGGAGAAGATCGACTACCACGACAAGCATGGGAATCAAAGAGCCAGGGATCCAGACCCCCAGGACGACTCAGAGTCCGCTGGGAAGACAACATTAGACAATCTTTGAAGACCGAGGACTAGAATGGAACCAGGCCAGGAGGAAGACAGATAGGATAGTCTGGCGCTCTTTCTTCCAAACTCTACACCTCGCGGTAGAAGGGGAACGACCAAGTAAGTAAGTAAGTAAGGTAGCACGGAAGGAACTGGTCAGCCCACTTCATAAAAAAAGCTGGACCAAGTATAGGGAAGTCTCCAACACTTCACTCCCCAGCTATGGGACTACCTTTTTTTTTAAATTTGAATTATTTCTTTCACAAAGTTGGCGGACAAGTGAAGACCATACTGTCAATCAGCTTATCTTGTGGAGCTGACATTCTTTGAAGACATCTACTGTTTGCCAGCTTCAGAGACGCGATGTCTTACCTCTGAATATGCAGCAGTTTGTTATCAAGACCACTGCTATAGGGAGTGAAGTGTTAGAGACTTCACTATACCAGTGTGGCCGTGGATCGTATTAGAAGATTCGGACCTCTGCCCTTTCAGTAGATAGTATGTTGTAAGGTAAATACTAGAAACTTCCTTCACTCAGACTGACTCTACTTTTTCTTCATACCCACTGTTTATCAATCGATACCACTCAAAACAGCAGTGAAAATATCAATGGTAGAACTTTATTAACATACGTTGATAACTGAGTAAAAATGGTATGCCCAACCTTTCTCTTCAAGGTTGGCAGTCTTGCAAAATACAATCTTCAGTTTCAAACAATTTCAGTATCCATTTTTCACATACATTTGCTTGTCTTCTTACTATTACTTGTCCCAGCTATAGAACCTGTCATATATTTATTCAGACAGAACTTCCTGTCGTTCTTCTGTACTGCTTATTTATTTTATGTTTCTTTTCCAATGTTTCTTGTTATATCTCTATACGAGAAACTGGCCTTAACCGCCAGGGCTGTCACTTTTACCAAGATTTCATCTGTTTAATGTCCTCTGCTCAGACCTGGTCTGCTGAGCTACGTACGCTAGTTATAAATCAAAATGTCAAAACGTACCTGGTTTTGTTTTTTCATTTGCAATACACTTTTTCTTACACAAACACTTTGGTGTTCCGAATATATCTTATACAACAATATCAAATCTTACGCTGCACGTTCAATATCTAACTACACACTTGAGAGAAACACATTTCCCTGCCTACCCTAGCGCGTCTCAAACCAGACTCTGTCAAAAAACCCCGTTCCAACATTCTTCGTTCACGCCTAACATGTGTTTACGCATCTCGACTTTCTCATGCATACTTTTTTTTTCTCAACTCACTCAAACCTGTAAGGGACTTAATTCTAAGTTACTTCCCTTAAGACAAAGCCTAACCTTACACATCTTATCTCCCTTCATCAACGACAAATAATCTGTAACCAAACCCATCCATATCTCTCAAACCATTTTTCTACATTCTTTCTCTCTATCAAAACCAAACCACCGTTCACACCAGCTTTATGAGGTGGGGGTGACCAGTCCCTTCTTCCTGTTCACTAAACTCAAGAGAATAGTCGGGTAACCATTAAGTGCTGGAGAATTATGCTACCAGGATTCAAGTCCAGAATCTGATAACTTTGTCGCAAGAATTTATGCCAGCAACAGGATGTGTCTTTGCACTTGTGACACTATTAGTTAAGTTAGTTGCTTATCCTTTACAGGACGTGGCAATCAACCCCAGCTTTTATTGGCTGTTTGTGATTTTTCTAGGCAATTTGTTTCATTCAGTAGTTTGCCATTGCTTTCTGAATGGTACGGCGCTTATACCATTGTTAAAAATCCACACAAATCGATCTGCAACCAAATCGCCTGCAGCAGGTTTCGAACCTGGTATGTCTGGATTATGAAACTGCGTTCACTTCCATTAGGTCACAGACGCTGACCTTATATTAGTATTATGACAAATAATTATGTACTTACCTCATTCTTGGCGTGGTCTCTTCGCCGGTGGAAGCTCTTGGGAGATAGTCCTGGCTGAACGTAGTGGCGTCTCTCGTTCCACATGCAAAGGAATAGGCGGATTCACTGGAAGAGGGGCCGGTATGGGGGCAGGTAATGGCGGCGGAAGAGGAACAGGTACATTTTGTGGCTGTTGACCTTCTGCTATGGTATCTTCTGAAACGGAAACTGTCGCTGGCATTGTTACAGTTGCGGAACCATTGGCTCCATTGGGTGCTCCTCCAGAACTAGGTGCTGGTCTGTTTATACGAACAGTAGCTCCGGGACCAGGGGCTGGTCTTTCATTTGCATCAAGAGTTTCGGAACCATTGGCTCCATTAGGTGCTCCTCCAGAACTAGGTGCTGGTCTGTTTATATGAACAGTAGCTCCGGGACCAAGGGCTGGTCTTTCATTTGCATCAAGAGTTGCGGAACCATTGGCTCCATTGGGTGCTCCTCCGGAACTAGGTGCTGGTCTGTTTATATGAACAGTAGCTCCGGGACCAGGGGCTGGTCTCTCATTTGCATCAACTCTAACAAAAATATTCCCACGAATTGCCACGTACATTGTTTTGGCATATATGTTAATATTGACATTGTCATTTCTTCTAGCCATGGTGTAGACTGTTTACAAATGTGCACATATGCCGTGATAACAGCTGCGCTTGCACTGAAACATGCTAGTGCAAATTTTAGATTTTCCGTTTTTTTGGGATGCGATATTGTAAATTGGTGCCAATTATTATCATAGCCAGGAGTGGAATTGAGGACGAGCTCTCAATATTTGACCAAATGCTCCTAAGGCGTGCGTAACACATAGCCTCTGACAACAAAAGTCCAACTCCTGGCCTTCTCGTGGAGGCACCGTTTAATACTAACAGGAGAAGGAGCGAAGGGCGAGTGTCTGGCGCCTTAAAACCAGATTGCTCCAGGTACATTTTTGAATGTACCTGCAAGCAGTGGCGGATCTACATTTTGGGGGCCCTGAAGCTTGAACTCTTGAAGGGGCCCTTTTATATAAAAAAAAAATTATGAGGATGGGAAAGAAATGTATTATAGAGATAAATGGACTTGGAGGACCTGAAGTTCAAGCTTTATAGTAGATCCACAACAACACACATATACAAACTGAAGACAAATGAAAGAATTTTCAAAAAAGAAACAACTCTGCTGGGAGTTGAATGCAGAACATTTGCTTGGAAGGCATATGTTCTGATCACTAAACCACTATCCACCTTGGTATATGTGACTTTAAATATTAACTATTTTAAAGATTGCCTTCATCATTTAGAATTAGTTCGTTGAAGACAAACCAAGAAAATTATAAGTTAAGAAAATTAGCAATGAGGAAAATATAAAATGGGTGTATCCATAAGAAATTTGTGCTCAGAAGGAAAAGTTAAACTTACCAGAACATATTACATGAAGCACATTTTACAAAATACTCTTATTTCTGTTT
Source organism: Oreohelix idahoensis (assembly GCA_024509875.1). NCBI lineage: Eukaryota > Metazoa > Mollusca > Gastropoda > Stylommatophora > Oreohelicidae > Oreohelix > Oreohelix idahoensis. Next base: position 375,049 of record JAMPIV010015175.1, read on the forward strand.
TTTGTAGCAACATATTCACGCACAGTTTTGCCGTATGAGAGCTTCCTTGCAATGTCATTTTCTAGAGACAATATGCATAAAGAATTTAAGCGCTCTTCAGTCATGGTAGACCGAAATTTGTTTTTTTTTTTTTAATAAAGGATAGCTTTGAAAAACTCCTTTCTGCTTCACAGCTAGTGATAGGCATTGTTAAGTATAGCTTAAGCGCAGTAGTAATATTGAGGAACACTTCAATTAGGTGTTGCTCACAAATAAGCTGAAGAACTTCTGCGCATTGCATTTTAGATGGCATGTTTTCTTCTGTGTTATGGGATTTCCTAAGGTGCAAATATTATTTGAACTGATAACACTCGTTTACTAATTTGTGGTCAATACCATCTTTGTAATACGATATTATAAGTTTAATACTGTCCTCATCAATTTCAGAATTGCTCACCAATTCTGAGAGGAAATTGAACATTTTTGCAATCTGCTCATATGGGTCAATCCTCTTGCGTAACTGGATTATCAAGCAGCCATAGAGTTGATATAGAACTTCTATCCTAAATTTGTCAGCTCTTCTCAAAGAAGCAATACCACTTGTTCCATCTGAAAATGTCCTTGTAACAATGCGTTTGGAAGCATCAGAATAACTTGAAGTGATATCTTCACACAAACCTTGTGCTTCTGATTCAAAGTGTGCAATTCTATCGGCTGAATTTTCTCTGAGTTCTTTAACAAACGAAAGTAAAGATGAAAGCAGAAGATAACCTTCAAATACATCAACACCAGGGGTTTAGAGTTTCTTACTTGTTTTGTTGAAACACTTCATCACTTCTTCCCAAACGACTGTTAAAATAGCATATTCCAGCTGTACCAACTTGTTGTATAAATTCTTTGAACCTCGTTTACATTCAGGCTTCTCTTCTGAGTCTTCAAAAATATATTTGAAAGGTTGTAAAATACCCATATATCCATTTTTAATTGCCCGGACTGCTTCATAGTGTGCGGACCATCTAGTTACACTTAAGCTCTTTAGGGAAAATTGTAGATTGTCCTGTGTGTTTAAAATCCCCCATCTTCGTGGAGATCCAGAAAAGAAAACATACAGCTCCTGCAAAATGCCAAAATAGTCATCAACTTCAGATACAGTAGACACTGCCTTTTCTCCAACAAGGTTGAGTGAATGGGCTGCACATGGTACATAGTCTGCGTAATGTAACCTGTTAATGTTTTTAAAGAGTGCTTGCAGCCCTTTCTCCGAGCCCTTCATGTTAGATGCATTATCGTAGGACTGAGCACGGATATTTTTCAAGTGAAAGCTTATGTTCACCCAGGACTTGTTGTATTTTGTTGAACAAAGTCGTTGATGAATGGTTTTCTGTCGGTAAAAATGTTAAAAATCTCTCACAGGGTTTTCCATTATAGCAGTATCGAACCACAATTACCAGCTGGTCAACATGTGTCAGGTCAGGCGTAGAGTCAACAATAATAGAGTAGTATTTGGTGTCTAGGTTGTTGATTTGATTCACAGTTTCATCTAGCACATGTTTTCCCATAATTTATATCATTTTCTCATACACTGTTTTGGATAGGTAAGTAGCATTTACTTTTTCATTTTTACATTTCTCGAGATGTTCATGTAAAAATGGATCGAATTCTGCAATAAGGCCAATGGCCCCCATGAAGTTTCCATTATTTGGTGAGCCCCACTTCTCATCATGACCTCTAAATGCCAAACCTCTTTCATTTAAAAACTTTATAACAGCAACAACTCATTTCAGTTCTTCAAAATAGTGCTGTATGGTTTTTGTCATCTGTTCTTCAAGTTGCTGTTCCACAGTATGTTTTTTTTTACTTTCTTGTTATCCAACACAACATCGCCCTCTTATGTTCCATGCTTTCTTCATGATTCTCCAGAGTTCTGAGTACATTCGTCCAGTCAGAAAACCCACCTGTTGTAAGTGATGTTTGGCATTTAGTAAAGAGTTTGCAAACAAAACAGTATATACAGCCTTTGCTCTTTGAGTAAACTAACCATGATCTCAAATAAAAAGTGAGCATTGTCTTAGTGCTTGCACCCCATCCATTACCTTTCAAATATCTTAATAAGTTAGTCAATCCTCTGCAAGACTCCACTAGTTTATCTATGTGTTTATTCCAGTTCAGCTGTTGGTCCAATATCATTCCTAGATATCGAGTGCTTTGTCCTGTATTAATGTTTTGCCCTTGGATATTTATGTCTATAATTTTGTTTTTTTACAACCCTACCTTTACTGAAGATCATTCCCAATGTTTTATTTGTATTCAGCTGAAAACCCCATTTTGTCATCCATTTACATACTTTATTTATTTGCTTCTGTAGATCCTTATATAATTTTGGCAGATGTCTCCAAGTTCTCCATATAGCAACATCATCTGCAAACTGTGACAATTTATTTGTTATATCATTAAATTCCTCACCTAAATCATTTACCATTATTGTAAAAATTGAAGGAGACATTACTGATTCTTGATGTATTCCATTTTGTCGTTCATACTGTTCTGATCTATCATTGTTTACCTGAACAGTGAAATATCTATCTTGCAGAAAATTCTCTAAATAATTATATATCATATTATGTAATTATATATATATATATATATATATATATATATATATATATATATATATATATATATTTTTTTTTTTTTTTTTTTTTTTTTTTTTTTTTCGTACGCCCGCTAATACTCGAGGCGAAATCTCAGGTTATTATTAATTTCTAACCTGACATTGATTTTACGTGAGTATCGCTTTTTTTCTTGTACAGAGACAGGTGTCCCTCGCCATTCAGGCAGATACTCGCCGATTTCGGAGGTACCCATTAGAGCTGGGTCGGCTCAGAAGCCGCCAATCCCTGGTCGACGACACTCCTTCAAATGTCTCGCCAGGTCTCGAGTTAATCCAGTCCAAATCCCGGTCGACGAAAAATCCTCAAATGCCGTCGCCCGGGTTTGATCCTGCATCACCCGAACGCCAGAGCGGTGTTGTAACCACTACGCTAGCACGGCTCCATATATATATATATATATATATATATATATATATATATATATATATATATATATATATATATATATATATATATATATATATATATATATATATATATATATATGTTATACGAGGGGCGTTCAGAAAGTAATGCACCACATCGTTTTTCTCAGCTAATAATGAAGATAGAAGCATGACATTTTGAACACTTCACATATGGCATGTGCCAATTGTGTGCACCAAATTGCACCACAACCGGCTAAATAATACGGCTGCTCTAAACCGTTGAAATGGAGCGTGTTGTGAACATCCACAAGCGTCTATGTGATGTGTATGGAAGTTTTGCAGTCGACAGGAGTACAGTCAGTCGCTGGGTTCAGAGAATCAAAGAATCAGGAAGTGGAGATACGCAGCTGCTTGATCGGCCGCGCTGTGGACGTCCTGCCACAGCCACCAACGCAGAAATGTTGAAATGCGCTGAGGGCATTATTCTTAGTGATAGGCGAATCACTACTCAACAATTGGCCTTACAGCTGTCAGTCAGCATTGGTAGTGCAAATGCAGTTATAAAAACTCTCGGATTTTCTAAGGTTTGCGCAAGATGGGTTCCTCGAAGTCTCACAAATGCCCACCGATTGCAAGGGAAAGCAATTTCTTCTGAATTGTTGGAGCGTTTCAATGCTGATGGAGAGAACTTTTTGGCTAAGATCGTTACAGGTGACGAAACCTGGGCACATCATTTTGAACCTGAGACAAAAAGACAGTCAATGGAGTGGCATCATCCGCAATCACCACGAAGAAAGAAATTCAAGACAATTCCTTCAGCTGGAAAGGTCATGATCACTGTCTTTTGGGACATTGAAGGTGTGATTCTTGTGGACGTTATGCCAAGAGGAGAGACAATCAATTCGCAAGCTTACATTAAGACATTGAAAAAACTCAATCAACGTTTTCGCAGAGTTCGGCCGTACAAGAATCCAGCAGACCTGCTTCTCCTTCACGACAATGCGCGACCTCCCACAAGTCTGGCAACATGGGAAGCAATCACCAAATTGGGTTGGACTGTACTACCCCATCCACCCTATAGTCCCGTTTTGGCAACCTCTGATTTTCATCTATTTGGTCCACTTAAAGATGCACTCCGTGGGACAAGGTTTGAAGATGATGAAGGAGTGATTCATGCAGCGAAGAAATGGCTACATGATCAAGACAAAATCTGGTACGGGCTAGGAATACATGCCCTTGTTTCGCGCTGGCATAAAGCCGTACAAGTTGATGGGGATTATGTTGAATAATACCGATGTTTACATGACATATCCATGTATATTGTGTATAAATTTCATGCTTTTTTGATAAGCAGCTCCTGAGAAAAACGAATTGGTGCATTACTTTCTGAACGCCCCTCGTATCTCGCATTATTGACATTGATTTGACAAATGTGATGCCACTTTCTCATATCGACGGTTGTTCATATTATTTGGAATTGAAAACAATATATATCCTAATTTTAACCCATCAGAGGTTGAACGGGATATCTTTTTTTCATTAATATACTGTTCAAAAAAAGAAACGCATAGCTACTGAAGGCACACACATAGTCATAATTTTGACATTCAATAACTTTTTTAATTTAATGAGTTAATTGTTCAAATTGACACAAGAATACCTTAGGGTTCAACCAATCAATTGACAGTTGTTTTGCATCTGGGTCACGAGAGTTTTTTTGGCGTACGGGCTTTCCCGTTAGTATGGTGTAGTGGATGTTGATGGTATTGTATGGTTGATGTTACCTAGTGTGATGTATGAGGTCAGCTGTGAAGGCTCCTGAGATAAATGTAGATGTGAATTACAGAAGGCCCTTCTTACTACGACTAACGACCTCACACATATCTTTTTTACTAATGAATGTGGCTACGTTAAAAGTCTAGGGTATTGATATGCAATGTGTTGTGGTAGATTACACACACACACAGATATAATTAAGAAGTCTAATAATATTAATAAACTTTATAACACACTGAACTAACTCAGGCTGTTTTAGTTGTAAAAGTTAAATCTTTTGATAAATTTATTTGTTCTGAACCAATTGTTTAGTTGGTCAGAACATAAGAAATATTATGGAGTTATAAATGGAATGCATAATCATATGACATAAAAAATGGAAAATGTGTACCTAATTATTTCAAATGACTGGTTAATAATAATTATATTAAGATAGTCCTAGGATAACTTATTACTAGATATGCTGTTGGGGTGGTGTCATCACACCCACTCTGTGACTACCAAAACATTGTCCATTTACTGATGGGAGGAATACAAATTTTATTTCCCCAAAATGGTATGTTCTAGTTGGTGGTAATATAGTTGGTGAGTTAATTAGTAATTTAGTTGGTGAATGCCCATCAGGCCAGACGCTCACGTATCTTGACTGCGTAGTTCTGGTGCTGGAATCTGGTGGCCCCACCTCTCCGTGCTGGGGGCAATATACGGCTGCTCTGACACAATGGTAGACTGCACTGGTCCACACTTGTATATATTACTACAGCATTTGACACCGCTTTGGTGCCAAACAGAAACTCACAATTCTGAAACAAAAGTATTGGGTCATGTGTCAGAATTCTACCTCCTGAGCCACTTCTGCACACAACACGACACAACAACACCACACAGAATGGGTCAGATCTCTCTGACCACACAGCACATCTTACCTAGTTGGTTTCATATAGTACTAGCTCTCCAAGACTACATTGCGTCTGAGATATGTTCAATAGCTTCCTGCTATTGAATAAGATAGGTGATATGTTCCACTGATCTCAACACTAGATCTTTTTTCATAGTTTTATTTAGGCGTTCCTGTATATGTTCTTTGTATGTATGTCTCTAGACCCTGAACTTGGGCTGGGGATCTAGAGCGAACACTTACTTGTCGTAATCATTTTTATGATATGGCAGTATCAATCACTCGAATTATTAAAATATACAAAATAAATATTGTTCATTCTTACCAGAATTCAGAATTGATAACACAGTTAAATTTGCTAGCAAAACTCAGCTGAGCTGCTGGCTGTATGATGGCGTCCCACTATATATTTGTATTCTTCAGGAATCAACACCACTGTTAATTTAAACTGCGTCTCTGAACAGACTTATGTCAAATGGCAAAATTTCACATCTCTATCCCGCTACTATAAAATGCGTTGGCCAATCGCCGACTTCCCCCCCTAACTTTCAAATTCCAACCAAAAAGTCACTTCAGTCAAATCTCAGTCAAGTATGTATTACGGTCTGTTAGTCCGTCTGTCTCTACTTGTTTTTTCATAAAAACACACTTGGTTTTACATGTATTTCCTACACGAATCTGCTTCCTAAGTTATTTTTAGCTACAATTCTCCACCACTTCCCCTCTCTTTAATTACAGCTCGATTTTTACGTTTGCATGCTCAAGGCCAAGATTTTCGAAACTTTTACTGACATGGGTTAACAGTGCAGTCGCTCGTCTGATATGAACAATACAGTCTTTTGTCAATATCTTTCTTATTATCTATCCGTTTGTATAATTGAAAGCATATTATTTCTCTGCTCAAGATGGGCTATCAAACTAGCTAGGTTTTATTTTCATAACTCTATTATTAAGAAAAAACATATTTTTTTTCAAGTTTAGTTTTTGAAATTTGTTCGAGAACCTTCTCTCATGTGTTTTGCCGCGGCATTCAAATATAGACCAAGTATCGAAAAACGTGCAAGAAATGACTGTTTCTGACACGAGCTAAAGTCGTTTTTTTTTTCATTTCCTTACCCTCTGTCAACTTGTGACGTGAATTTTTCCTTTTACTACCAATTGCGTCTTTTAGCCTTGCGATCTTCAAACACGTGTTAAGTCATATTTTTCCTTTTGGTGTCCTCCGTTCTCTCCCGTCTACAAAGGGTAAACGTTCCGTCTGCACGTCTAACTAGATAATTTGAATGATGGCAGGAAGGGCTGGCATGGGCGAGCATGTCTCCTAGTATCTGACGCATTATTTTTAAAACTACATTTCATCGTTAATTTTGGAGATATTTTAACGTTGTATCATGGTAAAATTATCACACATCTCCCCACTTGAGAACATGCACTACGGCAAGTTCCAAAACCAGTGATACACATAGATAAAATCTCTCCTCACGCCTACCACTACTCTAATCTTGATCACAGGGGTGCCGACTGAGGAAATCTGCACCGACATTCAATGACCCTGGGATGTATTCGATAATAAACTGATAAGGTTGCAACAATAAAGACCACCTCAACAATCTTGCGTTTTCATGCTTAGCCTGAGATAAGAATACCAGGGGCTGATGATCCGTCTGGACCACAAAAGTCCTACCATACAGATAGATTTGGAATTTCTTTATTGCCCAGATTAACGCTAAACATTCCTTTTCGCTTGTAGAATATCCTTGTTCCGCTTTATTCAATTTGCGGCTTGCATAAGCGACTGGGTTCAGTTCCCCATCGGGTGAAGATGATCTCTGCAACAAGGCCGCCCCGAGGCCTACATTACTTGCATCTGTTCTCACCACAAAGTCCTGTGTCAAATCAGGCAATTTGAGAATAGGCTTGCTAGTGAGTTTTTCCTTTAATTCCTGGAAAGCTAATTCACATTGCGCAGTCCAAATAATTTTATCTGGAAGTCCCTTGCGAGTCATATCAGTCAGAGGAGCACAAATAGAGTTAAAATTTTTGATATATTTTTGATAAAATCCGCATAACGACACGAATGATCGCACGTCCTTTTTTGTTTGTGGTCTAGGTGCTCTCTGCAGTTTTTCCAAGTTCTTGGGATCAGGGGTCATGTTACCCTGATATACAGTGTGTCCCAAGAATTCCAACTCTTTGCATCCAATACAACATTTTGTTAGCCTAGCAGTTAAGTTCGCCTCCCTAAGCCTATCAAATAACATTTTTAGAGCGTCAATGTGTTCTTCAAATGTCTCTGTGGCGACGAGAATATCATCCATGAAATTCGTGATACATGGGTTATTCAGGGGATCCAACAATTTGCGTATCATCCTTGAAAATACACTCGGTGCATTTTTCAATCCGAATGGTAGCATGTTGAATTCATAATGTCCTTCCGATGTGCTAAACGCTAAATAAGGTCTCACTTCAGGCTTCACTGGAATCTGGTAATAGCCTTTACTAAGATCCACCTTTGAAAAGTATTTTGCCTTGTTCAGTCTGGCAAATAACTGTTTTGTGTCTTGTAATGGATCCACTTGTCCTTCTGTGACAGCATTCAGTTTCCTGTAATCTATGCACAGTCTGTGTTCCCCAGACGGTTTTCTCAACAAAACTACACTGGAGCTAAAAGATAATTCACTGTGTGAAATAATCCCCTCCTTCAACAAATAATCTATTTCTTCCTTCAATGCTTTCTCCTTCGCGAACGGAATAGAATAGGCTCTCATACAGATTGGGTTTGAGTCTACCAGTTTCATGTCATACTGTAGCAAATTTGTATGTCCTGGTTTATCTGTTAATACATCTGTATGTTCCTCCAGAACCTGTTGAACTCTCTCCCTCTGATTTTTAGTCAGGTGCTTACTGACTTTTACTTGTGCCGCTGTTTCACAAGGATGTAATGGGTATTCATGCGAGGTGAGTGGTTCCTTTTGCATTTGAGTTGCGATAGCCAAGGTCAGTAAGGGGGTGCTTTCCTGGAGTGGTCTGTCCAGATACTTCTTTAACAGGTTTACATGATAAACTTTCTCCTTCCCCTTTTTGTCAATTTTATAGTTTGTTCTAGACACCTTCTCTAGAACCATATATGGACCTTGCCATCCAATTTGTAATTTATTCTGGCTGCCGGGTAGTAGAAGAAGCACCTTCTCTCCCACAGCTAGTTCTCTGTCCTTTGCCTTCCTATTAAAATATGCTGCATGTTTCTTCCTGGCTTGTCTCAAATTATCATTTGCCAGTTTCCATCCAGCTTTCAGACGAAATGTCAGTTCGTTCACGTATTGAGAAGACGAGGTAACAGTCTCTTCCGCCTTCTCATCTGTCCAGGTCCTTAATAAAGCTTCTAATGGACCTTTTATTGGTCTCCCAAATAGCAGAGTTGCGGGAGCCATCCCGGTTGAACTATGTGGTACCTCCCGATACGCAAACAACGCGGCGGGCAGGAATTGATCCCACAGATCCGGTTTTTCGTGTGCCAGCTTCCTCAGGATAGAAATGAGAGTCCCATTAAACCTCTCTACCTGGCCGTTCCCTTGCGGATGGTACGGACTACAATGAAAGTGTCTGGCTTGAAATAGCTTAAAAACTCTTCCGTTAGTTTCCCCTTGAACTGAGAGCCATTATCAGTCAAGATTTGATGCGGGAATCCTAATCTTGTGAATATTGTAAGTAGTGCCTCTGCTACATGTTTTGAATCAATTGATGGCAGGGCTACCGCCTCTCCCCACATAGAACAAGTGTCCACCAGAGTAAGGATATAACTGTTCCTCCTCTTGGTCCGAGTGAGAGGTCCCACAATATCCACTGCAACCCTCTCAAAAGGTGTTCCCACTATGGGCATTTCCCCTAGAGTTGCAGGAGCAGTCCAGTGCTTTGGAGCTACCCTTTGACATTCTGGACAGGATTTGACATATCTTTTTATATCCTCCGTTATCCCTGGCCAGAAGTAATGACAAGCTATACGCTGTCCTGTGGCGCTGATCCCCATGTGACCACTGAAGGGAATCGCATGCACGAGTTCCATCACTTTATCCCTATATGAAGTGGGAAGAACCAGCTGGTTGTGACCATTTGTTCCAGTTCCGGCCTTCCTGTATAATAGTTTGTTCTTCATAAAATATTCCCCCTTGCTTGGAGGTGTGTGGCATTTGGGCAATTTTTTAAAACATGGCTTGAGTGTCCTATCCTCAGCCTGCGCCTTCCTCATCTCCTCTGGATGAGCATTCATAGGTTCACCTTCTTCCTCCTTTTTCTGTGACCTGGTCTGCACTGTCGCCATGATCACAGGTCTCTCGGGATTCCCCAAAAAGACGTATCTACACCCCAATATCAGAGGGTAGATTGTTTCATCTATCACTGCTGCTCTGATCTCTCCTTCCACATAGCGAGTTTTCACCATTATCCTTGCGATGGGAAGTGTCATGAGTGGTATGTCCTTAGTCGCCCCTTGTATTTCCACTGTTTCTGTGGTATACTGACTTGGGTCCACTAGGCTAGACTTCACAACTGAATCATAATCCAAACCTGTATCATAAAGGCACCTTATGGTGACCCCATTACAAATAACATCCTCACAAACTGGGGGGTGATAAGGTTCCTGTTGTCCATTAGGATTAACCTTTAATCTTTGAGTCCCCGACTTCATTGCAGCAATGTTTGAAGGTTTCCTTCTACAAAATTCGGTGTTATGGTTATCTTTCTTGCACCATTTGCACCATCTTTTTCCTTGGTTAAACGGTTTTCTTCCATTGTATTTTTGGTCATTGAACTGTGAGTTTCTGTCTCGATAGTCATTTCTTGGCCGTTCAAAGTTTGTCCTGCCCTTATTACCCTTTTCTCTATTTTCAAATTTATTAAACGGCGGTGGAGCTTTAAAAGTTTCTATGTGCTTCTTTTTAGTGCCACTTACCTCTGCCTGGGCTGCCTGATACCTCTCAGCGACATTTAAAACCTCCTCCAACTTCTCTGCACCTTGTTCCATGAGAAATTTTCTCATGTCTGGAGCCATGGACTCTCTCAATTGCTCTAGCATGATCATCTCTTTAAGATCTTGGGTCTTCCCCAGAGCAGTCCATTTCTCCAAATAGGTTTCCAGTCTGGCAGAGAATTGGTAGTATGTCTCCCCAGACAACAGTTTGGCATTTCTAAATTTCTTACGATAAAATTCACCATTTTTTTCGTACCTCAATAACAAAGCCTGCTTTAACATGTCATAATTGTCTTGGTCTACTCTGTTCATTTTTGCGAAGACTTCATAAGAAGTACCTCTCAGTCCCTGTGATAACTTTAAACTCCACCTCTCTCTCTCTAACCCATATGTAGTAGCTAATAATTCAAAACGACTGAGGTACCCCTCGATGTCATCGTCTTTTTCAACAAAATGGTCTAAATGAAACCCCATAGCTGATGTTGAGGCTCCCTGACTAGGCGTAGCATCTGAGGCAAAAGGGCTGGCACCATTTTCAGGAGCCTAGCCTTGTAACTCCAGCTACCTTAGTCGTAATTCGTGCTCCCTCTGCAACCTTCTATCTTCAGCCTCCCTTTCGGCCTTTTTATCTTCTGCCTCCCTTTCGGCCTTTTTATCTTCTGCCTCCCTTTCGGCAGTTAATCTTTTATCTTCTGCTTCCCTTTGCTGTCGTTTTCTTCTGCCTCTAAGGCTTTTGCCTCTTTGTCAGCCTCAATCTGCAGCCTCTTAAGTTCTCTATCAGCCTCAATTTGTAACCTCTTCTCTTCAGCTACCTTCCTATCTTCCCTTTCAATATACTTGTCACATTCAGCAGTTACATACTGAATTAAAACCTGACCATCCATTCCCATTTCCTTCGCCGTTAGCACAGCAGCTGATCTGAACTTTGCCAGCTCAGCCATCACACCAAATAACAATGATCAAGGTAAAATCTAACTAATCAATAACTAAAGTAATTCTAATTAACTATTGACTAAGGTAGTTCTAATTAACCAATTAATTAATTAATTACCACTGGCCGTGAAGATTCACCAACTTTTATTTTCACTTTCAATTTTAAGGGACACTTTTAATTTTTACAATTTGTCCCCCTGATTTAATTCTCCCACCAGGAGATCCTAATATTACTGATAAGCTTATTATCCCCCAATATATGTAGTGGATTTTGATGGTATTGTATGGATGATGTTATCTAGTGTGATGTATGAGGTCAGCTGTGAAGGCTCCTGAGATAAATGTAGATGTGAATTACAGAAGGCCCTTCTTACTACCACTAACGACCTCACACATATCTTTTTTACTAATGAATGTGGCTACGTTAAAAGTCTAGGGTACTGATATGCAATGTGTTGTGGTAGATTACACACACACACACACACACACACACACACACAGATATAATTAAGAAGTCTAATAATATTAATAAACTTTATAACTGAACTAACTCAGGCTGTTTTAGTTGTAAAAGTTAAATCTTTTGATAAATTTATTTGTTCTGAACCAATTGTTTAGTTGGTCAGAACATAAGAAATATTATGGAGTTATAAATGGAATGCATAATCATATGACATAAAAAATGGAAAATGTGTACCTAATTATTTCAAATGACTGGTTAATAATAATTATATTAAGATAGTCCCAGGATAACTTATTACTAGATATGCTGTTGGGGTGGTGTCATCACACCCACTCTGTGACTACCAAAACATTGTCCATTTACTGATGGGAGGAATACAAATTTTATTTCCCAAAAATGGTATGTTCTAGTTGGTGGTAATATAGTTATTGAGATAGTTAGTAATTTAGTTGGTGAATGTCCAGCAGGCCAGACGCTCACGTATCTTGACTGCGTAGTTCTGGTGCTGGAATCTGGTGGCCCCACCTCTCCGTGCTGGGGGCAATATACGGCTGCTCTGACACAATGGTAGACTGCACTGGTCCACACTTGTATATATTACTACAGCATTTGACACCGCTTTGGTGCCAAACAGAAACTCACAATTCTGAAACAAAAGTATTGGGTCATGTGTCAGAATTCTACCTCCTGAGCCACTTCTGCACACAACACGACACCACAACACCACACAGAATGGGTCAGATCTCTCTGACCACACAGCACATCTTACCTAGTTGGTTTCATATAGTACTAGCTCTCCAAGACTACATTGCGTCTGAGATATGTTCAGTAGCTTCCTGCTATTGAATAAGATAGGTGATATGTTCCACTGATCTCAACACTAGATCTTTTTTCATAATTTTATTTAGGCGTTCCTGTATATGTTCTTTGTATGTATGTCTCTGTGGTGAAGTGGGATGTTATAAATATTTATAGGGGACTTAGTGTACTGACTGAGATCAGCTGTGAAGGTATCTATATCTATTAAGAGTAGTGTATTATAGATAACCTTACTTGCTACCACATATCTATATATCTCAGTCAGAATTATTCTGGAATAGTGTGATGACTACGTTATGTGTCTAGGGTATGTGTATGATGAAGTGTAAGTCACAACAACAGACAGATAAACAATTTAATTTAATCCACTACTCTTGACAACACTGTGACACTCACATACATATAACACTCTATGAGAATATCTTAAGGAGTCACTGATAACTTTTCAAATAACAATATGTATTCATTGTTGTTATAAAGGTATATGTGTCCTGATTCAAATACAAAGGAACCAGGGATCACAATCAATTTTAATTACAAGTATATGTACAGACTTTATCAATATGAATATTGTAGTGACATATATTATTAAAAATATCCTATGTGTGTCAGTTGTGTAGTAGTAATATGAGGTAATACTGGTTTTGTTTTGTTCAAGCTCTGTTGGTATTTGTCATCATGACTTCAATAGTTTGTCTTTTGGGACTAGTATTGGAGATGTTCTCAGTTCCTGATATTAAGACAATTAAATTCCCCTCTGAATGTTATTTTTACAAAGTCATTTCAAGATGAGGGGACATAATGTTGAGCTCAGCTGGCCAAATCAGCTTATCTTGCGTGATGGCGGCAGGAAAGGACTCCTCTGCTCGAATTCTCCCCTGGGCTCTGGAGACACCTCACTGATAGCTAAAAAGACCAAGGAGTATGCTGTCCGACTCTGGATTCAGCAAAGCTCTGACCAGGTGCTGCTCAATACCATCAAGACCACGGTCCCTGAAATCAAGAAGGATGTACCTTCTACTTCATAACTAACTTATACTCTCTTTTTACACTGATCACAACACATCACAAACATTGAGTTCAGAGCGTTAGGCCAACTATCAGCTTCATGTGAAATACTTTATTCCAGCATTAACCTCCTTAATGGTTACCACGCCTCTGCCATTCCAGCATTATTTCTTTCTAGTCAATCATCCAGGTGTCAGTGTACTATTTGGCCATTCCATGCCGTTTTACTTTCCTCCGACACCCTCTGTTCAGGCTGGAGCATTATAGGCTTTATCTCCTGTTTGCCACTGAACTACACATATATATATACAGGCATAAATTAACAATTCACATTCAATTTTCATTAAAAGATACTGAATGGTTCAAGCTTACCACAATTCATAGAATAAACACAGATACGTTGATTAGCAATGAATTCTGGCACATTTACTGGCACAAATTCCCATCTGCTTATGTTCCAGGCTTTTATTTAGCAAAAATATGAGCTGGCTTCAACGCACTGATGCTTTATCAAGCTTATTTAAACAAGTGGTTTCGAACTAACGCTCCTAAGTGATTATATCAGCGAGTCTGGCCAATCGAGCCACGTTTCGACAAGTGTTTGAAAAAATGTTACCTTCCTACGTCTCCCTAACAACCAAGATAGTATTTATAGCCCGACCAATCGTGGTTAGTCTTTCATTTGTTGCGCTCCAATCAATTTGGAGTTTACATGGTAGGCTATTTCTGTAACGTAAGGTTTTTTTTCAAACACGTTATAAAAAAATTTTATGAGCAGAAATGATTTTATGTTGTCAGGCATCCCCACTATTTTATTTTGGTTATAATTTATTAATTCCTGGACTATTTGCGTAACGTTTTACATATTCTTTGTCAGCAAGCCCTAAGGAACCCAAATATCCAAATTTAAAAGAGCTACGTGGCTGCGTTCAAAATATGCAATTCCTTCTACCTCCTGTTTCGAAGATGTGCTGTCTGGGTACTGTAATGTTTTCAAACGTAAACCCATCTATTGTTATCTTTCCTAATAAGCGTTTTTTGTGATTTTAAAACCTAACTCTGGGAAGGGTAGTGTATTTTATCACTGTTCGTCCGAAAAAGTTAGTGCATGTAGCCTAACACGCGTGATAGTAGTAATTGTGTATCGCGTTACGCTTGTTGGGGGTGGCATTAATAGCGAGACGCGTGTTTAATTTTGCATGCGTTCCTGATTTTATTCGCCCCTCTCTCTTTTTATTTGAGTCCATCTGTTCGTTCGTTTTGGTAACGCAGTATAATTAATGTTAGGATTAATTTAGGTCATTACGCAGGGTGCCTCTCAATGTTTTTTCCAAGAAATACAGCACACGTTTCATTGAAGAAAGTGGGTAATAATACAGTAAGCTTTTACTATCAACGTGAAAGCGTTACAATTTGCAGACGAAGCAGAAAACAAGGGGGATTTCGAGTACCTTCTTTGTGGCAGCACTGTTATTTTACCATTGCTCTTTTCTTTATTAATTTTATTTGTTAGGCTTCATATTTACCTAATAATTTATATATGTGGATTAGAATATTCCACGACAGTCTCTAGACCCTGAACTTGGGCTGGGGATCTAGAGCGAACACTTACTTGTCGTAATCATTTTTATGATATGGCAGTATCAATCACTCGAATTATTAAAATATACAAAATAAATATTGTTCATTCTTACCAGAATTCAGAATTGAGAACACAGTTAAATTTGCTAGCAAAACTCAGCTGAGCTGCTGGCTGTATGATGGCGTCCCACTATATATTTGTATTCTTCAGGAATCAACACCACTGTTAATTTAAACTGCGTCTCTGAACAGACTTATGTCAAATGGCAAAATTTCACATCTCTATCCCGCTACTATAAAATGCGTTGGCCAATCACCGACTTCCCCCCTAACTTTCAAATTCCAACCAAAAAGTCACTTCAGTCAAATCTCAGTCAAGTATGTATTACGGTCTGTTAGTCCGTCTGTCTCTACTTGTTTTTTTTCATAAAAACACACTTGGTTTTACATGTATTTCCTACACGAATCTGCCTCCTAAGTTATTTTTAGCTACAATTCTCCACCACTTCCCCTCTCTTTAATTACAGCTCGATTTTTACGTTTGCATGCTCAAGGCCAAGATTTTCGAAACTTTTAGTGACATGGGTTAACAGTGCAGTCGCTCGTCTGATATGAACAATACAGTCTTTTGTCAATATCTTTCTTATTATCTATCCGTCTGTATAATTGAAAGCATATTATTTCTCTGCTCAAGATGGGCTATCAAACTAGCTAGGTTTTATTTTCATAACTCTATTATTAAGAAAAAACATATTTTTTTTTCAAGTTTAGTTTTTGAAATTTGTTCGAGAACCTTCTCTCATGTGTTTTGCCGCGGCATTCAAATATAGACCAAGTATCGAAAAACGTGCAAGAAATGACTGTTTCTGACACGAGCTAAAGTCGTTTTTTTTCCATTTCCTTACCCTCTGTCAACTTGTGACGTGAATTTTTTCTTTTACTACCAATTGCGTCTTTTAGCCTTGCGATCTTCAAACACGTGTTCAGTCATATTTTTCCTTTTGGTGTCCTCCGTTCTCTCCCGTCTACAAAGGGTAAACGTTCCGTCTGCACGTCTAACTAGATAATTTGAATGATGGCAGGAAGGGCTGGCATGGGCGAGCATGTCTCCTAGTATCTGACGCATTATTTTTAACCCTACATTTCATCGTTAATTTTGGAGATATTTTAACGTTGTATCATGGTAAAATTATCACATATGGTGGGTGGCCTCCTCTTGCATCGATCAGCGACTGGCATCTCCTGGGCATGGATGCGATCAGACGCCTAATGTGGGCCTGTGGGATGGCTGCCCACTCTTCCTGGAGTGCCTGGAACAGATCACGACGATTGGCTGGAGCAACGTCTCGGCGACAAACACATCTATGCAGCTCATCCCACAGGTGCTCTATCGGACTCATGTCTGGAGACAGGGATGGCCAGGGAAGGGTGAGAATGTTGTTGGCAGTCAGAAACTGCGTGGTCAACCGTGCACAATGGAGTCTGACGTTGTCCTGTTGAAACACAGACCTTTGGACAGCCAAAAGTGGAAGGACATGGGGTCGAAGAATTTCATTGACGTATCGTTGCGCATTCAAGCCTCCTTCAATGTGCACCATTTGACTCCTTCCGTTGTAGCTGATCATTCCCCACACCATTGCACCTCCACCACCGTGCGGCGGAGCTTCATCAACGCAATTTTGGGCAAAACGTTCATTTCGCCTACGGTAGACCATACGCCGTCTATCATGACGCTGCAACAAAAAGAAAGATTCGTCACTAAACCAGACACGTCTCCATTGATTGTCAGCTGCCCAGGGACGATGCTGGTTGGCCCAAAGAAGTCGATTTTGGCGATGGCGGCGCGTAAGGTCAGGTCCTCGGTGAGGTCGTTGTGCCCAAAGTCCAGCGTCATGCAGTCTATTCCGGACAGTTTGATCAGACACATGACGTCCTGCAGGCAATGACTGGGCAGTTGAGGAAGCTGTTGTAAACCTGTCTCTGAGGTGACGAAGCCGAATAAAGCGATCCTCCGCTGCTGTTGTCACTCTGGGTCGTCCACTGCGATGCCGGTCTTGAACTGAGCCAGTGGCTTGGAACCTGTGCCAAAGTCGACTGATGGTACTCTGATGCACGTTTAGATGCTTGGCAACCTGACTTTGACTTTTGTCTGCATGCAGTCGGCCATTAGCAATGTTCCTTAAATTTATCGATAGAGACGCCATAAATGTCTGCTTGAAAATGAACTGAATTTTTTGTGTGTAGCGTTATCCTTTTATAAGGTTTCAGTTGCGTAGTCAGTGAATAGTGTTCACCCCAAATTTTGTTGCTTTCACGTGCGTGCAACATGAGCTGTGGTAAAAAATTGCGTCATAAACACTATTGACCACTGCGTTGTAACGATTACAAAAACGAACGTAATTCAGGTCAACACGTGCATTTGACACTGTAAAGAACATTTGAGGCTGGTTTTTATTTACCCTAGCACCAAATTTTACTTACAAACTCATAAAAACGCGCCATCGGATAGCTATGCGTTTCTTTTTTTGAACAGTATATATTTTAAAAAAATATCCCAGGGCTACCTTATTAGGTAAATTCTAGTGTTAGCGATAATAATAAATAAACCATGATCTCATCACAGTCTGTTCATTTTTCAATCTTTTTTTTTAAATATTTGTTTGAGAAACTTCTGTTTTGCTCCTTGTAAACCCTGCTTGATTCGGTATATACATCATCTGGTTTTTTATTTTGAAAAAACCTTTATGTCTTGAGAATTAAACAATTCTCCTATGAAACATGCGTGTTATCAACTGTTATTTCAAAATTTTCGAGGTCACTGTATTCTTTGAAATCACTGAATTCGCTTCCCGGTTTATGTTTCTGCTCAGTCTCTGCTTGTTCCGCGGTACATTCATGTTGACCACTGTGATCGTCATCTGTATTAAAAGCGTCAACAGTGGGTTGAATATTGCTAGAAAGAGTTCCCACAGTTTGTGCACTATCAGTGGCTTCAATGGTGTTTGCTTGGCTTGTTTCAACTGTAGGTGTTGACAAACTTGACATTGCCAAATAGTTTGTTAGTTTTTTGACATTTAGAGATTTCGTCAGATCGCTTTTCCTCGAGGTTGCGTTTTTGGTATCCACTTAAGTACGTTCGTGAACTCATTGTTTTTCCACTAGGGTCTTAACTTCTGTTAAAAAGGGGAAAACACTACATTAGCCACAGCAGAAACAGCCAACTTAACGCGACACTCCACCTTTACAACATCTGTGCTACTGACTCTCTAACTTTGGGATTGTTGAAATATATACAACAACAAATTAATCAATTTGAGTCGTGCGACTATTGTCGCATGTTTTGAAAAGACAAAATTTTATATCTACTTTCTGAGAAAGCGTTTTTTCGTTTACGGCTAACCTGCATGATACTTTAATAACCTTTTAATTTTTATTTTAACTATTATTTTGTATTGAATATTACACCATATTATTAAAATTATTATTAAAAAAAAACCCTTCTCATACAGTAAACCCAACATTTTTAAGCAATTTGGAGTAAAGTCGCTTTTGGGGCCCCTCCGGATTAGGGGTCCTGAAGCTTAAGCTTCATTAGTTTCATAGTAGATCCGCCACTGCCTGCAAGGATACTTGGAGAGGAGATGAGCACCACCAGGCAAACCTCTTGCCCACTGAAATGCTATGATGGAAAGTCAACTCAGTAATAATATCTGGCTTTAGACCAAGAAGAAGTACCTCAGAACAAATCTTCAATATTAGATTACTGATCGAAAAACATCTCCAGCATCAAAGCGATTTATACCACAACTTCATCGATTTCACAAAAGCCTTCGATCGAGTCTGGCATGAAGGCTTATGGCAAATAATGAGAAAATTCAATTTTGATACCAACATCATAGATATCATTGAAGCACTATACAAGGACGCAAGCAGTGCTGTTTTTGCAAGCAATGACATTGGAGAATTTTTCAAAACAACTGTAGGAGTTCGCCAGGGATGTATCCTGTCCCCAGTGCTCTTTAATATATATCTAGAACACATTATGCAGGAGGCTCTCTACGATTATAAAACAACCATATCGATTGGAGGCCGACCTCTTTGCAATCTACGTTTCGCTGATAATATCGATCTTATAGCTGGAACAGAATCAGAACTTCAAGACCTTACCTCTAGACTGGAGAAAGTAACAAGAACGTATGGGATGGAAATTAAAATAGAAAAAAGCAAGATATTGGTGAATAGCCATAAGAAACATGTTCCGACCAACATTACGTTAAATGGACAAACGTTAGAAGAAGTTAACACCTTTAAATATCTGGGGTCCACTATATGTAGTGATGGAAGATCAAGTAAAGAAATCAAGACAAGACTTGAGATGGCCTCAGCTGCCATGACAAGGCTGAATGTCATCTGGAAAAGTAACATCAGTTTTCCTGTGAAGATCAAATTATACAAATCACTTGTATCATCTATTCTCTTGTATGGGTGTGAGGGCTGGACACTCACTGCAGATACGGAGCGAAGGATTCAGGCTTTCGAGTATAAATGTTATAGAAGAATTTTGCGCATTTGCTATAAAGAGCACAAAACAAATATCTATGTTAGAGAGAAAATAAACACCTATGCAGGCCACCAAGAACCACTTTTGTCAGTAGTGAAACGTCGAAAGCTTGCCTGGTTTGGGCATGTAACTCGTCATGACTCCCTTTCGAAAACGATCCTCCAGGGAACAGTCGAAGGCAAACGGAGAAGAGGAAGGCAAAGACAATCCTGGGCTGATAACATCAAAGAATGGGCAGGACACGGTTTTTCCTTACTTGTACGCATTGCTGAGGATAGAGAGCAGTGGAGGACCCTGTCTGCTGATGCTTCCACCATGGCACCCCTACGACCCATGATGGGTTACGGTTTGAGATGATGATGATTGTAAATAAGAAGAAATTAGAGAGCAGTGCAGGACCCTGTCTGCTGATGCTTCCACCATGGCACCCCTACGACCCATGACGGGTTACAGGTTGAGATGAGATGATGAATGAAAGAATAAGTAACAAGAAACTTCTCAGACTACAGATGGGAAAAGGCTTTTTCAGAATAGAAGAACCTTACTGTACAGGATGTTTTCAAGACAATAATATGCTTGCTTTTAATCCCCGGGCGCGAGTTAATTGTACTATTTTGCCCTTTAGAGTAAGAGTTATTCACTCATACTCTTGAGCCAGTTATGGGAGGTGAGTCGTGGGCTTTGTTTCAACCCTAAAGGTGCATCCTAGTCTCAGCGGTATGGTACGAACAGAGTTATGTTAGATAAGTCTCACCCAGCACATGCAGCTCTTACCAGATGCCAACTAACAACTCAAGCCAAGCCAATGAACACTACTAGATACCCTACAGGATGGAAGTGTATGGAGGAAATTGTCCATTTGAATATTTGGTGCTTCAAAGTTACGATGGACCATTACCTGAGTTTTACCGTCGCTATATTGACGTTAATTACATCAATTAATAACAGTTGTGAATACAAGCCAGTGATTCCGCCCTGGGAGATCAAGAAACCAGACACGGACTATCACCTAGCAGAAATACTTAAGAAAACAAATAATATAGAAAATATTAATAACACCGCCAATAAATATATACAACAAATATCAAAAGACAGCATTACTGTGTACACAGATGGATTCAAAGGAGAGGAACTATACATCTTATCCTTTTAGTCAGGCGCTAAAGCAATTTAAAAATAAATTGTATTTAATTGTTTCACCACATAAATGCCAACTTGGCACAACCAACGCTAACCAATCAAAACGTTTTGTTCCAATGTTCGAAGCTGGGATAGTTGCAGATGGGGTTTTACTGACGGATTAGACTAGGACAGGCAGGTTTTATTTTATTTCTTTCAGACATCAGCATGGAAGATTTTATACTTGTAAATAGAATAAACAGACTTGACCATCTTCATTCCTTAGTCCGACAAGATCTGAAAGACTTGGGAATCAAGCTACCGAAACTTAAGAAGTTGAAAAAGGTGAACCGGAGCTCCTACCAAATGCAGGTGAGTGGGCTAACAAGCACTAATCCAATCTGTGCTCTGTACTGCTTTAATAGTTATAAACATTTTTTATGTTGTTGAGGGGTGTTGGGAAGTCAGGTATTGGTAGTACCTCTGGTGAAGGAGCTGTCATGCCCTTTTCAGGGCAGCTCAGCCACCTTTGGTCCAAACCTGGCATCCAGCTCTCACCTGTGGCTTCTCGTAGCTGTCAGCATGCGACAGCGGCCAATCCCCCCCCCCCCCCCCGGACAACGGCTTTGACAGGCCGGCTAAACTAGGTGAGGGTAGCCGAATGGTTATAAACCTTCGGTGAGTTAGGGTCTGCCTACCCATGCATGCGAAGACTAGATTCGATAGACTGCGCGGAAGAAACCACCTGTTGGTTCAACGGGCATGACGGCGATTACCAGCAACGCGCTGTGGAGCGTAAGGAGCACGGCGAGGCACGTAGAAAGCCCTGGTCATCCACTGCACCTGACTTCATCTCCAGTCGTCTTGACTTGTCTTGCCACTGGAATGAGATGGACCCAGGCGAGAGAGTGAGGTCGACGAATTGCGCAACTCTTCCTCACTTTAATCCAAATCACCGCGCAAGTCACTCTTTCATCCATTCCCTACCCGCAACAGGACCTCCTGGATGCACCCTCGCTCAAAGCATTGGCACCTAATTGACTATGTAATTGTTAGGAAGAAGGACAGGCAAGATGTCCGGGTGACCAAGTCCATGTGTGGTGCCGAATGCTGGACTGATCATCGCCTCATTGTATCTAAACTTAAAATTCGTATCCAACCAGCCAGGCGCCCTCAGGGGAAGAAAACTCAAAAGAGGCTGGATGTCACCAAACTAAAGAAGACAAAAATCAAACAGTCATTTACTGACACCTTAGAAGACCGTCTCAAATATATCTCGCTAGACGGCCAAAGTGTGGAAACAAATTGGGCAGCCCTAAGTGAGCAGATCTACAACACTGCTACAGAGATCCTGGGTCCTTCCATTCTTCTTCTTCTTCCGTCCTTAGCCAAAGACCGACAAATTGGGCCTTGTGGCCCTTAAGGTGAGCATTGATCTGTTGTAGTTTCCCATCACGCCTAGCGGTGTCTTTAGGGCAACAACAAATAGATCCATCTGCCGTTGTTTCCGTAATCGGTGTGGGTCCTTCCATCAAGAAACAAAATGACTGGTTTGATGAGAACTCAGATGATATAAAGCAGATGTTGGCTGAGAAACACCATCTCCATAAAGCATATTTAAATGATCCAAAATCTACATCCAAGAAAGACGCTTTCAACAACATGCGTAGAATCGTCCAACATAAACTACGCCAGATGCGGGATTCATGGCTGAGTAATAAAGCAGATGAGCTCCAAGGCTTTGCTGACAGCCATGAGTTGAAAAATTTTTACCTTGCACTCAAAGCGGTCTATGGTCCAACATCATCAGGATCATTTCCCCTCCTTAATGCAGATGGAAAAAACACTAATTACAGACAAGGAAAAAATGCTCCAACGCTGGGCTGAACATTTTAATAATATTTTGAACCAGCCATCATCTATTAACGACGAAGCCATCATCCGCCTGCCCCAAATTCCTATAAATGAAGCATTAGATGATGTACCAACTCTGGAGGAAACTAAAAAAGCGATTCGTCAACTGTCTAGTGGAAAGGCCCCTGGCTCCGATTCAATTCCTGTTGAGGTTTATAAAGATGGTGGTGCAGTTCTGATAGAGAAACTTCATATGATCTTCCAGCAAATGTGGCAGAGTGAAACCATCCCACACGATCTCAAAGATGCGTCAATTATACATCTATATAAACGTAAAGGTAATCGCCAAGACTGTAACAATCATCGAGGCATCTCTCTTTTATCAATCGCTGGGAAGATATTCGCCAGAATCCTTTTGAATCGCCTTACGGCTCATCTTGACAAAGGTCTTTTACCTGAAAGTCAGTGTGGATTCCGGAAAGAACGCGGAACCACAGATATGGTGTTCGCTGCAAGACAGCTACAAGAAAAATGCCAAGAACAGCACTGTGACCTGTACACAGCTTTCATTGACTTGACAAAGGCGTCCGACACGGTCAGTAGAGAGGGTCTATGGAAGATCATGGCAAAATACAGCTGCCCAAAGAAATTTATCACAATAGTGCAGCAACTGCATGATGGAATGCAGGCTAGAGTTCAGGAAAACGGTGAGCTATCAGAGCCTTTCCCCGTCTCAAATGGAGTTAAACAAGGGTGCGTACTTGCACCGACTCTGTTCAGTATCATGTTTTTTGCTATGCTGACTGATGCTTTTAGAGACGGGGACACAGGAATCGACATTAGTTATCGTATTGATGGAAAATTGTTTAACCTTAGGAGGCTTCAAGCAAAAACCAAGGTCAAATCACACACCATCAGAGATCTTCTGTTTGCTGATGATTGTGCCCTTAATGCTGGCTCAGAGGCTGATCTGCAGCATAGTGTGGATAGATTCTCCGAAGCCTGCGCCAACTTTGGGCTTACCATCAACACGAAGAAAACAGAAATCATGTACCAACCAGCTCCTGGCACAGTTTATACTGAGCCAGTCATCAAGGTTAATGGTGAAAAACTGAATGTTGTGAACAGATTCACATACCTTGGTAGCACACTATCCCAGAACATTGTCATTGATGATGAGGTGAACACCAGGATCTCCAAAGCCAGCAGCACATTTGGCAGACTATACACCAACGTTTGGCATCGAAGTGGCATTAGTCTACAGACAAAGCTGAAGGTGTACAGAGCTGCGGTGCTTCCAGTGCTGCTATATGCATGTGAAGCATGGACTGTATACAGGCGCCACGTAAAGAAGCTAAACCACTTCCATACAGTCTGTCTCGGGAAGATAATGAACATCAAATGGCAAGACAAGATCCCGGATACCGCCGTTCTTGACAGAGCTGGTATCCCTAGTATTGATACTATTCTGATGCAGTCACAGATTCTCTGGGCAGGTCATGTAGTCCGCATGCCAGACCATCGACTGCCAAAGATACTCTTTTATGGTGAGATGCAGAAGGGTAAACGTTCCCATGGTGGCCAAAAGAAGCGCTTTAAAGACACGTTAAAGACGTCATTGAAAACCTTTGACATAAACCCAGACACATGGGAAGCTGCTGCGCAAGACCGAACTGCTTGGCGCACATCTCTTCGTAAAGGTGCAGCAGCATGCGAATCATCCAGAAGCGGAACAGCGGAGACAAGCTAGAAAGTACCGTGAAATAAAACCTTCACATGAAGCAAACATTCCCTGCCCACACTGTCCGAGATCTTTCCAGGCCCGCATCGGGCTCATCAGTCACCTTCGTACCCATAGACTAACCTAACATATTCCTAAATAATTGGATGAACAGAGTGGTCTTCATCACCCGTGATGAACGAACAACATGTTGTTGGTAAAAGGCGACGTCAGTAGACTAGGTCCGCCATATTGCCCCCATTGCCGGACTTGCTATCAATAAGACTATACACTACAGCTAGCCTTAACCTAACCCAAACTCATTTTAAAAACTGTTTATTGTAAACATCAGATTTAGTAGTTTATGCTCCAACACAGCCATATTAGTTGAGCTGTATTAGTAATACTAATAAACAGTAGCGTTGAAGAGTAGGCTAAGTAGCCTAGATAAAAATAATATTATTAAGATTCTTAAATCTTAGTGTAGGCCTAGATAATATTTCTTTTGGTAATGCTAACAAGTCAATTTTTTTCCATGCACTACCTTCCTCTCACTTTAATGTTTTAATGTGCTGTGCACACCTACATAGGCCTACATACTAATCTTTTTTAAGGCCACTTTCTTGGCATTAAATGTTGTGTACTAAGGTTCCTGTTTTTTTATAAATAATTTTTTAAAATTAGGCTACTACCAAAAAATAATTATAAAATCACCAAACGATCTGTTTATTTGTTAAAGAATGTTACATTTGTAATGTATTATACAGTTGTCACTCTTTCATGTACACAGGATGATGTTTACAGCAGTCGAATATTTGGAGAGCCCTTATATCAAGTCCCTGGCACATTTATTCCAGACTATGGATATGTACCCCAGTAAGCATGGCTAGTAGAATATTGAACTTCTAACATGTTAACATGTGTCTAAGTATTAGGAAAAAGTAGAATAAAATTTAAGAAATTACGAGATTTAAAAACAAGATAGACTTTGCATTTAATCAGATAAAGGATTGAGAGAAAAATATAACATTACAGTATAGAATATATACAATGCAATAGAACAATTAGGCCTACCGAACATAATTGAACAGTTGGAAATGCTAAAGGAGTAAATACGCCAAATATCAATAGAAACCATTACAGAAATAAAGACACGCAAAGAAGAAATGAACGAGATGAAATTTTACAACTGATGGATGCAGGAAGGAGGAACATGACAGACTAAATAAGGAAATAGTAAACTAATATAAAACAGCGAAAGAATCTTTGCTAAACCTGAAGTGCAGAAATATTGAAATGCAACACAGAAAAGACACAGTCTATGTACAAGCAAATAAATGAGTTAACGGAGAAGACACCTTTTGAAATCAAAAGAAGGAACATTATTGGATCAAGAGAATATAGTAGATGGACAGATTACATAAGGATGTCAGTGATGATGAAAGATCAGAATTGAATGTCCAAGACAACTGTGAACCACCAATTCCTGTGGCAAAAGTTGAGGAATCATGAAGAAGGGCAAAGCCCCTGGACCAGATAAAATAAAAGAAGAGAAAATAGAGACTTTGGGAGAATTATAAGTAGACGTGATAACAAAATTGAGTACTTACTGTAGCGTAGGAAGGATAAGAACTATTCGTAGTTTAGAAATAATAGATATTAATGAAGTGAAGTTTTGCATGGATCACCCAGAGGAAGATTTGGCTCAGGAAGTCCTGTTGGGTTTCTCCACAGGCTGAAGGGAGACAAGAGTGTAAATTCTCCTAACTAGAACAGGGTCTATAAAGCTTGTCAGGAGAGATTTGGTCTCTCGCTACCGTAGTACCCTTCTCAGTTATCTATTATTATTATCCTTAGTTCACTTATTACTGGGATTGTTTTATATATATTTTATTTTTACGAGCCCCCTCCCTTCTAAAATAAGATAAACATTAGACAATATGTAACATAATTCAATGAACAAGTCATGGGGTACATTATATACACCCAATTGGTTTAATAAATTAAACTGATGATAGATTATGGTAATGATTATGAAACTGTTATGTATGCTGTATGCGCGATAAGTCTAACAATTCAAATGCTCATCTACTGGCTAGCGCTAACATTGATATGGTGGGCTCCCTTTGAGACAGGGAACTTATCTTTTCAGCCCCTGGCTGATTGTGAAGCATGGTTGGTTGTCCTGTCTCATTATGACGTTGCATCAGGTGGGTCTCCAATGGTTTGAATCTGCCTTCACTATGCTCAACTCCGTATTCTTCGTCTGAGATTGGTATGTCGTGCAAGGCTATTCAGAGTTTGGACTTTAATCAGCGATTTAGATGCTTGGATTTACAGCACTTTAAACGCTTGAATATGGCAGTTGTCTGTTTAGGTCTGGCCCATTTGTCTTCCTGGATGCAAGTGATTTCGCATCATTTTGGCGCTATATTTTAGCGCGTGATTTCTGCTGGGTCACGTGATCTAGAGTCCTGTAGACGTCCAACCAACAACGTTAAAAGTCACGTGAGGGGTTTCCTAGAGTGGGTTAGACTGGCTGTAGCCGAGTCTAAAATAGTTCGCCTTCATTATTGGCAGAGCCACTAGGTGGGCTTTCGGAGGTTAGGTTATTAATCGTCGTTAATCTAAAAATAATACCGGCGCTAGGGGAAAATGTAAACGAGAGAATTTGGAGCTTAGGTTTACCGGCTTTTGATCATGCACTGGGGACCAAAGACGCAGCTAGAGAGATGGATCAGCGACTCATAGCTTGACTGCTTGCGTCAGAGTCAGCGAACCAGAGCTGATCAAGACCCTCCTTTACCTCCAAGTGGTGGTCCTGGAAACAGGCTGCACCACTGCAGTCTGGCTGAGAGAGTAGGGATCGAAGTGGGAAAGCAAACCCGGTCCCAAAAAAATGCCGCGCTGAAGTCGGATGCGTCAGCCGAAAGGTGCAAATATCGCAGCTTTGCTGTAAATGGACACAACACAACCAACGCCCTTTTCAGACGAACGAGGAAGAAGAAAATCATGCATTGAAGATGAAGGAAATAAAAATGGTGACCCATAAATTAAATGAAGAGAAGATTGGGCCAGTCGTCACACTTACTTAGTCGTTCCCCTTCTACCGTGAGGTGTAGAGGTTTGGAAGAGAGGGCGCCAGACTATCCTATCGGCTGTCTTCCTCCTGGCCTGGTTCCATTGTAGTCCTCAGTCCTTCACAGATTGTCTAATGTCCTCCCAGTGAACTCTGGGGGTCTGGATCCCTGGCTCTTAGTTTCCCATGCTTGTCATGGTAGCCGATCTTCTCCCACTCTGCAGACATGGCCAAACCATCTTAGTTGGGACTGTTCTACTTGGGTCTGCAGGGGGTGGGATTTTAGGCCTTTACGAATTTTCTGGTTGCGGACCATGTCTCTTCTTGTTACTTCAACCACCTTCCTCAGGTACCTCATTTCTGAGGTTCGGATCTGGTTTTTGTGGGTTGTAGTCATTGCCCATGACTCGCATCCATATGTCAAGACTGGGACATAGGTGGAGCGGTATACAGCCATCTTTGTCTTCTTACCAACTTATCTTGCTGAGGAATCCTTGATTTATGGCCTGAAAAAGTCCCCCAGCTGCTGCTCTTCAGGTAGCCAACTCTTCTTTGATGCCTCCCTTCCGGACTATGACAGCTCTGAGATATTTAAAGTGGTTGACCTGCTCCAGTACCTTTTCTCCCAGCTTAATCTGATGCTTTCTTTAATCTCGTGATATCACCATGGTTTTTGTTTAGAGCTGCTTATGACCATCCCTCTCTTCTCCAGCTCTTCCTTCCAGACTTGCGGGTTGGATTGGAGATGTGCCTCCTGACTTAGCGATCTGGGCAACATCATCAGCAAATGCCAGCTCTGAAATACAGACCTGTCTCATCTTCCAGTACCCCACTGAATACTTTCTTGTTCTCTCCTTACATGCCTTGATGACATCGTCCATGATGAGTATGAAAAGATAAGGTGACAGGATATCACCTTGTCTTACACCAGTGGTGGTCCTGAACTCTTCTGACTATGGTTTGCTGTCCTCACATAATTTCTGGAATGCTTTTCCTAGCCAAACAGTCCCAAAGTTACAAAATTGAGTAGCATCTACAAAGTGGTTACATACCTGATGGTCTGCTAAAATCCATTTTTAAATTTTCCAAAGAAACCTAGAACTGTGGAATGCAAAGAACATCACACCATTAATCTCATGAGCCATGTGACCAACTGTTACGTGCAGTCTTTGATATCTTACAATATTATACATTGGTATACTTGTTATGTTCGCAAATATTTTGTAAACAAAATAGGTAATTTTTTAGTGCTTAAGGGAAAGTCATTATTGAGTTACTTCCCTTGAAAGTTGTGCCGTCTCTTCGATCGAACTCCGCGGATGAATCCATTTTACTGCGATTTATTCGTTGTTTGGGTAATAATAGATTGTTCTTGCTTCAGAATATCTATGGCCTGAATTTATGTGTATTGTTTGTCTGAGTAGGACGAGTCTGTCTTATATCTGTATATCTTTACATATCTAAGTCGAACTATATGTTCTGTTGTCTCTAGAGAGGTCAAAGGCTATTCGGCGGATGTGCCGCTAGAGGGTGGTGTGATTTGGCTTCGTCCTGATGGGGACTGTGTTTTTCTATGTCGGCTTGTCGCCGAAAAAAGTGATCTCAGTATTGGTGGGGAAAGTGATAGTCGTCTAGACCTATCGTGTATGCTTTACCCCAGTGTTTATTCGTATTGCCAAGGAATGGCAGAATCATATTTCTGATACCAAGGTAATAAAAGATACTCTTGTGAACTCTCTCGTTCGAAGCCACCATTTTCGATAGGTACGATTTGAATGTCTAAGAGAATATATTTGACTCGATGAAAAACGACTTCGATTCCTAGCAGCACTATATCCTGTAGAATGCAGTCAATTGTTCATGATCAAATCTACAGAGCAATGAAATGTTTTATGAATGACTAACTTTAGGACAGATTCATTATCTGTATCCAAACGTGAGTGACAGCTCACGAGTGAAGCCATCTTGGAACCAAACATGTAGTGACTTTCAAGAAGAGAAAAGGGATGCCCGTATTATCGCTTGTTTAGTCCAGAGATCACTGCTACACATGAGAACCCGTTATTAGCGGTTCAATATTATTATATGGAAAAATATGTGCTGAACATTATGTTGGAGAATCGTCGCTAAACGAGATTAGGTTTAGAAGCCATCTGAAATATTGTTTATAAGCTGACGTGCTCAGTCAGTGAAGTCAGATGATATATATGTATGGGCGATACTGAGGGCTTGGCTACTGACAGTCCTTTATACTATTATTCTACATGAGTGCCCATGTAACATTGCAAGACCATTTATCCACTGTACCATGATGTATTATGCCAACCTGTGATTTGTCACTATCTGTGCTGTCGAGTGTGTACGTCCAATTAAACTTTAGTAAAGGTACACAGTCGTTGGTGTCGATGACTTCCAGCCATACATGAGTGTGAGAAAAGAACATTTGTCAACACCACGAACCCTTATTAACATTCGCACATTATACACTCAATCCATGTCTACACACCACTGCGTAGGTCAAGTTGACATTCCATACACTACAGTGGAGCAAACAACACCATAGAGATCTTATCAACTGATGATGATGATGTCTGCTTCCATCCACTTATGTCTATTTTTTGGTGGATATCATTAACTGGAATAACAGAGGGGACTTTATCAACTGGTGGACCAGCTTTCTGGGTTTGACCTCGCAGAAGTTCAGAAGTCAACAGATTACCGATACCAGACCGTTTCCTGTGGCTGATACGACACACTTGCAGTATTGGTTTGCTCTTTGTCAACACTTCGTCACGTGACCTGTCAAGTGAATGCAGTATGTAGGTCAG
Source organism: Oreohelix idahoensis (assembly GCA_024509875.1). Lineage (NCBI taxonomy): Eukaryota > Metazoa > Mollusca > Gastropoda > Stylommatophora > Oreohelicidae > Oreohelix > Oreohelix idahoensis. Next base: position 405,673 of record JAMPIV010015175.1, read on the forward strand.
CGTTGTTGACATTTTTACATTAGACATTACAGAGTTTCACAGAACAGTTGGATCAATTCTTGTTAATATTAACAGGAAGACAGTATTAGTGAACTAAGAAGTCCTATTTTCATCGATGGATCTTCTTGTTTTCTATATATGAACTTTAATATTTAAGGCCAGAATGTTTAATTGAATAAAGTGGCAGTTTGTTTATTTTCATAAAAATAACTTTGCCATTACTGTAAAACTGAGCCTATTTTGCAACACATACTATCATACACATAATTTATATATATTTATGTTTACATGTTATTTGTTTGTATAGTATGTTAGTTTCTATGTCAGCGGGTTGTGTTTAAGGTTGGGCGGCGTCCTCACAACAGAATATCCCACGTCATAGAGGGTCCGTTGTGGGCGTTTTCTATAGGTGCAATTTTCTTGATTGAAAATTTGCTGCGACAACTGTTGCTTTTGTGTTAGCTGTGAAGTCTGTAATTATTGTTATTTTTGTAATATTTCTTTGTTCTTTAGTTTTGTTTTGATTTGTTTGTAATTTGTTGGTCTAACCTTTTCTATCTTTCAGTTCTATTCACAATTTATATTCATATACTGTGACGTCATTGGTGTTGTTATTCTTTGCAGATTCAGTGATTATTTTCATTGATTTCCCTATTTGATTTATTTTGATTTCTGCAAACGTTCTTGTATTGTCAGTCCTATTTGTACTTTATGTATTCTGTTGGGTGACATATGTTTTATATAGGTATATTTCATAAGACACAATTGCCTGTGCACTGCACTTGGATTATGGTATAAACCAGTACCTGATTATTATTACTGTTATACAAGACCTTATTAAGGCTTGTGACCCACAGATATTGGGATAGTATACTGATTAATCAAGTCATTAAGAACTTGTGGTATTATTATTATTTCAGGTGATTAGTATTATTGTTAGACATCATGTCTACATTAGAATACTTCATTACACAAGGGAAAGCCCTTGATAAGACTGGTCAACAATTAGAACAATGGGCTGTTGCTCAATATGACAAAGCATTAGCTGCAGAAGAGAGAAGAGCTATGGCAGAAGAGAAAAGATTAGAAAGAGAAGCTGAGGCTGCTGCTGAACAAAAGAAATTACAGATGCAGGTGGAGGAAAGGAGATTTGAAGCTGAACAAAAAAAATTAGAAAGAGAAGCTGCTGCTGAACAAAAAGATTAGACAGTGAAGCTGAACAAAAAAGATTAGACAGGGAAGCTGAACAAAAAAGATTAGACAGGGAAGCTGAACAAAAAAGATTAGATGCTGAAGAGAAGAAAGCAATAAGAGAACATGAATTTGAGTTAGAGAAATTGAGATTGACAAGTATGAGTAATGTTAATCAGGCATCTAGTGGTAATGGTAAACCTTCTACTTACAAGGTTAAGGTTCCACCGTTCAATCAGTCCAGTGACGATATTACATTCTGGCTGGATAGATTTGAACGTTCTTGTCGTACACATAATGTGGATAAATCACAATACGCTAATCAATTATCAGAAAACTTGAAAGGTGAATCTTTGACTAGATTATGCCTTGTAGGAGAAGCAGATAAGGATAATTATGATGTCATTAGGGCGGCTTTGATAAAAAAATATCAGCTAAGTGAGGAAGGCTATCGCCTTTTATTTAAAACGATGGTGCCTGAGACGTGTAGAATTCTCAGAATTCACTGCAAAGGCACGTCTCACAGTTGATCGTTGGATTGAGCTTTCCAAAACAGAAAAAAACGTATGAAGGACTTATGGATTTGTTGCTCAGAGATAAGATTATGTCATGTGTGAACAAACCTTTCCTTGAATTTATACATGAGCGTAAACCCAAATCTCTAAAAGAAATGGAAGAATATTGTTCCCAATATGTCACTGCACACCCCGACGTGACTTTTGGCAACACTAAGATTAAGGAGAGTATGCCAGTTGCTTCAGCAACACCATACAATCCCAATTATTCACACAGATTTCAGGGACCTCAAAACAGATTTGATAAAAAAGGTAACCATAATAGTTATCAAAACCAAGGTAACCAATCATTTCAGGGTTCTTCTTCAAAGAACTGGAGACGAGCTGATAGCTCTCGACACAGGGGTGGTCATAATTATAGGAATTTCCGTAGAGGAAGTAATTATAGAAACTATCAGGGTTATCCGTCTTGGAGTCAACAAGATCATAATTACAGAGATACTCATTATAATGAATATGATAATGGTAACCAAGGGAACTATGACTCAAACCCAAATAGGGGTTACAATAGAGGTAACAATAACTACAGAGGTGATAATAACCGAGGTAGATCTCAAAACAAAAGACATAAACCACATTTTCAGGCAAACTCTGCACAACAAGAGTCCCATGAAGCCTATAAACAGAGTAAAGATAATAATGATGCTAGTAATATGGCATGTGCCGCTTTTGATTTTGGGAGAGCATCTCAGTGCCCCAATGCAAAACGTTATTTGAGCCAACCACAGTGTCTACTTTAAGCTGTGGCCATCCTCTTCCTGCTCTTCCGGCATCAGTCGCGCATGATGGAAGAGGTTCTCTTGTCTTACATAAGGGTTTAGTGAATAACAATCCAGTCTCTGTGCTATTTGATTCTGGATGCACCACAATTGGTGTTAGGCAGTCACTCGTAGATCCTTCCCGTGCCACTGGACAGTAGTCAAATGTGTAACATTTGGCGGCACATTAGAGAAATACTCTACTGCTATCATTAGGATTGCTACTCCTTTCTTTACAGGAGATGTACACGCATGTCTTCTTCCGAATCCGATCGCTGACCTCATCATCGGTCGCATTCATGGAGTCAAAGAATGCACTCCGCAACAAATTTCCACGTGGGAAAGGCAAAACATGCAGATTGCTAACGCTGTAGTCACTAGAGCTCAGGCTCTTAATATGCCTCAAACTTCATCTACTGAAGATAATGAAGTGCATAACCAAGATAATCCCTTGGTAATTTCTCGTGACTCGTTTATAAAACAGCAAGAAGATGATCCCACTCTGAAGAAATTCTTCATTCTTGCAACTAAAGGTGATCCGAATAAAGACACAAGTCGTAAATCGTGGATTACAAAGAAGAATGGCGTACTTGTACGTATGGTTCAAGACTCCATTACGTCAAGTCATTCTCAAATCCTGGTTCCCAAGAATTTGAGAGTTAAAATTTTGCAGCACGCTCACGACTCTCAGTGTGCTGGACACATGGGTTTTTCCCGTACTAAGTCAAGAGTCCTTGCGGCTTTCTTTTGGCCATTGGTAAACAAGGACATACGGATTTATTGTCGATCTTGTAAAGTATGTCAGGAAGTTAAATCCAAAGGTCCACGGCATGCTGCACCCATTCAGGCGGCGGACATTCCTATTCGGCCGTTCCAAAAAATGGCCATAGACATTATTGGTCCATTTAAGATCAAGTCTGCCAGAGGACATCAGTTTATCTTGACGTGTGTTGATATGTGCACACGTTGGCCAGAGGCTATTCCTCTGAAGAGCATTACTACTGCTGATATTGCAGATGCTCTTTGGCTTATATTTTCTCGTCTGGGGTTCCCCGGAGAGATATTGTCAGACCATGGCACCCAACTAATATCAGATACCATGTCTCAAGTAATGTCTACTCTGCAGATAGATAGATCTTTAAGTAGTATCTACATCCAATGTCTAATGGTATGGTCGAACGCCTTAATAGAACACTTAAAAACTTACTGGGGAAGATAACTGAGGATCATCCTCAAGACTGGGACAGAGTTTTACCTGCGGCCCTCTTCGCTTACAGAGAGGTACCCAATGAACATACGGGATTTTCTCCCTTTGAACTCGTCTTTGGCGCGCGTCCGCGTGGCCCTATGTCGTTGCTTCACGATCTCATAACATCTGACAATATTGACGATGACACAAAGTCATCCTACGAATATGTCATCGCGTTGAGACAAAAAATTATCGAAGCATGCAAATTAGCAACTTCTTCTTCTGAATTTGCGAAACAGAAGGCAAGGCAATTTGCCAATAAGAAGAGATGCTTACGACAACTTTGTCCTGGTGACAAAGCATTTGTATTACTACCTTGTAGGGAAAACAGATTACTTATTTCTTGGAAAGGTCCGTACGATATAATATCGAAAATTTCCGATGTCGACTATTGTCGATATTGATGGGAAGCATAAAACCTTCCACATCAATATGCTTACTGAATTCCATGAACGTCCGGATTATTTGCAACCCATTTTCCAAGCAACGGACAATTCTCCAGTACAACATGGTCATTACTCATCACTGTCCGTGATACAGGATGAGGAAACAAGTTTTTCAGATGTAAATCTTCCTCTTCCAATGATCCCACTTCATTCTAGTGAATCATGGAAGAACGTTACTGTCTCTCCTGATTTGTCTCTAGGAGAACAGCGACAAGTTTCAACTATGTTGCAAACATTTCAGGATGTACTCACTGACATCCCTGGACAAACGCATGTCATTGAACATGACATTGTTCTAACTGACCATACTCCTATTAGGGTTAGACCTTATCCTATACCTATACATTTTCAAGCACAGGTCGAGAAAGAGTTGGATGAGATGATAGATTTGAAAATAATCGAACCATCCACCTCTGCATATTCTTCGCCGATGGTTATTGTGCGTAAAAAGACAATAACATACGTCTTTGCGTTGACTATCGAAAATTGAATCAAGTAACGAAGTTCGATGCCGAACCTATGCCTTTACTGGAAGAGCTACTTACTCGACTCTCCAAATCTCATTTTTTCACTAAACTTGATTTGTCTAAAGGATATTGGCAAGTTCCTTTATCTGAACGCGCCAAACCTCTCACGGCTTTTTCAACACCTAGAGGTTTGTTCCAATGGAATTTTATGCCTTTCGGTCTTATGAACGCACCAGCTACATTCGTACGCATGATGCGCCGAATCCTATCTTATCGGTCAGATGTCATTGCATATCTAGACGACATCTGTCTTTTCAGCGATACTTGGGAAGATCACTATTCAGGGTTAGATGAATTGCTGTCTACTTTGCGTGAGCACAACCTGACAGCGAAACCCTCTAAAGCCTATATTGGTTTTAGCGAAATTTCTTTCCTAGGCCACCGAGTTGGTCATGGTTTCCTAAAGACAGAGGACCATAATACTAGTAAGATACTTAACATCTCAATCCCTAAGACTAAAAAACAGGTGAGAAGTCTGTTAGGTCTTATTCAATTTTATGGCAGATTCATTCAGAATCTATCCTCTATCATGGCACCTCTTTCAACACTTCTAAAGAAAGGTTCGCCTAATGTGGTCCACTGGTCTCAGGAATGCCAATGCTCTCTGGATAAGATTAAAACATTGTTTTCAACACCACCTATTTTAGTGCTACCCACTAAAGATAAGACATTCGTTCTTCGTAGTGACGCTTCATCCACTGGGATTGGAGCGGCACTAATGCAAGAGTACTCTGGAACTCTGCATCCTGTAATGTATATTTCCAGAAAACTTAATGCGGCAGAAAGGAATTATTCGGTTTTAGACCGTGAGCTATTAGCTATGGTTTGGTCGATCCTCAAACTACAGAGATTCCTTCTAGGCGCACATTTCATAGTAGAAACCGACCAAAAAGCTCTTACTGCTATACAGAGTAAGAATTTGAAGAGCTCGAGGTCTACTCGATATGCAATTGCTCTTCAACCTTTTCATTTCTCTGTGCGAGCTATTCGTGGATCAGATAATGTGATGGCAGACATTCTGTCAAGATGCCCACATGATTCCACATAACTATTAGGGCTTAGACTTCTTGATATGTCTAGTTCTATAGTAGTTCCTTTTCTATATCATGATAGATACACATTTGTAATTTAATAATATAATGATTGTATCACTACATAGCGGTTCATTGATGTTTATTCACCGCTGTGCTTTGATGATTTTTTTCTTCATAAATCATAAATTTAAGATATCTAATACGAAATGATGATATGAATTTTTTAGGCATTGTGTAATTGCCAGAATTGTATTATACTTTGATGACACCTTCCTGGAAAAAATATACTTGTAGAGAAATAATTTCTCTCAGTTTATGAGACACATTCTCACCAGTCGCTCCATAAGTCGACTTAGCCTCATATTAGGCGTTATAGGTATTCCTGATATTTTCATCTGCGCATTATTCATGCGTTGTGAGCCTATTGTACGTTGCTCCTAGATGTATTTCAAAAAAAAAAAAAAAATGTTCCATTTTTTTTTTCCCGGGAGGTGTGGTAAGACTGTTACGTGCAGTCTTTGATATCTTACAATATTATACATTGGTATACTTGTTATGTTCGCAAATATTTTGTAAACAAAATAGGTAATTTTTTAGTGCTTAAGGGAAAGTCATTATTGAGTTACTTCCCTTGAAAGTTGTGCCGTCTCTTCGATCGAACTCCGCGGATGAATCCATTTTACTGCGATTTATTCGTTGTTTGGGTAATAATAGATTGTTCTTGCTTCAGAATATCTATGGCCTGAATTTATGTGTATTGTTTGTCTGAGTAGGACGAGTCTGTCTTATATCTGTATATCTTTACATATCTAAGTCGAACTATATGTTCTGTTGTCTCTAGAGAGGTCAAAGGCTATTCGGCGGATGTGTCGCTAGAGTGTGGTGTGATTTGGCTTCGTCCTGATGGGGACTGTGTTTTTCTATGTCGGCTTGTCGCCGAAAAAAAAGTGATCTCAGTATTGGTGGGGAAAGTGATAGTCGTCTAGACCTATCGTGTATGCTTTACCCCAGTGTTTATTCGTATTGCCAAGGAATGGCAGAATCATATTTCTGATACCAAGGTAATAAAAGATACTCTTGTGAACTCTCTCGTTCGAAGCCACCATTTTCGATAGGTACGATTTGAATGTCTAAGAGAATATATTTGACTCGATGAAAACGACTTCGATTCCTAGCAGCACTATATCCTGTAGAATGCAGTCAATTGTTCATGATCAAATCTACAGAGCAATGAAATGTTTTATGAATGACTAACTTTAGGACAGATTCATTATCTGTATCCAAACGTGAGTGACAGCTCACGAGTGAAGCCATCTTGGAACCAAACATGTAGTGACTTTCAAGAAGAGAAAAGGGATGCCCGTATTATCGCTTGTTTAGTCCAGAGATCACTGCTACACATGAGAACCCGTTATTAGCGGTTCAATATTATTATATGGAAAAATATGTGCTGAACATTATGTTGGAGAATCGTCGCTAAACGAGATTAGGTTTAGAAGCCATCTGAAATATTGTTTATAAGCTGACGTGCTCAGTCAGTGAAGTCAGATGATATATATGTATGGGCGATACTGAGGGCTTGGCTACTGACAGTCCTTTATACTATTATTCTACATGAGTGCCCATGTAACATTGCAAGACCATTTATCCACTGTACCATGATGTATTATGCCAACCTGTGATTTGTCACTATCTGTGCTGTCGAGTGTGTACGTCCAATTAAACTTTAGTAAAGGTACACAGTCGTTGGTGTCGATGACTACAGTGGAGCAAACAACACCATAGAGATCTTATCAACTGATGATGATGATGTCTGCTTCCATCCACTTATGTCTATTTTTTGGTGGATATCATTAACTGGAATAACAGAGGGGACTTTATCACCAACATATTGTAAAGAATTAGCGTGAGAAATAGAAGTGTGGATTTGTAGAAGATAAAGGCACAAACAATGCTAGATATATAATAACAACATTAATAGAAAGAGCCTTAGCAGTAAAAAGAGATCTTTACTTGTATTTCATTGACTACACTAAGGCATATGACAAAGTGAAACATGAGGAAATTATTAAGATGTCAGAAAGTGTAAACATTGATGGTAAAGAATTGAGAATAATAAAGAACGTGTACTGGCAACAGCAGCTATGAGAATTAACAACCAAATAGGAACGTCTCAGCAGATTAAAAAGGGTATGCTTATTCACTGGATCTTTTGAATCCGTATCATGAAAATATAATGAGATCCCCAGATCACATGAGGTGATACCAGTGGTGGACATAATATAAACAACTTGAGATATGATGTAACAGTCTTAATAGCAAAAAGTGAAAATAAAGGCCTTAGCCGTAATACAAAATGACAGAAGTAATGATCATCTCGAAGAAAATGACTTCTCTAGAATGCCCTATCAAAGTAAATGAAACAAGTTTTAAAACAAATCAATAGATTAAAGTGCCTGGGTTTGTTAGCAACATCAGATGAAAGATCTCAGAAGTGAAAAGTAGAATAGCCAAAGCAAAAGCAGCATTCTGTAAAATGAAAACTATGTTATGCAACAATCATTTCTCAGTGGATGTAAGAGAATTAATTGTTCAGTGTTATATACAACCAGTCCTGACATAGGGAAGTAAGTCACAGACAATTAGTAAACAAGTTGGAAAAGCACTAGAGGCCACAGAGATGTGGTTTTACCAAAAAATGTTAAAAATACCATGGACAGCTAAAAAGAGCAATGAGGATGTCCTGAAAGAGGTTAATACATAAAGTAAGCTTATTCCTCATTTTTAAAATGAAGCAATCCATTCTCTTTGGGCAAGTTATGAGAAGAAGAAAGCTAGAATATATTGTGACAACAGGAAAGATTGAATGAAAAAACAGAAGATACTGGACCGTTTGACATCATGTCATGGATAGAAGTCGAACAACAGAATTGATGATAGGAAACTCTTTACAGAGCGATACAACAGGAAGCAATCTGATCATCAGAAGAGGTCCCCCCGTCCGACAAGTGTTTCGGCCCGATATACTCCTTTACACTCTAAGGGGGGGTGGGCCCACTTGGGTCATGACTCCCAAGCGTCTCAGCCTCCTGTTGTCTTGTATCGAAAATGAACCCATAAATAGTACTGGAGACAGGAAGTTGTCGAGAGACATGATCGCCTACGACACAAGGCACGGTGATTGACAAACATTTTAACAAGAACTTATCTGCAAGAAACAGTGTTGTAAACGTGTGAATCAGGGGCTGTATAATCATTTTACTACAAGCAAAAATTGGCGTGAGCTGAAACTGGAGCATACATGTAAGGGATAAAGAAATGGAAAGACTGAACAGATGGCACAGTACATGAAGGCTGGTGTGTGTTTTTGTTGAGGATCTGTGCACCATGGGGAGCTGAAGGGTATTGATTTGATTGATTAAAAAATGGAAGGAGGGGGAGGGAGGAGATTTCAGAAATTCAGTGCGCAGTGAAACAATCCTCAACAAAGAATGAGAAGTCAGTGATCGACTATGCCATTGTTAGGAGGAGCTCATTCAAATATGTCCGGGATGCTAGAGTCTGGAGGGGCCAGAGATTGGAAGTGATCACTACCTGCTTACAATCAAAAGAACAACTGAAAGAGTTGCTCAGCCTAGGAACTGCCCAGCATCACGCAAGAAACCAAGTAAACGAACGGAAGAAATGAGCATTAAGACCTACAAGCTGAGAGAGCCAGAAATTAAGACCAGATATCAGGGGTAGGGGTGATGTGGTCGGCATCATGCCGGCCGTCTTAACCTTCCCAGAGTTGCTCTGGTACCCAATTGGGGCTGGGTCGTCCCAGGAGCCGTTTGTGGCCTAAAAAAATCCCACCTCATCTGGGGATCGAACCATAGACCTGCGCTAGGAAGCCAGTGCACTAACCACTATGCTACCGCGGCTCCATAAAGAACAAGGTGCTAGCAGCAAAACAGAAGTCCTGGGAAGAATTTGGAGAAAAGCTAGAAAAAGATGCACAAGAAAACCAGAAATTGTTCTATAAGACCCTAAAGTACATGAGGAAGGAAAAACAATGCCCTCTCAAATTTATAAAGGACAAGCAAGGCAAATTGCTTACTGCCCCGAAGGAAGTAATTGAAAGATGGAAAGAATATTTCTCAGAACTCCTTGATGGTGAGCAAGGTCAAACATCAGAAATGATAACCACTAGCACAGAAGAGGAAACAAATGGTGATGAAGATGACATAAAGATGGAAGAACTGAAGGCAGTACTGGAGAAAATCAAGATGGGCAAAGCAGCAAGGCATGATGGTATAACACCAGAAATGGTTAAGTACATGGGAGCATCAGGCGACCTATTACTCTTAAGGGTCCTACAGGCAGCGTGGTGCAACAAGACCATACCAAAGGACTGGGAGATTGCCATCATAACACCAATTTTCAAAAAGGGTGACAATCGACAATGTGGAAACCATAGAGGCATATCCCTTCTCAGTGTCCCTGGTAAAATCTACTCTAGAATCCTAGAGCAGAAACTCCGATGCCTAGCTGAGCCACAATTGGATGAGGTCCAGTGCGGATTCCGAGCAAACCGAAGTACTCAGGACCTAATCTTCACACTCGGACAGCTGAGTGAAAAGGCCCTTGAGTATAAGAATGAGATCCATCTTTGTTTCATAGATCTGGAAAAGGCATTTGACAGGGTCCCCTGGAGCAAACTTTGGGACTGTTTGGCAAGGAAGAACATTCCAGCACCTCTGATTCATGCTATACAGAGCTTCTACAAGTCTTGCAGGAATTATGTGAGGACAGCAAACCATAAGTCAGAAGAGTTCAGGACCACCACTGGTGTAAGACAAGGTGATATCCTGTCACCTTATCTTTTCATACTCATCATGGACGATGTTATCAAGTCATGTAAGGAGAGAACAAGAAAGTATTCAGTGTGTTACTGGAAGATGAGACAGGTCTGTATTTCAGAGCTGGCATTTGCTGATGATGTTGCCCTGATTGCTAAATCAGAGGCACATCTCCAATCCAACCTGCAAGTCTGGAATGAAGAGCTGGAGAAGAGAGGGATGGTCATAAGTAGCTCTAAAACAAAATCCATGGTGATATCACGAGAAGAAAGAAATCAGATTGAGCTGGGAGAACAGGTCCTGGAGCAGGTCGACCACTTTAAATATCTCGGAGCTATTATAGACCGAAAGGGAGGCATCAAGGAAGAGTTGGCCACTCGAAAAGCAGCAGCTGGGAGACTTTTTCAGCAAGAGAGAGGTTGGTAAGAAAACGAAGATGGCTGTATACCGCTCCACCTATGCCCCAGTCTTGACATATGGATGCGAGTCATGGGCAATGACTACAACCTACAAAAGCCAGTTCCAAACCTCAGAAATGAGGTATCTGAGGAAGATGGTTGAGGTAACAAGAAGAGACATGGTCCGCAACCAGACGATACGTCAAGGCCTAAAATGCCACCCCCTGCAGACCCAAGTAGAACAGTCCCAACTAAGATGGTTTGGCCATGTCTGCAGAATGGAAGAAGATCGGCTACCACGACAAGCATGGGAAACAAAGAGCGAGGGATCCAGACCCCCAGGACGACCCAGAGTCCGATGGGAGGACAACATTAGACAATCTTTGAAGGACCGAGGACTAGAATGGAACCAGGCCAGGAGGAAGACAGATAGGATAGTCTGGCGTTCTCTCTTCCAAACCTCTACACCTCCCGGTAGAAGGGGAATGACTAAGTAAGTGAAACAATCCTCGTGAGGAAACTTAATTAGCAACTGAAGAATCAGAATTCATTTAGATAAGATTTTAAATACAAACAAATAATGATTTAATTCTCACTGAGGAAATGTAAGACCGAGGCTGCAAGTTACCGGCCAATGGATCCAGTCATACTTGCATAACAGGAGAACTAGAGTCACTCTTGACGGTCTGCAGAGCAGAAAAGTGTTGCTCCATCAGGGGGTACCTCAAGGAGGAGTAATTTCCCCAACACTTCCTTGTTTACATCAATGACCTGGTGAAAGATCTCCCTGCAGGAGTGAAAGCTGCCTTATATGCAGATGACCTAGTACTCTGGTGCGCTGATGAAAATGTCACCACAGCAAATTATAGAATGCAGCGGGCAGCAGACATGCTAGTGTCATGGGCAGAGAAATGGCTTATCACAATAAACACAGACAAAACCTCCACAACACTGTTCTCCCTCGCCCCCAAGGACAAATCAGCTAACATACACCTAGGGACAACCGTGATCAAGGAAGAAAGCTACCCCACCTATCTTGGGGTGACATTTGACCAAAGGCTTACATGGAATAAGCATATTGAAAATGCAGAAGGAAAGGCCCGAAGACGACTAGGCATACTCAGAAAATTAGCAGGTACCAACTGGGGAGCAAATGAACGAAATCTAAAGAAGATTTATAATGGAGTAATAAGACCACACTTAGAGTTTAGCTCAGCAGCATGGTCATCAGCTGCTAACTCACATCTGCAGTCTTTGGACAAGGTGCAAAATCAAGCTCTCAGGCTCATTACAGGAGCCATGAAAACTACACCAATAACAGAGATGCAGAAGGTTGCTGGATTACAGACATTGTCCCATAGAGAGACACAAAAACCATGATCCAGATGGAAAAGTACAACAGTATGCCAATGCACCCAATGAAGGCAAGACTAGATGATCTGGCATTGGGACGTCTAAAGCGTAGCAGCTTTGTGCATCGGGGGAAAAGACTTATAAGACAGCATCAAGAAGACCTATCCATGAAGACAACACCACTGAAGCCCACCCTATACCCTGTACCATGGGAGCAGGCCAGCAGTGCCCTCCAAATTAATACATCAGTCAGTGGTCTCACAAGTGGATGTGAGTATAATGATCTGCAAAAACGAACTGCTACATTGAGTATGATCCAAGAAAGCTATCCCGATCAATCATGGATACATGCCTATACAGATGGATCAGCAACTAATGCTGTTAGGAATGGAGGTGCCGGTATCTTTATCTCATATCCTGACAACCACTATGAGACTAGGCACATTCCCACTGGTAAATTCTGTTCCAAACTATACAGCTGAGGTTCAAGCTCTAGAGCAAGCTGCAAATATGATTTATAACACCAACTCTGACTGCCACCAGGTAGTCATCCTCACAGATGCACTGTCTGTCCTGCAAGCTCTCAAGGGTGGTAAACTCCCGCATCTGAGAAATGAACTAAACAAGGTAGCTGCCAAAAAGAGAACCATACTTCAGTGGGTACCATCTCATTGTGGTGTACCCGGAAATGAAAAGGCAGATAAACTTGCAAAAAAGGGAGGAGAATGTGAACAAGAAGATAATGAAGTCACATACTTTGAGAAAAAGAGAGCTATCCAGACTATCAGAAGAGAACAGAACCAACCCAAAGACGACTATCACACTCTCGACCGGCAGGGACAGATAACTATTTTTCGACTCAGGACAGGGCATAACAAACTGAATAAACACATGCACAAGCTACGATCTCTGTATGACCAGTTAACTCTTGCAGGCCGGAATTTTTTCATCAGTTTTGCCAGAATTATTTTTGTACCTTAAAGCAGTACCTTTATAAATTCTAAAGTTTCTGAGTTATTACACAACAAAGACACACATATTATACATCACAGTAAAGATAAATGAATGTAGAATTAGAATATGAAGGATTTTTAGTGATATTCTACATATAGTATTCAGTTATGAGTCATAACGAAAATACGGAACAAATTTCACAGAACACAAAAGTGACGTTCCCAACGTCGTTTCGGCTTCTAGGGGTTTTGCGGATGTACGCTACCAGCGTCGTTCCGGCCTTTAAGAGTTAAGAAAGATATACTGGCCCAATGACTCAACACTAAACTCAAAGCTATATGGAGTTAAAGAGGAACTTCAAACAACAGTCGAATTCATCATGAGAACTCGTCTGACGGTGTAATCATCAAAGATGCGATCGCAAGAAAGAAGAAGAATGTTCTGAATAGGTTTGAATAGGTGATAGACTCAGTGAGAGTTAGTGAAAGGTAATAGAATTTCCACACACGTGAGATGATAGATTTTGATATAGTGGCTGTCTCTGAAAGCGAAAAGAATTCTTCTCTCTCTCACCTATCTTCTACAACAGTTGTTACAGCGTCAGACAGACTACACCAATATACATATTACGTATATTTCTATCACTCACAGGCACGCACATACACGTGACGACAGGTAAACACACAGACGTGGGAAAACTATAACAAATGATATATATATTATCTAGAACGAGCTGACCAAACACGATTATTAAGTTCAAGAGCGATTTTATTATCAGGAAAAAATCGGCTCACAACATCAAAGAAAGTACATCAAGGAAAATACATATACACATAGTCATAAAAATCAAGGAAATGTTGCAAGGATGATAGCCCCGTTATAGTGTTAACTCTAGGTTTAGCCCGGCCCCGTTAAGAGAACAGATGATGGCGCCCGAGTCACAGATACATAGGGTTTGAGTCTAAGAGTTTTCTTTGTTTTATCTCGTAATTATATGCACAGAGTTTGAAAAAAATCTGATTTAACCTAAGACAAAAAACACAAGAACTCTAGCCTTAGCAACAAATTATGCAGATTGAAAAAAAAAATTAGGACAGCAACAGGGTGTCAAAGATATAATAGTGAAAAATATCACTCAAACCAGCGTACACTCATTCATTCCGCCATGGCTTCTCATACTTGTACTCACGACTTTGCTTGCTGCCTCTTGGAACACATTGATTTTAGATTTTCACACAGACTCAAAAAAATGCAGTCTTCTGCCAAGAAGTCCCCAGTTCCAAAAGACGTATTTAACTTGGAGTCTCCGGGAACGACTACTTGGGTATGCAAATTTGTTCAAATGTCTGATTAAGTCACCTAACAATTATTCCAGGCGCGGGAGTTAGCAGAGCACAGTGTCAATAGCGTAGGTTTCTAAAAAATGATGAATGTCAGGTCGGTGCCTTCCCTCAGTATAGGATTCACTTTAGTCACACCACAGATTTGTCCACAAGATATAATCTAGTCGGGAAATGATTGTTAATATTCACGCCACCAGGCAGCAAATTATATAGAGTTTCTAGAAGAAATTAAGTGCTGGCTCCAAGGTCCAGTATTTATCATTACAGTCTTTGAAAACCCGTTATAGGGATATTAGTATTTCTGTCTAACTTGCACCGTCAGATCAGTGTTACTTGAGAAAACCCACGTGGTTCAAAATAAGGACTGTCTATTTCTTCACAAGTATGGAAACTACTACTAGGTGCTGGTAAAGTTAGGGTCACCCCAAAACTTTCACTGTGTGGAGGAAAAATAACACATATAATATAATAAACAGAATCTGTACTGGTTAAAACTTACATTTAAACTTGCAAGCAGAGAGCTTTGCTTATCATTTAAACTTCCCGTGACGTAAGTTATATTTAAAAATCAGCAATCCTCATAAATTAAGAACACGTGCGTATTCCGTCACCATTCATGAGGCTGGATTCTAGAGTTTATACGTTAGTTTAGAAAAATACACTCGACTGAGTATTAGCAGTTAAATTAAATTTATAAATAGCTACAATTGCCGTTATAAGCTAAAAAATTTTAATTTTATTCTGCTTTCCACTGAATGCTTCCCTAGAAAATATAATAGCCTACCACTTTATTTCTCTTCTGCGCTAAAGAAATAGATTAAAATGAATTAAGCGATTTAACACTTTAACACTCACAAAATCTATATATCTATCATATTAATTACCTCAACCACAGAATTACAGGTAGTCGCACAACTTAAGAATAAAAATGCTGAAAATATTTCTGGAAGTCTAGAAGTTCGACAAATTGCCGAAACAAACTGAGATCTTCGCTAACAGCTATTCTGTTTTCGAGCGACCTATCTACTGTGGAGTCTATGAGCGAGAATGAAATTAAAGTTTCAAACTTGGCCAATATCTTAAAATCAGACAAAGGGCCCAAACTTACTTCGCCAAGCGAAATTATCTCCCCTACTCCCAACATTTACGTCCGCTTAACGCGTGTCGTAACTGTCACCTACTGACCACGATGTACGCGTGTCAGTTTCAAATCCCAGACAGCCTGACTCCATTGCAGGGCAGTTTTCACACTACAGCTGACCATGGCCCAAGTGAGCGCCGTGTCAGTTTGGGATAGATTTTGATATAGTGGCTGTCTCTGAAAGCGAAAAGAATTCTTCTCTCTCTCACCTATCTTCTACAACAGTTGTTACAGCGTCAGACAGACTACACCAATATACATATTACGTATATTTCTATCACTCACAGGCACGCACATACACGTGGCGACAGGTAAACACACAGACGTGGGAAAACTATAACAATGATATATATATTATCTAGAACGAGCTGACCAAACACGATTATTAAGTTCAAGAGCGATTTTATTATCAGGAAAAAATCGGCTCACAACATCAAAGAAAGTACATCAAGGAAAATACATATACACATAGTCATAAAAAATCAAGGAAATGTTGCAAGGATGATAGCCCCGTTATAGTGTTAACTCTAGGTTTAGCCCGGCCCCGTTAAGAGAACAGATGATGGCGCCCGAGTCACAGATACATCGAGTTTGAGTCTAAGAGTTGTCTTTGTTTTATCTCGTAATTATATGCACAGAGTTTGAAAAAAATCTGATTTAACCTAAGACAAAACACAAGAACTCTAGCCTTAGCAACAAATTATGCAGATTGAAAAAAAAAAATTAGGACAGCAACAGGGTGTCAAAGATAAAATAGTGAAAAATATCACTCAAACCAGCGTACACTCATTCATTCCGCCATGGCTTCTCATACTGGTACTCACGACTTTGCTCACTGCCTCTTGGAACACATTGGTTTTAGATCTTCACACAGACTCAAAAAAAATGCAGTCTTCTGCCAAGAAGTCCCCAGTTCCAAAAGACGTATTTAACTTGGAGTCTCCGGGAACGACTACTTGGGTATGCAAATTTGTTCAAATGTCTGATTAAGTCACCTAACAATTATTCCAGGCGCGGGAGTTAGCAGAGCACAGTGTCAATAGCGTAGGTTTCTAAAAAATGATGAATGTCAGGTCGGTGCCTTCCCTCAGTATAGGATTCACTTTAGTCACACCACAGATTTGTCCACAAGATATAATCTAGTCGGGAAATGATTGTTAATATTCACGCCACCAGGCAGCAAATTATATAGAGTTTCTAGAAGAAATTAAGTGCTGGCTCCAAGGTCCAGTATTTATCATTACAGTCTTTGAAAACCCGTTATAGGGATATTAGTATTTCTGTCTAACTTGCACCGTCAGATCAGTGTTACTTGAGAAAACCCACGTGGTTCAAAATAAGGACTGTCTATTTCTTCACAAGTATGGAAACTACTACTAGGTGCTGGTAAAGTTAGGGTCACCCCAAAACTTTCACTGTGTGGAGGAAAAATAACACATATAATATAATAAACAGAATCTGTACTGGTTAAAAACTTACATTTAAACTTGCAAGCAGAGAGCTTTGCTTATCATTTAAACTTCCCGTGACGTAAGTTATATTTAAAAATCAGCAATCCTCATAAATTAAGAACACGTGCGTATTCCGTCACCATTCATGAGGCTGGATTCTAGAGTTTATACGTTAGTTTAGAAAAATACACTCGACTGAGTATTAGCAGTTAAATTAAATTTATAAATAGCTACAATTGCC
This sequence comes from Oreohelix idahoensis, assembly GCA_024509875.1. Classification (NCBI taxonomy): domain Eukaryota; kingdom Metazoa; phylum Mollusca; class Gastropoda; order Stylommatophora; family Oreohelicidae; genus Oreohelix; species Oreohelix idahoensis. Next base: position 423,175 of record JAMPIV010015175.1, read on the forward strand.
GTTATAAGCTAGAAATTTTAATTTTATTCTGCTTTCCACTGAATGCTTCCCTAGAAAATATAATAGCCTACCACTTTATTTCTCTTCTGCGCTAAAGAAATAGATTAAAATGAATTAAGCGATTTAACACTTTAACACTCACAAAATCTATATATCTATCATATTAATTACCTCAACCACAGAATTACAGGTAGTCGCACAACTTAAGAATAAAAATGCTGAAAATATTTCTGGAAGTCTAGAAGTTCGACAAATTGCCGAAACAAACTGAGATCTTCGCTAACAGCTATTCTGTTTTCGAGCGACCTATCTACTGTGGAGTCTATGAGCGAGAATGAAATTAAAGTTTCAAACTTGGCCAATATCTTAAAATCAGACAAAGGGCCCAAACTTACTTCGCCAAGCGAAATTATCTCCCCTACTCCCAACATTTACGTCCGCTTAACGCGTGTCGTAACTGTCACCTACTGACCACGATGTACGCGTGTCAGTTTCAAATCCCAGACAGCCTGACTCCATTGCAGGGCAGTTTTCACACTACAGCTGACCATGGCCCAAGTGAGCGCCGTGTCAGTTTGGGATTTTCCAGACAAATGTCTGGATACTGACCGGTGCAGATGTAAAGTATCACACCTCACCGGGACTAATGCCGAGAAGAAGCTCGCGCGCTCGGTGAGAATGTAGACGATTTGCTACGTCCTATGTTCCGCGAACCGACTTATCACGCCTTCTGACGCCCTGCAGCCCTGACATCTACGTAATATCGTCCTAGCGCGATTCTCAGTTTTAGAGAAAGGAAAACAGGTAAAGTTTGCGAATTATATGAAAATAATATTCGCAAAACGAATGGATGAAAAATATACAGGAAAAATGAAATACAGAGATAATAAAAGAGAGAATTTGGGTGAACGAATAGGAAGAAGATGTAGGAAATTAAATGAATATAAACCCTACGTGACAAAGAAGAATTCTCACTGAGAACTTAGAGATTCTGAAAGTTGATTGTTTTCTGATTTTTATTTTTGTTTGGTTTTCTGGTTGTTTGTTGCATTTTGAATCTAAACGCTTACAATTTGTATTCTGTTTTTGCTTCTTATGAGGCATTAGACCAACACTGGAGCCGCGCTAGCGTAGTGGTTACAACACCACTCTGGCGACCGGGTGATTCAGGATCAAACCCGGGCGACGGCATTTGAGGATTTTTCGTCGACCGGGATTTGGACTGGATTAACTCGAGACCTGGCGAGACATTTGAAGAAGTGTCGTCAACCAGGGACTGGCGGCTCCTGAGCCGACACAGCTCTAATGGGTACCTCCGAAAACGGCGAGTATCTGCCTGAATGGCGAGGGACACTTGTCTCTGTACAAGAAAATAGGATACTCACGTAAAAATCAATGTCAGGTTAGACATTAATAATAACCTGAGATTTCGCCTCGAGTATTAGCGGGCGTACGAAAAAAAGACCAACACTGAAGTTAGCCTTCTTCCTGCAAACCTGAACGATAGCACTTTGTATATTCTTGCAGTGCTGGTTTCTTTAGTAACTTGTTCTACATCATGTGGTTGCTACACACATGCACATCACTCTTTATGCCTATTACAGCATGGTTAAGTAACATTTTAACTTAGTGTTTAGTTGATCCTTATTGCTGGGGCAGCATACATTGTTTTAATCTTTTAACTGCTAATGTGGATATGTCATGTACATATTTCTTCAGTGTACTCTTTCCATTTTCCAAGCTATATTCATCTTGGTTTTTGTTTTCGTAGTCAGATGATTTGATGATAGTCTGCTTTCCTTACAGCTTTTGCCAGAGATATTTTTATACTTGGCATTTCATCTTCTTGTTTATGATCATTTTATTCGACTATCTTCTTAACTGCAAAAGTTTCAGTAATCTGTTTAAATCACTTAAAGAGTTTAGACCTGTCACTTCATCAAAACTTGTCGCTTTTTTGGACATATCCTTTGTGTTCTTCCAATTTCATGAGAGGATTAGGGTTGGCCTTTATGACAAAAAAATAACCATGATCTTGGACTAGAACCACTGAAAAATGTAACTTAAATATTACATGAGTCATATATATTTATGTCAAGATTGTGTGTTGTAGATACTTTGTTTTCATTCATACAGGTTTTTGATTGATGCAGCCAAAGTTGTAGATAAACATATTGAAACCGAAGGAATATTCCGAAAATCAGGTTCAATCTCACGCCAGAAAGAACTTCAGGTAAGTAGCAAAGTTTTGTGGCTTTCATCCACAGGAATGAGTTTGTTATTGAAATTAAAACAGTGTAATCTCAATGGGACAGAGAAGAAAATTCATCGTATGCTCGGAAACATATTAGCAAACATTTTATTTGAAGCTGTGCACCATGTAGGATACTGCACAAGATCATGTCCTTTTTTTAATTGGTATGTTCGATGTATGTGTTTGAATCACTTCAAAGAGTTAACCACTTCTTCACAAGTTTTACATAGATCAGAAGCCAGAAGGTAAGATTAGACAAAGGCAGTTGAAATAGCAAAAATATCTTCTTCCCTTCAGCACTTTTATTTGAGAGAAATAAACGTTGTTACTGAACATTTCAAAAACTGATTTTATGAGTTGAAAGTATGGAGAAGAGTATTCACCAAAACTGTTGTTTTTGTAAATTATTTTCTGTCCCATTAATTTACCACCTATGGCTCTGGGAGGATGAGTCTAAGGATATAAAGAAAAACTAGTACCACTGTTGCAGTTGGGCATGTTGTAAAAGGCAGCTATGGTATTGTTATGCATGGGACTAGCTGGCAGCTTGACATTGTTTTTTAAAGTACACCATTTAGTATTAACCTGTAAGGTTCATTTTCACCATTTTTGTTGGATTAAACTTTCACCACTGGCAGATAACGAGCATAAATGTCCTATATTGTTAATTATAACCATATCATTTCAGCTCAGCATAGAAGAAGGCAAGTCTTTTGAAACAGCGAACATCTACGATGTGAGCGTCCTGCTCAAACAGTTTTTCCGAGAGCTCCCAGAGCCAATATTTGTGACAGTCTACCATGAGTCTTTCATTAAATGCTACAATTTACCTTCCAATAGAGACCCAGTAAGTTCTATTTTTGCATCTGGTGGCTGTCAGTGCCGTAATCATCCTAGAACATTGTTGTTCATATCTCTTAGAAAGTTTTTATATTTCATTTTCTGTTTACAATGATTAGCACATGCAGATTTTGTTGCAAACAACTTATTTTTGTCTTACTGTTTCTATAACCTTTTTTGACAGGCATATTTTGTTGTTAAATACAATCTAAAGTGAAAAAAATAAAGCGATAACTTTTGTTTTACAGTTTAAGAATATTTTAATATTATATCTAAAATTGGGTAGTTGTGTGGAACTGATGAAAGGAACCAGATGAGTGCCAATGGAACAAGAGATAAGGAAACGGCACTGGTGATGGATAAGACGCACATTAAAGAGACTTAGCATTACCTGGAAGTCTTTCTTCTGGATTTCCCAAGATTGAAGTGGTAGATGTAAACTGATAAACACATTAGAAGAGAACTGCAGGAAATGAAAATGATGAGAAAGTCATGGAAAAACCATGAGCTGATGGCTTACGACAGGAGTTTGTGAAGGCCTATTCTCAGTATGGGGTTGAAGGATAATGAATGAATGATTAACCTTATTTGGGCTGAACAACGTATGTTAACTGAGGTCAGAGGTTTGTTAACAGAAGCGAATCTGAATTCCTGAAGTTGTCTTGTGAAAAGCAACACATACAAAAAAAATGTCGTGGACATAAATCATAGCAATACATCTCTTATTAACCAATCGTCACTTATTGTATAAACTATTACTCTTTACAGAAAAAAGCCCTACTCGAGATGTGCCTTTTGTTGCCACTAGAAAATATAGGATCCCTTCGTTTCACCTTACACATGTTGAACAGGGTAGCAGCAAAGTGTGATAAGAACAAAATGACCTCAAACAACCTGGCACTGGTTATGGCCCCTAACATGATGCACCTCAATAAGGGCACGGAGAAAGCAATTGCAGGAGAGGAGAAGCTAGTGCATATCCATACTTGCATTGTTGAACTTCTCATTAAAAACTGGGAGCTGGTTGGGATGGTCAGCTCTGCCCTAAGACAACAGGTAACACTTATCTTGGATCTCATTGTCAGTCAATCAGTTAAACCTTTCAACCACCTGTAGCACAGATCCTAAAAAAAAACATGCCCAGTCTTGTCCTGTGTCATCCGTTTAAAATCTTTCCATGACCTTTTTATCCCTTTCATGTCTGTCTCCATTCTCTTCCCCATGTGTTTTTGGTCTCCTTACCCTGGGTATTAGCATCCGATTGACAGAGTGGCTAGTGTCTCTCTCGACAAAGGTGCTGAGTTCATTTCACAGTCGACAAGCTTCAGTCTACGTAGTTGTAAATGGGTACCTGACTTTGCACTTGAGTTAGGTAAGGAAAAGGCAACGAGGCAGGGAACTGGTCACCACACCTCTATGCTGAACCTAGTCTAGTGAAGTCTCTAACACTTCACTCTCCTGCAGGAGTATCTGCTATGGGACTACCTTTTACCCTGGGGATTCCATAACGGACTGTAATGCTATCAGCTGGTTTTCTTTGTATATGTCCTAACCAACGCCAGTGTAATTTGGTCACCTCTTAGTCCATTTGTATGGGACCTCATCATACACTCAGTAGAATAAAGTAACTATGTGTGTACACCCTGTCTATGTAAAAAGAAATGAAGTTACGGAAACAACAACAAATGAACAAACTTTGCTGCGGGATGGACATCCGGAGTCTGAGGCTCGTATGACTGTCAGTGGTGAAAACCGAAAGGAAGCCAATGACACGAAAACGGACATCCTGACCGCAAAACGCGAAACAAGAATAGGATTTTGGAATGTCAGGACAATGAATGAGACGGGTAAACTAAAACAGGTCATAGCAGAAATAAGAAACTATAGGTTACACATTCTAGGGATAAGCGAGAGCAGATGGACAGGGGCAGGAAAAAACAGCAACAGGAGAAACAGTACTTTACTCTGGAAGAGAGGATGGACAGCACAATGAAGGTGTAGCCATTATTTTACAGAAAGGAATAGAAAGGACATTACTGGAATGGAAACCCATCAACAACAGACTGATAAGAATAAGATTGAGAGGGAGATTCACCAACACTACAATAATACAATGCTACGCACCAACGAATGACAGCGATGAAGAGGTCAAGGATGAATTCTGTCAACAACTGCAGAAAGAAATGGAAGACACACCTAGATATGATCTTATCGTAGTAATGGGAGATCTCAATGTGAAAGTTGGAACACACAATACATATAATGAAAGAGTAATGGGGAAATGCGGCAGCGGAACAGCAAACGAAAATGGGGATAAATTAGTAAGTTTCTGTAGCATTAACAACTTGGTCATTGGAGGAACACTTTTCCTACACAAAGAAATTCACAAATTAACATGGGAATCACCAAATGGTCGGTACAGAAACAAGAGGGTTAAAGAATGGACCACGAAGAAAATGTGTAGATTTCATATATATTTACCCCCAGGAACATTATAGAGCAGTGCTTAGAATGGCAAAGACAGCTGTACATTAATTTCGTCGATTTTGAAAAGGCTTTTGACAGTATACTTAGAGACAGTTTATGGAAAATACTGAGGGCTTATGGAATTCCAAGCTGCATAGTGTCAATCATAAAAAGCCTCTATGCCAACTTTACAGGTAGCGTTGGGCAGAGCAACCTCACCTTTGAGGTGAAGACAGGAGTACGACAGGGATGCCCCTTATCAACCACTCTATTTTTAACAGTCATAGACTGGGTGATTGTAAAGACGTTATTTCTTACTACACCTGTAGTACACCACTGTAAAGTATCAGTCTGTCTGCTCTGTAAGGAAGAGTGGTGTGTTGTTGAGATCAGGCATGCTCCAGTCTACCCAGCTGTAAATGGGTAACTCACCCTAGTCCTGAGTTAGGGAAGGCAAAGGCTCCAGGGGAAGCAGGCCCTAAACTTGGTCACTTCAGCCGACGCAGGATGGTGTATGTATGAAGTAGTAGTGTAGAGTGTGATTACCGCGAATGGTGTACTGTTTGTGTGCTGACCAATATAATCACTCATACACATGTGTCTACAAGGCACCAATGCAGACTGCTGGAATCTTAGTTTACTCAATTTATTCAGACGTACACACTGGGACATACGAGTACATCAGGCTTTGTTGACATAACAATTTGTAGGTATACATAGCAGATCTGAAGTCATGACACATGCAGAAATAATGGGTAGTACATCAAAGTTCAATGTCATGATACATCATCTTATGAAACCACGAAAAGGGGGTTTCTAGCAGGATTGAGATCTCTCTGTCACTGTCCGATAATAAGATAAATAATCTGTTCTCTTGGCAGTGATCAAAAACAGACGATGACCGAAATCCAACATGGCTACCTTCCTGAGTTGTCGTTCACTCATTCATAGGAAGAATATCAGCCAAAGTTAATTTACAATGGATATATAAAGGATTTCATGAATGGTTCCATGCAGCACTACGGTGATCAGGTTAGTTCACGTAGCCATAACCGCTGCAGGAAAATCTGTCATCTTCGTCGATACAAAACACGACACTAGCATATCGAAGCACCCAAAAGTCAAGCTAGGCCTAACCGACGAGAGATCATCAAAAATACGAGCTGGGTTTACCTGGAGTCCGAATCATCTATATACTGACATAAGGAGAGTCTCTAACACAAACTATCGTAGAGACACTATCTCCTCCAGAAGAAAAAACCACTTCGTAAGACATTTTTTCTTGACGAAGGGACCAGCTCTTGAAAAACGTACCCCGCCATTCTTAGCAGTACATCGGAACTCATCACGACTTGTTAAGACAACTCATACTTCCGCTAACAAGAATCTAGTCCCTCATACCCATCCAAAATATACAATATAGGACTGATTCTACTTGTACTAATAATATGTAATACATATGAATTCAGGCCATAAACACAATAAGCAAATTAATATATTTTCTGGCCCTAAAATTAAGTACAAACGCAAGCGTACTATTCTTGCGCTGGATCGATATCCAGACCGATTACTCCTATAATCAAAAGTGTGAATCAAACATGGATTATCTCGCTTTTACAATAAACAGCATTTTCATACACAGATGGATGCATGACTATATTTTTCCCATATTAAATAACCATATCGATTTTTTTTGTAATATGTGCGTCAAAAATATGCACGCAACAGATTACCACACCCCTCGGGAAAAAAAAAAATGGTACATTTTTTTTTGAAATACATCTAGGAGCAACATACAATAGGCTCACAACGCACCAATAACAATGCGCAGATGATAAGCATAAGTTTTATGACCTTAGAGAAAGCACTTCTCTAAGTATTAATATTTCCAGAGAGGTGTCACCAACGCATACTACAATATTAGCAATGACACAATTTCCACATTAGTTTATACATAAATTCCATCTAAGATATCTTAACATCATGATCATCAAAGACGAAAAACATTGAAAAAATCAGCGGTGAATAAATATCCATGAACCGCTAAGTAGTGTTACAATCAATATATGATATATTACATATGTGTACACATTTCAACATAGAAACAATTGTATCAAAGCTGTATAACAGTTATGAATCATGTGGGCATCTAGACAAAATATCTGCCATCACATTTTCTGACCCACGGATAGCTCGCACCGAAAAATGAAATGGCTGTAGAGCAATCGCGTATCGCGTTGATCTCGCGCTCTTCAGATTTTTACTCTGAATAGCCGTAAGAGCTTTCTGGTCAGTTTCCACAATGAAATGCGCGCCCAGAAGAAATCTTTGTAGTTTAAGGATTGACCAAACCATAGCCAATAATTCACGGTCTAGGACCGAGTAATTCTTCTCTGCGGCATTTAATTTCCGAGAAATATACATCACAGGATGCAGAGTTCCAGAGTACTCTTGCATTAGTGCAGCTCCAATCCCGGTGGATGAAGCGTCACTACGAAGAATAAATGTCTTATCCTTAGAAGGTAATACTAGGATAGGTGAAGTAGAAAACATAGTTTTAACCTTATCCAAAGAGGATTGACATTCTTGAGTCCAATGGACTACATTAGGAGACCCTTTCTTTAGCAAGGAAGAAAGAGGTGACATAATGGAGGACAGATTCGGTATGAATCGTCCATAAAATTGTATTAGACCTAAGAGACTTCGTACTTGCTTTTTAGTCTTAGGAATAGAAATGTTAAGTATCTTACTTGTATTATGGTCTTCTGTTTTTAGGAACCCATGACCAACACGGTGTCCTAAGAAAGATATTTCGCTAAAACCAATACATGCTTTCGATGGTTTCGCTGTCAGGTTATGCTCGCGTAAGATAGACAATAGTTCATTTATACCATTATAGTGATCGTTCCAAGTATCACTGAAAAGACAGATGTCATCAAGATACGCAATGACATCTGAGCGATGAGATAGGATTCGACGCATCATGCGTACAAATGTAGCAGGGGCGTTCATAAGACCGAAAGGCATGAAATTCCATTGGAATAGACCCCTAGGCGTCGAAAAAGCAGTAAACGGTTTGGCGTGTTCGGATAGTGGAACTTGCCAATATCCCTTAGACAAATCGAGTTTAGTAAAGAAGTGAGAATTCGATAGTCTCGTAAGTAGCTCTTCTAGTAAAGGCATAGGTTCAGCATCGAATTTAGTCACTTGATTCAATTTGCGATAATCCACGCAAAGACGTATGTTATTGTCTTTTTTCCGTACTATAACCATCGGCGAAGAATATGCTGATGTGGATGGTTCAATAATTTTTAACTCTATCATCTCATCTAACTCTTTCTCTACCTGTGCTTGGAAATGTATCGGGATAGGATACGGTCTGACTCTTATAGGACTATGGTCAGTAAGAATAATGTCATGTTGAATGACATCCGTTTGACCAGGAATGTCAGTAAGGACATCCTGAAATTGTTCTAACATAGTAGAAACTTGTTTCTGCTCTCCTGGAGATAATTCTGGAGAAATTGCAACATCTTTCCATGATTCATTAGAGTGAAGAGGAATCATTGGAAAAGGTAAATTTACATCCGAGAAACTCGTTTCCTCATCCTGTATTACTGACAGAGATGAGTACTGTCCATGTTGGACTGGAAAATCGTCCGTTGCCTGGAAAACAGGTTGTAAATAATCAGGACGTTCATGGAATTCCGTGAGCATGTTGATGTGGAAGGTTTTACGCTTCCCGTCAATATCGACGATATAGTCAACATCGGAAACCTTTGATATTATATCGTACGGACCTTTCCAAGAAATGAGAAGTCTATTTTCCCTACAAGGTAGCAAGACAAATGCTTTGTCACCTGGACAAAGTTGACGCAAAACATCTCTTTTTATTGGCAAATTCCCTTGCCTTCTGTTTCGCAAATTCAGAAGAAGCAGTTGCCAATTTGCATGCTTCAATAATCTTGTGTCTAAGTGCGATGACATATTCATAAGAGGATTTTGTGTCATCGACAATATTATCAGCAGTTATAAGATCATGAAGTAAGGACATAGGACCTCGCGGTTTCGCGCCAAAGACAAGTTCAAAGGGAGAAAATCCTGTATGTTCGTTGGCGACCTCTCTATATGCAAAGAGAGCCGCGGGTAAAACCCTATCCCAATCCTGAGGATGATCTTCTGTTATCTTACCTAGTAGGTTTTTCAGAGTTCTATTCAAACGTTCCACCATCCCATTGGACATAGGATGATAAATACTACTCAGCGATCTCTCTATCTTCAGAGTCGACATTACTTGAGACATGGTATCCGATATAAGTTGGGTACCATGGTCGGATAATATTTCTGCTGGAAACCCCAGACGAGAAAATATTAACCAAAGAGCATCTGCGACATCAGCAGTAGTTATGCTCTTTAGAGGAACAGCCTCCGGCCAACGTGTGCACATATCAACACACGTCAGAATAAATTGGTGTCCTCTAGCAGACTTTATCTTAAATGGACCAATGATGTCTATCGCCATTTTTTGAAATGGCCGAATGGGAATGTCTGCAGCCTGAATAGGTGCATCATGGCGTGGACCTCTGGATTTAATCTCTTGACATACTTTACAAGATCGACAATAGATTCGTATGTCCTTATTCACAGCAGGCCAAAAGAAAGATTGAAGAACTCTAGCTTTAGTACGGGAAAAACCCATATGTCCAGCACACTGCGAATCATGAGCGTGCTGTAAAATTTTAACTCTCATATTTTTAGGCACAAGGATTTGAGAATGAATGGACTTAGCGGAGTCTTGTACCATACGTACAAGTACGCCATTCTTCATCGTAATCCAAGATTTACGATTTGTATCCTTATTCGGATCACCTTTTGTTGCCAGAGTAAAGAATTTCTTTAGAGTAGGATCATCTTCCTGCTGTTTAATAAAGGAATCGTGTGAAATCTCCAAGGGATCATCTTGGATCTGCGCATCATTATCTTCAGAATGTGAAGATTGTGGCATATTGAGAGCTTGAGCCCTAGTGATTACTGCATTAGCAGATTGCATATTAACATTTTCCCAATTAGAGATTTGCTGTGGAGTGCATTCTTTCACTCCATGAATGCGACCGATGATAAGATCAGCGATCGGATTCGGCAAGAGACATGCTTGCACCTCTCCTGTAAAGAACGGTGTAGCAATATTGATAATGGCAGTGGAGTACTTCTCCAATGTGCCACCAAATGTTACACATTTGACTATATTGCCCGTAGCTCGAGAAGGATTTACGAGTGATTGCCTCACTCCAATGGTAGTGCACCCCGAGTCGAAAAGAATTGATACCGGAGTACCATCTATTAGGCCCCTATTAAAGACAAGAGCACCCCTTCCATTATGCGCAATTGACGCATGGAGAGCGGGAAGTGGGTGACCGCAGCTTAAAGTAGAAACTGTGGTTGGATCGAATAATGTTTTGCATTGCGAACACTCAGATGCTCTAGCAAAATCGAAAGCGGAATTTGCTACACTATTGGAGTCTTTTTTATCATTATTCTGATTATCGGTGTCGTGGAACTCCTGTTGTGCAGAGTTAGCCTGGTAATAAGATTTACCATGTCTTTTGTGTTGTGATCTACCTCGGTTATAATTGTCTCTATAATTATTATTGCCTCTGTTATAACCCCTATTTGGGTTTGAATCATAATATTCATGATCATAATCATCATGCTCGTTATATTGAGTATCCCTGTAATATTGTTTCTTTTGTCTCCATGAAGCACTTGGGTAGTTCCTATAGCTACTCCCTTTCCGAGAATTTCTAACATTATGGGTACCCCTCGCGTGTCGAGGACTATCAGCCCGATTCCAGTTCTTCGAAGAAGAACCCTGATTTGAGTGGTTATCTTGGTTTTGATACTTATTCCAATTAACCTTTTTATCAAATTTATTTTTAGCTCCTTGGAATTTGTGTGAGTAATTCTGATTATATTCTGTTGCCGAAGCAACTGGCATACTCTCTTTAATGTTAGAGTTACTAAGAATCATGTCAGGGTGTGCCGTGGCATACTGGTCACAATATTCTTCCATTTGCTTTATTGTACTAGGTTTACGCTCATGTAAGAACTCTAGGAATGATTTATTTACAGAAGACATGACCTTGTCTCTTAGCAATAAATCTGTAAGACCATCAAATGTTTTCTCTGTTTTGGATAATTCAATCCATCGTGAAAGTGTAATTCGTGCTTTTGAGATGAAATCTGAGAATTCTACACCTACCTCAGGTCTCATTGTTTTAAACAAAAGACGGTAACCTTCCTCAGACAGCTGATATCTCTTTATCAAAGCTGCCCTAACAGCATCATAATTGTCTTTGTCGGCCTCTTCAACAAAATATAACTTACTCAGAGACTCCCCTTTTAGATTTTCAGACAACTGATTCACATACTGTGATTTGTCAACATTATGAGATCGACAAGCCCGTTCAAATCTAGAAAGCCAAAATGTTATGTCATCACTGGTAGGGTTAAACGCTGGTACTTTGACCTTGTACACAAAGGGTTTACCATTACCACCAGATGCCTGATTAACATTACTCATACATGTCAATTTTAATTTCTCTAATTCAAACTCATGTTCTCTTATTGCTTTTCTCTCTTCAGCTTCTCTATCTAATCTTTTCTGTTCTGCAGCAGCTTCTAGTTTTTTCTGTTCTGCAGCAGCAGCAACTTCTAGTTTTTTCTGTTCTGCAGCAGCTTCTAGTTTTTTCTGTTCTGCAGCAGCAGCAACTTCTAGTTTTTTTTTTTCTGTTTTTTTTTCTGCAGCAGCTTCTAGTTTTTTTTCTGTTCTGCCGCAGCAGCAACTTCTAGTTTTTTCTGTTCTGCAGCAGCTTCTAATTTCTTCTGTTCTGCCTCAAATCTCCTTTCCTCCACTTGCATCTGCAATTTCTTAAGTTCAGCAGCAGTATCAGCTTCTTTTTCTAATCTTTTTTCTCAGCTAAGGCTTTCCTTTCTTCTGCAGCAGCTTTTTTTTCTTCTATTTGAAGTCTTCTCTCCTCAGCCGCAGCTTTTTTTTCCTCAGCAGCAATTTTTTTTTTCTTCAACAGCAGCAGCAATTTTTTTCTCTTCTGCAGCTAATGCTTTGTCATATTGAGCAACAGCCCATTGTTCTAAGTCTTTTCCAGTCTTATCAAAAGATTTTCCTAGTGTAATGAAATAATCTAAGGTAGACATATTGTCTTCTTAAATCAGAAACCTGAAAAAGTAAATAAATTACTCTCTTTGTTAATGGGAGACAAGTCTATACCTTAGACTTAGTCTTAGTCCAAACTTGTATGGTTTACAATAACCAATGATAACTTGAGTACCTGTGGACAACAATAATTGTATCTCAAATACTGTGGGGACAAGCCTTACAAAGGTACCTGTGGAAAAAAATATTTCCCTTTACCAATAACTTTGGGAGACAAGCCTTACAAAGGTCTTGTATATCTCAATGTAATCAAAGATCACTTGAGTACCTGTGGAAAAAAAAATATTTCCCTTTTCCAATAACTTTGGGAGACAAGCCTTACAAAGGTCTTGTATACCTCAATGTAATCAAAGATCACTTGAGTACCTGTGGAAAAAAAATATTTCCCTTTTCCAATAACAATCAGAAAGTACTGATCTGTACTATACTATCAGTGTATACCACTATACGTCATATGTCAACTAAAGACATTACAAATGACAAACAAGAAAAGACAATCTGAAAACATTTGCAGAGATCAAATTAAATTAAATAGGGGAAATGAAAAAAATGATCACAGAACCTGTGATGATAACTGCCATAAGATAACAAGACAAATAACGCTACAGTGTATAAACATAAGGGTGTAAAAAACTGAAATGAAAGGAAAGATGAGACCTACAATTATACAAACAAATCAAACAAAACTAAGGAACACAAAAAATGTTACAAATACAAATATGAAACAGTCGTCACAACTAACCAAATATTTGCAAACTATGTTGCAAGCAAATTTCAATTAAGAAATTGCTCCCTATCGAACGCCAGAACAAGACCAATATTACTCGGTATTTCCTGTTCTAGTCACACAGAATATAAACTAATTTAATACACAACAAATAACATGTAAGCATAAATAGCATATAGCATACAATATCATTTTATGTCATGAATGGAATGTGTTGCCAGTATAGTGTTGTAAAGTAGGCACAGTTTATTTAAATAATACTAACTTGCCACTTTATTCAGTAATAGACTTAAGTTTAAACTATTACACTGTCAATTTTTTTCTCTGTTGAGCATATGAAGATCCCACGATGAACTATGCACTTTATTCAGCAACACTGCGATTCTTCTGTACATTGAGAAATGTCAACAATATTGCTCCAGATATTTTCTACACTTGATACCACTGTCCTGTGTAATACTGTCTGTACAGCGAAAAACTGTCAACAAGTGCTGACCTAGATACAGCATCCTATCGGTAATACAGGTCAAGCTGTCCTACTGGTGTTGATGTGTTCAAACAAATGTTCTTTCAGCTGTAAACTGTGATTCTCAACACAAAACTGCGTAAGCTGGACCCAGGAATCTGGCTCGCCACTGTAAAGACGTTATTTCTTACTACACCTGTAGTACACCACTGTAAAGTATCAGTCTGTCTGCTCTGTAAGGAAGAGTGGTGTGTTGTTGAGATCAGGCATGCTCCAGTCTACCCAGCTGTAAATGGGTAACTCACCCTAGTCCTGAGTTAGGGAAGGCAAAGGCTCCAGGGGAAGCAGGCCCTAAACTTGGTCACTTCAGCCGACGCAGGATGGTGTATGTATGAAGTAGTAGTGTAGAGTGTGATTACCGCGAATGGTGTACTGTTCGTGTGCTGACCAATATAATCACTCATACACATGTGTCTACAAGGCACCAATGCAGACTGCTGGAATCTTAGTTTACTCAATTTATTCAGACGTACACACTGGGACATACGAGTACATCAGGCTTTGTTGACATAACAATTTGTAGGTATACATAGCAGATCTGAAGTCATGACACATGCAGAAATAATGGGTAGTACATCAAAGTTCAATGTCATGATACATCATCTTATGAAACCACGAAAAGGGGGTTTCTAGCAGGATTGAGATCTCTCTGTCACTGTCCGATAATAAGATAAATAATCTGTTCTCTTGGCAGTGATCAAAACAGACGATGACCGAAATCCAACATGGCTACCTTCCTGAGTTGTCGTTCACTCATTCATAGGAAGAATATCAGCCAAAGTTAATTTACAATGGATATATAAAGGATTTCATGAATGGTTCCATGCAGCACTACGGTGATCAGGTTAGTTCACGTAGCCATAACCGCTGCAGGAAAATCTGTCATCTTCGTCGATACAAAACACGACACTAGCATATCGAAGCACCCAAAAGTCAAGCTAGGCCTAACCGACGAGAGATCATCAAAAATACGAGCTGGGTTACCTGGAGTCCGAATCATCTATATACTGACATAAGGAGAGTCTCTAACACAAACTATCGTAGAGACACTATCTCCTCCAGAAGAAAAAAAACCACTTCGTAAGACATTTTTTCTTGACGAAGGGACCAGCTCTTGAAAAACGTACCCCGCCATTCTTAGCAGTACATCGGAACTCATCACGACTTGTTAAGACAACTCATACTTCCGCTAACAAGAATCTAGTCCCTCATACCCATCCAAAATATACAATATAGGACTGATTCTACTTGTACTAATAATATGTAATACATATGAATTCAGGCCATAAACACAATAAGCAAATTAATATATTTTCTGGCCCTAAAATTAAGTACAAACGCAAGCGTACTATTCTTGCGCTGGATCGATATCCAGACCGATTACTCCTATAATCAAAAGTGTGAATCAAACATGGATTATCTCGCTTTTACAATAAACAGCATTTTCATACACAGATGGATGCATGACTATATTTTTCCCATATTAAATAACCATATCGATTTTTTTGTAATATGTGCGTCAAAAATATGCACGCAACAGTGATGCGCCAGACAACAGAGGGCAGTCCAAGAGGAATAAGATGGACTACATTTTCTACACTGGAAGATCTGGAATATGCAGATGACATTGCACTACTATCACATTCACATCAACACATCCAGGAAAAAAATGGATAGACTATAAGTATAGCCAGCAGGTGGGCTTGAACATCAATCTAAAGAAGTCAGAGGTCATGACGCTCAATGTGAGCAACCCTGAGCCCATATCAGTAAAGAATCAGCAACTGGAACAGACAGACATCTTCACATACCTAGGATGCATAGTAACACCAGATGGCGGAGCAAGCAAAGACATCAACAACAGAATGAACAAAGCAAGAACAGCCTTTTTTAGTCTAAACAACATCTGGAAGTCCTCTCAGTACAGCACAAGCACTAAATTAAGATTATATCAGAGCTGTGTGCTTTCTGTGCTTCTCTATGGTGTGGAATGCTGGAGACTAACAGAGAAGGAAATGTCGAAATTGTCGTCTTTTCACACAATATGCCTAAGAAAATTCACCGAATCTTTTGGCCGAATACCATCACCAACCAAGATCTGCTTACTCGGAGCAAGCAAGAGGACATGCACACCATCATAGCTGGCAGACGCTGGAGCTGGGTTGGCCATGCCCTCAGAAGAGACCCCGATGCCATCACAAGAACAGCTATGCTATGGACCCCTGAAGGAAAATGAAGAAGAGGCAGACCAAAAACAACTTGGCGGAGGACTGTGGAGGCTGAGATGCAAAGAATGAACCAGAGTTGGGGCACTGTACGAAGGATGGCCACCGACCGAGCATAGTGGAATCAATTTGTTGTTGCCCTACAAGGCGTGATGGCCACTGACTGCTTTGACGGTCGGCAGTTAAGGATCAAAGAAGACTCCCCTACTGAGTACACAACAATTAAATGCCCAATAAAATAACGTACACACAATTAAATGCCCAATAAAATAACGTACACACAATTAAATGCCCAATAAAATAACGTACACACAATTAAATGCCCAATAAAATAACGTATACACAATACACTATCGTATTTTACACTGCAAATATTATAATCGAATCGAGGTTACCTATATATATCAAACCTCACAATTACAGTATTGATATAGCCTAAGGACTTAACCTAATACAATTAATTTCACAAACCCGTTACACACATGATAGATATTGCTACTCGTCACAGAAAGTTATAAGCACACTTACAGTTCTATTTTAAGATGGCACTTTCGTTTATAAAATTTAATTAACTCCCCCGAAGAAAACTTTACTTAATCGGGCTAAGAACTATTATAAACGAACTATCTTCTACACTAATTAAATTTATGGACATACCCAATTACCGCGTTAAAATTTGAAAACCAGAGAGAGCGATAATGGCTACAACGCTGGTATATATAAAAAATAAACGACACTAAAACCCAAGCCATACGTCATCACGTGGCTTCCCTCTTAAACCAATAATCTTGCCGGAATTTGTTAAAACTTGACCCCGGCCAATCATATCGAAAAATAATACATGACATGTTTATTCTGATCGCGCGCATCTTTCTTGCGTCACGTTATTTAATGTTACTACCGTTGGTGTGAGCAAAATCAACTTTGATTTGTTCCAACGTAAGTCCGACGTACCTGGGTAGTGTTTTCCCCCCATCCCTCGTTTAAACGGGTGGGTGTTTTCATAACGTTGGAAAATTTACCCAACCTAATAATAACGGCACGCTCACTGCTTACTAAATAAAATGAACGCGATTATATTACAAAGAAAAGCCTACGTGATCGCAATTACTTTTTGAGAAAAGAAAACTGGTGACAAATCTTAAAATTAAAACCCACCGTAATTCCTCTAAATGGCACTCAAAAATTACATAGAGAAAAAGATAATTACATAGAGAAACGAATGGGGCTATTGAAAAATAAAATTACAGTACTGCATCACAATGATGATTTCTGTAGCAATTAGTTTTATGTGATGAGGTTGTCAGCCTCATGCTCAACCTCATATTAGTCGTTTGTCTTTTATAATGAATATAAAAGATTAATCAGTATTTATTTAAGACAATTTGTTAGATGTTGTCTTTAAAGTGACATTTTGGCAAGAGGTTTGTGTCAAACTTTCACCACAAGTAACAAGCTTGGTCTGTCTACAGCTGAACATGATGTCTGAATGTTTTGTAACTGATGATGATCTTGAGATGAGTGATGACAACACTCTGGAAGATTCCAGTGATGTGCTGCGTAGGAAAAAAAGAAAGAGAAGTGGCTCACTCACCGGTACAGTTTTGTTTAGTTACGGGCCTCTGTTTGTGAGTTTTGTTTTGTTATGCACCTGTGTTTGTGAGTTTTGTTTTGTTATGCACCTGTGTTTGTGAGTTTTGTTTGTTATGCACCCGTATATGAGAGTTTTGTTTAGTTATGCACCTGTGTTTGTGAGTTTTGTTTTGTTATGCACCTGTGTTTGTGAGTTTTGTTTTGTTATGCACCTGTGTTTGTGAGTTTTGTTTGTTATGCACCCGTATATGAGAGTTTTGTTTAGTTATGCACCTGTGTTTGTGAGTTTTGTTTTGTTACGCGCATGGGCTTTTTTATTTTTGTTATGCACCCGAGTTTGTAAGTTTTGTTTAGTTACGGGCCTATGTTTGTGAGTTCTGTTTTATGCACCCATGTGTGAGTTTTGTTTTATTATGCAACCGTATTTGTGAGTTATGCATCAATGTTTGTGAATTTTGTTTTAACATGTGCCAATTTTTTTGCATTTGTTTTGTTATGCACTTGTGTTAGTGCATTTTAGTTTATTATACCACATAAATATATACACAGTAGCAAAACAAAAAGTATGCATTATGTGATATGACTCCATGAAGATGCACAAAGAAAATATATATTGTAGTAAATCATCATAGCTGTATGTTTCATACTGCAGCCCATTGTAAGACTGTTAATACATGTGTTTTGGTGACTGCAGCTCAGGAGCTGTGGTGTTGATTCATTTGCATATATAGTTAGTGTTATTCTTAGTTGTTTGTACCTCTTTAACCATCAAGCCAATGTCATTGTAACCCGACTGGTGGTTGAGTGTAGTCAGAGATTAGTGACATTTATAATTTATTAGTTTTACAGGAAAGCAAAGAAAGTCGTTATCAGTAACGAAATCACTTACTACTTACTTAGTCGTTCCCCTTCTACCGTGAGGTGTAGAGATTTGGAAGAGAGAGCGCCAGACTATCCTATCGGCTGTCTTTCCTCCTGGCCTGGTTCCATTCTAGTCCTCGGTCCTTCAAAGATTGTCTAATGTTGTCCTCCCAGCGGACTCTGGGTCGTCCTCGAAATCACACAACATTTAATAAAGTCTCCCAGGTTAAAAGAAATATATAGCGAACAGTACAGTCAGCTGGACAAAGAAGTAAAACGTCAAAACCCGAGCCAACAAAAGGAAATTCCTAGACCATCTGGGAGACAAGCAGAAGAGGCAGCACTGAGAAATGAACAAAGCACAGTTTATAAAATAACTAAAACTATCAGCAGAAAACGAGGTGCAAACAATATAACTTTAGTAAGAGACAAGCAAGGAAATCTCATCACCACAGCACAGGGGCAGGAAACAATATGGGCAGAGACTTCAGAGAAACATTGAATAAGGAACCACCAGAGACACAGCTGAATGTTCCAGAGGCTGAAAGTGACCTAGACATAAATACAGATATTCCACAAAGAGAAGAAATCATCACAGCTATCAAAGGGTTAAAGAATGGAAAAGCACCTGGTCACGACAATCTAAATGCTGAGTTATTCAAGGCAGACCCTGTACTAGCAGCAAAACTATTAGAGCCACTATTTGCACAAGTCTGGAAAACAGACAACACCAACAGGGTGGAGGAAAGGAATAATTGTCAAATTGCCCAAGAAGGGCAACTTGCAGACTGCAACAACTGGAGAGGAATTACTCTCCTCTCAGTTCCCAGTAAAATGTTAGGCAGGATAATTATCCAGAGAATTTCAAAAGCAGTAGACCATAAACTGAGGAAAGAACAAGCGGGATTCAGAAAGAACAGAAGATGTGCAGATCATATATTCACCCTCAGGAACATTATAGAGCAATGCTCAGAATAGCAGAGACAGCTATACATTAACTTTGTTGATTTTGAAAAGGCCTCTATTCTAACTTTACATACAGTGTTGGGATGAGTAACCTAGCTTTCGAGGTGAAGACAGGAGTATGACGGATGCCCCTTATCAACAACTTTATTTTTGACAGTCATAGACTGGGTGATGCGTCAAACAACAGAGGGCAGTCCAAGAGGAATTAGATGGACAACAATTTCTACACTGCAGGACCTGGAATATGCAGATGACATTGCACTTCTTGCACATTCACATCAGCATATACAAGAAAAAACCGATAGACTGCATATGTATAGCCAGCAGGTGGGTCTGAACATCAATCTGAAGAAGACAGGAGGTCATGACACTCAATGTGGACAATCCTGAGCCAGTAAACAATAAGGAACCAGAAGCTAGAACAGACAGGCACATTTACATACTTAGGATGCATAGTAACACCAGACGGAGGAACAAGCAAGGACATCAACAACAGAATGAATAAAGTGAGAACAGCCTTTGCTAGTCTCAACAACATCTGGAGGTCTTCCCAGTACAGCACAAACACCAAATTAAGATTATATGAGAGCTGTGTGCTTTCTGTGCTTCTCTATGGTGCGGAATGCTGGAGAGTAAAGGAAATGTAGAAACTGTCCTCTTTCCACACAATATGCCTAAGGAAAATTCACCAAATCTTTTGGCCGAATACCATCACCAACTAAGAACTACTTATTCAGAGTAACCAAGAGGACATGCACAACATCATAGCTGGAGTTGGGTTGGCCACGTCCTCAGAAAGGACCCTGATGCCATTACAAGAACAGCAAAGCTGTGGACCCCCAAAGGAAAGTGAAAGAGAGGCCGACCAAAAACAACTTGGCAGAGAAATGTGGAGGCTGAGATGCAAAGAATGAACCAGAGTTTGGGGCACTGTATGAAGGATGGCCGCCGACTGAACAAAGTGGAAGCAGTTTGTTGCTGCCCTACAAGACGCCACCAGGCGTGATGGCCACTGACTGCTTTGACAGTCTGCGGCTAAGGATCAGAGAAGAAGTAGTTTTACTATAAGAATTCATTTATTATTTTAACGAAAACCTGTTTGAGAAAATAGTACATACATTACAAAGCAAACTGTTTACAGGGGCACATAAGGAAGGGAAACCCAAGGCCTGTAAGCAGTAAATTAATATGAAACAAATATAAAGGTATGTTATCAGGCACTCGTAGGAAGTTGAGCAGTACTAAAGGAAACATCACAGAATATTACTATTATGTATATTGGCTACACTTGCTTCAATGCTTCACTCCTACCCCTTCCTTCCTTTTTAAAAAAGTAAGAAATAAAAACCTGTAATAAAAAAGGACTGATATGCATCAAGTGAAGAACTCTATAAAAGAGCATCAGGTAAATCCTTGAATTTCAGGTTTGGTTAGTTCCATCGCCCATGGCATCGCCAAGTTACGACGTAGCACAGATGGCAAGAGTATCAGCATGTCATCAAACAGTACCTGCAGGGGAGAAATGTCGCTTGCCTCAAATGATTCCACGAACCAGACTCTGGATATGTTGGATAACAGTGTAACTCCCTGCGTCATGAGGAAGAGACTAAATGTTACAGATAGTGTACCCTTTTCAGCTTCCAAAAAGTAAGTGAGAGAAAGATATTTGTTGTTGTTGTTTAAGCCTATCATGATTCAAAACCAGTTGCTTATTTGATTTACCCATGTTCCTATTTTATACACCAAACCTATGTTTTCATCAAACTGTCCTATATAATTTTTCTTCTGTTGTTATTGTTGCTAGGATTTTTGCATTGGTCTACAGAGGTATAAATGGGAACATGGATGCTTTTGAGCTTGGGAAGGCAAAGGCAATGAGGAAGGGAACCAGTCACTACACCTCATAAAGCTGAGACCTATTATAGTGAAGTCTTTAACACTTTGCTCCCATACAGATATATCTGCTTTGAGAATATCTTTACTACAGTTTACAAGGCCCTATTGATCTCTTCTGTTATTGTGAACGTTTTCACATAGCCTCTATTATGTTTTTGTTACTGGTTTTATTTAGGTCGCCTCGGAGATTACAATGTTGTCATGGTTTTCTTCAGCTTCTGATTTTACTGGGGCTTCTCTCATTTCTTATTTTCAGGACTTCAAAATATGTTTTTGGTTCTGCTGTGATTAAGATTTTGTGCTAGTCTTTTATTTTTTTATAATCCTTGTCAAACGCATCAACAAAATATTTGTATCTGACCAAAAAAAACAAAAAACTTCATTTACATTAGTTGCATCAAATTTCAGTGAAGAAAAACAGAAATGAAGTTATTTGATTGATTAATCTTATGTTTTCTCAACAGACAAGCCATCTTGGGTAACCTGCCTCAGAGGTCAGCATTGGCGTCAACTCCATTCACTCCTGCTTCAACTGTCAAGAGGGGACAACAGCATTATTATGGCAGTAAGCAATATGGGCTGGGGTGGTCAAAAATAAAGTTTAGGAGAGGCACATCTTATTCAACCTAGTCGGTTATATTAGGGCACATGTCCAAATATAATAGACCTTTAGGTCTGATAACATTGGGTGGTCAGAAGTTTTAAGTCAACTATATGGGTTTTCTACAGGGTTACTTTTTTTTATTTTTGTGTGTTTAAAAAAAGAAATATTTATATCTTTACCTATATCCACTGGATATACATGAAACAGGTGTCAACACACAGGAGCTATAACCGCCATTTGACAAATACATTTTATTTTTTAAATTCCCATAAAAAGAAAGAACAGAATCTAAAATGGTCAATAGGCTGGCAATACAAGGCACACTTATTTGTGGTCCCTGTTTCTTTCACATTATTGTAAAGTTATTTGTTGTATTTCTTACCTCTGCCAGTGTTTCATTATTACATGCCATTTGGGATTTATAACACTGACTGCTTTGACAGTCGGCATCTCAGGATCAAAGAAGAGAAGAGACAAGGGACAGGAAAAATTGCTGTCTGCTATAAAATCATTTGTTGAGCTGTAGCACTAATGTGACACAGCTTTTTATGTAAAAAAGTCATTTAGTCGTTATTTTGCCCTTGTTTCATGTAAAATAGTTAGATGGGAATGAAGAAATAGCAATTTAAAGAGTGACTTTTCATTCGTACAGTATATGGATCATTCTCAAAACACTGAGAATTTTGACAGTAACTTTTAACCTCCTTTGACGTTATTTAAACAGACCCAAAAAATTGTAATGCTAAGTAATTTAAATGTTAGGGTGTTGTGCTAACTGCTTATGTAAACATAAATGTGCTCTGACAATGATGGCACAGGACAGGAAGACTGTGGCATGAGTTGTTGAAGGCCTGTGCTCATTGGGAAGGTGAACGGGGATGATGATGATGTTTAATTGATATATGTGTGTGGGCTGAGTATGTGTGACCATTTGATACATGTGTGACCATTTGATTGATACATGTGTGTGGGCTGAGTATGTGTGACCATTTGATTGATATATATGTGTGTGTGGGCTGAGTGTGTGTGACCATTTGATTGATACATGTGTGTGGGCTGAGTGTGTGTGACCATTTGATTGATACATGTGTGTGGGCTGAGTGTGTGTGACCATTTGATTGATACATGTGTGTGGGCTGAGTGTGTGTGACCATTTGATTGAGACAAGTGTGTGGGCTGAGTATGTGTGACTTTGATTGATACATGTGTGTGGGCTGAGTATGTGTGACCATTTGATTGATACATGTGTGTGGGCTGAGTATGTGTGACCATTTGATTGATACATGTGTGTGGGCTGAGTATGTGTGACCATTTGACATATTTGTGTTGGTTGAGTATGTATGACCAACTTGTTATCTGTGCACAGATGCTGTCAAAACAGTCAGCCTCAATTCTACAACACCAGCTCAAGGCTCCAAGACTTCTCGTAAAAAACTCAACCTGTTTAGCTCGCCCAACGCTAGTAATAAAAAGGTCAAAAGGTGAGTTTTGGTCACAACAGTTTCCTTGTCCATGTAAGGGCAAAGATTATTTCTGAAGTGATTTTATTCTTTTATCTATAGTCTATGCTTGTGTTTGTAATCCCTTTCATTCATTCATAACCCTGAATAAATGTAATCCCTTTACAACTATATTGGGGGTGTTGGGAAGTCAGGTATTGGTAGTACCTCTGGTGAAGGAGCTGTCATGCCCTTTTCAGGGCAGCTCAGCCACCTTTGGTCCAAACCTGGCATCCAGCTCTCACCTGTGGCTCCTCGTAGCTGTCAGCATGCGACAGCGGCCACCCCCGGACAACGGCTTTGACAGGCCGGCTAAACTAGGTGAGGGTAGCCGAATGGTTATAAACCTTCGGTGAGTTAGGGTCTGCCTACCCATGCATGCGAAGACTGGATTCGATAGACTGCGCGGAAGAAACCACCTGTTGGTTCAACGGGCATGACGGCGATTACCAGCAACGCGCTGTGGAGCGTAAGGAGCACGGCGAGGCACATAGAAAGCCCTGGTCATCCACTGCACCTGACTTCATCTCCAGTCGTCTTGACTTGTCTTGCCACTGGATTGAGATGGACCCAGGCGAGAGAGTGAGGTCGACGAATTGCGCAACTCTTCCTCACTTTAATCCAAATCACCGCGCAAGTCACTCTTTCATCCAGAGCTGGTATCCCTAGTATTGATACTATTCTGATGCAGTCACAAATTCGCTGGGCAGGTCATGTAGTCCGCATGCCAGACCATCGACTGCCAAAGATACTCTTTTATGGTGAGATGCAGAAGGGTAAACGCTCCCATGGTGGCCAAAAGAAGCGCTTCAAAGACACGTTAAAGACGTCATTAAAAACCTTTGACATAAACCCAGACACATGGGAAGCTGCTGCGCAAGACTGAACTGCTTGGCGCACATCTCTTCGTAAAGGTGCAGCAGCATGTGAATCATCCAGAAGAGCAGCAGCGGAACAGCGGAGACAAGCTAGAAAGGACCGTGAAATAAAACCTTCACATGAAGCAAACATTCCCTGCCCACACTGTCCAAGATCTTTCCAGGCCCGCATCGGGCTCTTCAGTCACCTTCGTACCCATAGACTAACCTAACATATTCTTAAATAATTGGATGAACAGAGTGGTCTTCATCACCCGTGATGGACGAACAACCATATTATTGTTCATTATGTGTAACTTGAGCTTCCTAAGGAGCATATGTGTTCAACACATATGGGGTGTTGGGAAGTCAGGTATTGGTAGTACCTCTGGTGAAGGAGCTGTCATGCCCTTTTCAGGGCAGCTCGGCCACCTTTGGTCCAAACCTGGCATCCAGCTCTCACCTGTGGCTCCTCGTAGCTGTCAGCATGCGACAGCGGCCACCCCCTGGGCAACGGCTTTGACAGGCTGGCTAAACTAGGTGAGGGTAGCCGAATGGTTATAAACCTTCGGTGAGTTAGGGTCTGCCTACCCATGCATGCGAAGACTGGATTCGATAGACTGCGCGGAAGAAACCATCTGTTGGTTCAACGGGCATGACGGCGATTACCAGCAACGCGCTGTGGAGCGTAAGGAGCACGGCGAGGCACGTAGAAAGCCCTGGTCATCCACTGCACCTGACTTCATCTCCAGTCGTCTTGACTTGTCTTGCCACTGGAATGAGATGGACCCAGGCGAGAGAGTGAGGTCGACGAATTGCGCAACTCTTCCTCACTTTAATCCAAATCACCGCGCAAGTCACTCTTTCATCCATTCATCCATCCACTCACAACAAGTCCTGTGGCGATGGGCGAAGCGACAGGCGTGGGTACGCTGGCAGTCGTAGTCGCAGACCTACACATTGGCGGCTCAGGCCATATGGTCGTCTTCCACTGATCGGAGCAGCAGTGGGATTCGGCAGCCCCCTGAGTGTCTGAGCAGCCCTCTTTAGGAAAACACTGCTCACTTCCATGGCATGAGGAAGGGGCTAGAAAAGGTGCCCTAAACATTGCCTGCTCCACCATTACCTAACCAGCTTAACCGCGGTTGGTGGGTACCCTACTTCGGCGGGCGACATATAAGAAAAAGAAAGGACAGATTTTTCCCCCTCATTCTAGGCGCATGGAATGTGCGCACTCTCCTTGACAAAGACTTTAACGCAAACAGACCTGAGAGACGAACTGCCCTGATTGGGAGAGAACTGGCCAAATGACCGACTGATGACGGTCAAGATCCCCCTGTTTTATGGAAGAAAACATGCCACCATCATTAGCGCGTATGCACCAACTATGACAAACCAGGATGACGTCAAGGATAAGTTTTACGAAGAACTACATGCAGTCATTGCATCAGTTTCTAAAGCAGATAAGCTCATCATTCTTGGTGACTTTAATGCAAGAGTAGGCTCAGATAACATCTCCTGGAATGGCACTATTGGAAGGTACGGCGTGGGTCGCTGTAACAGCAATGGACTTCTTCTCCTCCAGACTTGCACAGAACATGACCTCCTTATCACCAACACCATTTTTCGACTTCCTACCCGCAACAGGACCTCCTGGATGCACCCTCGCTCAAAGCATTGGCACTTAATTGACTATGTAATTGTTAGGAAGAAGGACAGGCAAGATGTCCGGGTGACCAAGTCCATGTGTGGTGCCGAATGTTGGACTGTTCATCGCCTCATTGTATCTAAACTTAAAATCCGTATCCAACCAGCCAGGTGCCCTCAGGGGAAGAAAACTCAAAAGAGGCTGGATGTCACCAAACTAAAGAAGACAAAAATCAAACAGTCATTTACTGACACCTTAGAAGACCATCTCAAATCTATCTCGCTAGACAGCCAAAGTGTGGAAACAAATTGGGCAGCCCTAAGTGAGCAGATCTACAACACTGCTACAGAGGTCCTGGGTCCTTCCATCAAGAAACAAAACGACTGGTTTGATGAGAACTCAGATGATATAAAGCAGATGTTGGCTGAGAAACACCATCTCCATAAAGCATATTTAAATGATCCAAAATCTACATCCAAGAAAGACGCTTTCAACAACATGCGTAGAATCATCCAACATAAACTGCGCCAGATGCGGGATTCATGGCTGAGTAATAAAGCAGATGAGCTCCAAGGCTTTGCTGACAGCCATGACTTGAAAACTTTTTACCTTGCACTCAAAGCGGTCTATGGTCCAACATCATCAGGATCATTTCCCCTCCTTAATGCAGATGGAAAAACACTAATTACAGACAAGGAAAAAATGCTCCAATGCTGGGCTGAACATTTTAATAATGTTCTGAACCAGCCATCATCTATTAACGACGAAGCCATCATCCGCCTGCCCCAAATTCCTATAAATGAAGCATTAGATGATGTACCAACTCTGGAGGAAACTAAAAAAGCGATTTGTCTAGTGGAAAGGCCCCTGGCTCCGATTCAATTCCTGTTGAGGTTTATAAAGATGGCGGTGCAGTTCTGATAGAGAAACTTCACATGATCTTCCAGCAAATGTGGCAGAGTGAAACCATCCCACACGATCTCAAAGATGCGTCAGTTATACATCTAAATAAACGTAAAGGTAATCGCCAAGACTGTAACAATCATCGAGGCATCTCTCTTTTATCAATCGCTGGGAAGATATTCGCCAGAATCCTTTTGAATCGCCTTACGGCTCATCTTGACAAAGGTCTTTTACCTGAAAGTCAGTGTGGATTCCGGAAAGAATGTGGAACCACAGATATGGTGTTCGCTGCAAGACAGCTACAAGAAAAATGCCAAGAACAGCACTGTGACCTGTACACAGCTTTCATCGACTTGACAAAGGCGTTCGACACGGTCAGTAGAGAGGGTCTATGGAAGATCATGGCAAAATACGGCTGCCCAAAGAAATTTATCACAATAGTGCAGCAACTGCATGATGGAATGCAGGCTAGAGTTCAGGAAAACGGTGAGCTATCAGAGCCTTTCCCTGTCTCAAATGGAGTTAAACAAGGGTGCGTACTTGCACCGACTCTGTTCAGTATCATGTTTTCTGCTATGCTGACTGATGCTTTTAGAGACAGGGACACAGGAATCGACATTAGTTATCGTATTGATGGAAAATTGTTTAACCTTAGGAGGCTTCAAGCAAAAACCAAGGTCAAATCACACACCATCAGAGATCTTCTGTTTGCCGATGATTGTGCCCTCAATGCTGGCTCAGAGGCTGATCTGCAGCATAGTGTGGATAGATTCTCCGAAGCCTGCGCCAACTTTGGGCTTACCATAACACGAAGAAAACAGAAATCATGTACCAACCAGCTCCTGGCACAGTTTATACTGAGCCAATCATCAAGGTTAATGGTGAGAAACTGAATGTTGTGAACAGATTCACATACCTTGGTAGCACATTATCCCAGAACATTGTCATTGATGATGAGGTGAACACCAGGATCTCCAAAGCCAGCAGCACATTTGGCAGACTATACACCAACGTGTGGCATCGAAGTGGCATTAGTCTACAGACAAAGCTGAAGGTGTACAGAGCTGCGGTGCTTCCAGTGCTGCTATATGCATGTGAAACATGGACTGTATACAGGCGCCACGTAAAGAAGCTAAACCACTTCCATACAGTCTGTCTCAGGAAGATAATGAACATCAAATGGCAAGACAAGATCCCAGATACCGCCGTTCTTCACAGAGCTGGTATCCCTAGTATTGATACTATTCTGATGCAGTCACAGATTCGCTGGGCAGGTCATGTAGTCCGCATGCCAGACCATCGACTGCCAAAGATACTCTTTCATGGTGAGATGCAGAAGGGTAAACGCTCCCATGGTGGCCAAAAGAAGCGCTTCAAAGACACGTTAAAGACGTCATTGAAAACCTTTGACATAAACCCAGACACATGGGAAGCTGCTGCGCAAGACCGAACTGCTTGGCGCACATCTCTTCGTAAAGGTGCAGCGGCATGCGAATCATCCAGAAGAGCAGCAGCGGAACAGCAGCGGAGAGCGGAACAGCGGAGACAAGCTAGAAAGGACCGTGAAATAAAACCTTCACATGAAGCAAACATTCCCTGCCCACACTGTCCGAGATCTTTCCAGGCCCGCATCGGGCTCATCAGTCACCTTCGTACCCATAGACTAACCTAACATATTCCTAAATAATTGGATGAACAGAGTGGTCTTCATCACCCGTGATGGACGAACAACATGTGTTCAACAAATTCACGCCAGGTCCTTTCATATCTTTTTTATCCCTTTCATTTCTGTCTTCCATTCTCTTCATATATTTTTTGGTCTACCTCATCCTCCCTTATCCTGGGGATTCCAGAATAAGCAGTGCCTTGTAATGCTGTCAGCACGTTTCCTTCTTATTCATTGCCAGCATCTTCTTCTGATCTCTTGTTCCACTGATACTTGACTGGTTTTTGTCATCAGTTCTATACCGTTTCATTCCTAATCTACACAAGTCCCAATTTAGGAAAGTCTGAAAATTTTTGAATGTTATTAAGTTCTTTACGTGCAAGTACTTTACAAGTTTTGTTTTAGTTTTTGTAGAGAAAGTTGAGGGGAACTGCTGTAAGACGTGGGGTACAATGGATGGGTGTGAAAAAAAATCGAAAAAAGGTGATTCGTCTTACGAGGACAAAGGACAAAGAAAATAGCCAATGTTACGGCCACAAGGCCTTCGTCAGGGAAAGGAAAGAAAGTGAAGACTAGATAGGACAAATAAGAACCTAAATAAATATAAAAATTAAACCTAGGTACTTCCCTGGAGGCATCAAAGTCCTAACACTTTTGCTGCCCGCGAATGGACGAGCGTGCCTGGAAAAGGAAATGACCACCGGATGTACACAATACATACTAAGAAACTAAAAAACGAAACTGAACAATAAACTACCCAAACGTAATATTAGTGGGGACTAGAAATAGAAGAGGACAGTATGAGTTGGAGATAAATAAACATAAAATAAAAAATCAAGACATATTAAAAACAGTGTATTATATATTCATACATATTATTAGAGGGTGGCAGAAAAATAGGATAAGAGTGGAAAGAGTCAAAATAGAACACGAGAGGAAAGAGTGACCTCAGACAATGGAGTGTAGAGTGTTAAGACCAGCTGGATTTAGACACCCCATGCGGTGGATAAGACTGTTCTCAAGCTGTTCTCGGCTAGCAGTGTCAGAGGAGCAGGATCTGATCACCGTGACCTGGATGTCGATGGGACCACAGTGGTTAGGACCATTAAAGTGTATGGCAACTGCTGTGGATTTTTGCTGAGGGATGTTATTCAAGTGCTGGCTGACTCTGTCCTCAAGTTGTTTGCCTGTTTGGCCAATATAGGTTTTGCAGCAACGTTTACATATGATCGCGTAAATGACATTGCGCGACTCACACGTGAAGCTACTGGTGATGGTGTACATAGCCTCAGGAAAAGACACCTTGTGTGTTGAGATTACATACTTGCACGTGTTGCATCGTGTCCGACCACAGGGTAGTGTGCCAAAGTGAGTGGTATTCTCCTTTAGGAGACGGCTGTGAACAAGAAGATCCTTCAGGTTCTTGTCGCGTCTATATGCCACCAAAGGTGCTTCACCGAATACTTCTTGGGTCACAGACTCTGCTTGGAGGATATAATATCAAGAAAGTTGACAGATACTGTGGAGATGAGGGAGGTGAACTTGATAGTGGGGTGGAAGTGGTTGACAAAGTCGATGAAGCGGGATAAATCAGCCTCGGACATATCTGTGAAACTTAT
Organism: Oreohelix idahoensis; assembly: GCA_024509875.1. Lineage (NCBI taxonomy): Eukaryota > Metazoa > Mollusca > Gastropoda > Stylommatophora > Oreohelicidae > Oreohelix > Oreohelix idahoensis. The sequence goes on from JAMPIV010015175.1 coordinate 453,556, forward strand.
GCCATCATCGATATATCTGCGGTAAAACCCGGGGAAAGGACCGGAGTATTGTTGCCATATCTGGGGCAAAGTCTTTTACAGACAGGGGGTATGATGTGTTGGTGTTGTGGGTAGTGGGTTTCCCCCCTTGCTTCACCCTATGCCTAGTGAATTCTTGTTCCACAAAGGAGCGACCATTGCGGTGTAGGTCTCTTGGCCTAGCAAAACCTCTCATACCCCAAGATCGTTGTGCGTGGTGAAGAGCCACACCCTCGAGGTAGTCCTGGTAACTGAGGGTGCGAATCCTCAGGCTAAACACAACGGATCTAGATGAGCAAACCTCGATAATAAAACAGGTGCACTACACCGTACACGCCCTCTGTGGGTGGGAAGGAGCCAGATGGATACTGAACAGGTCTTGGGAGTGGGAACGAGTGTGGACTGCTCCTTGAAGATCGGAACCCATCGTACAGGCACAGAGACTCAGGACGTGACGATCCTATTGTCTTCAACTCTTGGTCACATGCCTAGAGCCTCGGAGAACTCGGCGTAACCAGCAGACAATTTGGTGGCGGGGAAAGAGCACTGTGAGCCCTACCTTGGCTACGTATCACAAGGAGATGCAGAAACACCCCCTTTATCTCCCCCAGAGCTGGCACAGTACACTTCTGGCTCCTACCCGGGGCGGTAGGAAATCCACAGGCACCCCAGCATCACAATGCCATGAAGATGACAAAGTTGGAATTTACTAACTCAAACCTGGCAGAGCAAGTCCTCCATCAGATGCGGCCGATGCTGGGCCCACTGGCGCGTGGACACGTCCCGATCCCCATCGAGACTTGCCCGGGGAGCCCACCCCGGCTCAAAAAAGCAGAGAAGGCCACTCTCCAAACCTCCGGACCGTTGCCTCAATTGGCTGTGTGCGGTGTACCCGGAAATGGGGCCTCCCAGTACTGAGGCACAGTTAAGTCCCCGATGTCACTTATCGGTGCAGAGTTGAGAGAGATGGCTGAGCATCACAATCCCCCCTGTATTGCAGCATGATGAGAACCCAGCATTGCACACTGAGCTTGGGGGGATCACTTGGGCACCAGACTTAATACTGGCTCTTGACTGGATGGCCGCATGCAGGAGATTTCTACAATGGAGAGATGGCAGGTGGTGGGTATCTGGAAGTGGCTCTGTGCAGGACGTGAGGATTCCTTGGGAGAGCCCAGAACCAGAGCACAGCATTGTGCAAGCTCTGCATAGTTGGAGAGCCCCCCTGGATGACGGGGAATGCACAGTGTGCCACCCCACCTATCCCCAACTGCTAACTTAGAACCAGAAGTGGGGTCCTCTGTATGTGTGCCAGGCCAGGATAAAATGCCTGGGAAAGAGACTGGAGCTCAGAACTCCCTAACTCAAAGTTGCAGGATGGCAGAAAAGCCACGGGAAAGACGGGTCTATTTTAAAGATAACGCAACCATATTTTCACCATACGAGCTTGGACGCCGCCTTGGTAAACATGGTCAGCGCAGAGCAGTGACACCCCCAGGCTGCTTGCGAATAGTCTACTACTGGGAACATAAACAGATTAGGGATGAGCCCACTCTTCCGTTGAAGAGGTGCACCGGAAACCACAGTATCACGCAACTCGCTTTTTTTTTATGGATGAGTACACTGTCAAATAAATCTCATACTGGTGCTCGCCCTGTGGAGCTCCACCAGGCAGGTGCAGTGCCGGGCTCTGAGCCTCGACAGAGCCCACCCTCAGCTACTGGAGGACCCTCTAGACCGTCTTGTGGAGTCAGCAGACGGCGGAGGAGAACTACTGACCGAAACAAAACAGAAAAAGAGAAACCCAGAGTGCCACTTGTCATGATGCACTGGAATGCAGAGGGAGTGAACAGCAAGCAGGCTGGATACAGCAAAAAGACAGAGCTGGAAAACATCTTCTTTGAGAAGCAAGTCAGTGTTTGCTGTATCCAAGAGACTCACTTGAAAGCAGATCAAACCTTTAAAATAAGGGGATATCAATGCTTCAGATCCGACAGACAAGATAGACGAAAAGGAGGAGTACTTACTCTTGTAAGGAATAACATTCATGCACACTGTGGTAAAGTGGGATGAAATAAATATTTATAGGGGACTTAGTGTACTGACTGAGATCAGCTGTGAAGGTATCTGTATCTAATAAGTGTGGTGTATTACAGATAACCTTACTTGCTACCACATTTATACCTCAGTCAGGCTTATTCTGGAATATTGTGATGACTACGTTGAATGTCTAGAGTTATGATAATGATGAAGTGTATGTTCACAACAACCAACCAACAGATAAACAATTTAATTTAATTCACAATACTTTACAACACTGTGACACTCACATACATATAACACTCTATAAGACTATCTTAATAAGTCCAGGGTAACTTTTAAAAATATGTATTAATTCCTTTCAATAATAGATATCCTGATTCAACTACAAAGTGAACCAGGAATCACAATCAAATGTAATTACAAGTTGTATGTACACAATTTATAGATATGATCTTTGTATTGACATATATTATTATTATTACAATATGTGTGTAAGTTGTGATGTAGTACTATGAGGTAATACTGGCTTTTCCAAGCTAGGTGGTTGTTTGTCATCATGACTTCAAGTGTTTGTTTCTCGTGGAAATAATATTGGTAAGGTTCACAGTTTCTTTTGATTTGAAACAAATAAATGTCCCTCTTGAATTAAGGTAAAGTCACTGTTAGAGGGGGGGGTACACAAGATTGAGCTGCTCTAGTCACACACTCTTAACTTCTGTGTGAGCGGCAGGAAACAGTCTCCACTGCTCGCTTGCGTCACCGTTTCCTTGAGAAATAACCCTGGTTGATATCTGGACCAAGGAGTATGCTACCAGCCTCTGGATTCAGCAAAACTCAGACCAGGTGCTGCTTCAATACGTTAGGACCTCGGTTCCTGAAACAAGAAGGTTGTACCTCCCTTCACAACTAATTTATAATCTATTTCCACACTGAAGCACAATACATAACAAACACCGAGTTCAGCGCAGTAGGCCAACTGTTAGCTTCTCATGTAACACATTCACCAGTATTCCTCTCCCTAATGGTTACAACGCCTCTGCAATTTCAGCATTATTTCCTTATATTCAATAAGATAGGTGTCATAGTACTATTTGGCAATCCCATATAGGCCTATGCAGTTATATTCCTCTCCGACAAGTTTTGTTCCTGGTGGAGCAATATCTAGGCTTTTCCTCATGGTTGCTACTGAACTACACACAGACAGTCATAATTTATCAATTCACATTCAATTTTTCATCTAAAAGATATCAAATATGTCAAGCTTACCACAATTCATGAAATATTAAACAAATACGTTGACTGGCGATGAATTATGGCACAATTCCGATCTGCCTCTGTTCCAGGCTTTCATTAGAAAAATGTGAGCTGGATCTCAACGCACTTGCTTCTCAGTAAGTTTATTTTCAAAATGTGGCACTGAACAGACGCTCCCAATTGACTATATTAAATGGTCTAGCCAATAAGACCATGTTTACTAAAGTATTTGAAAAAAAGTACCCTTCCTACCGTTTCCCGTAACAACCAAAAATAGTATTTGCAATCGACTAATCATGTTTAGGCTTACATATTCTTCTAGCCAATCAAATCGGATTTAACTTGTTGGCCTATTTCCCGTAAAATAGTGGTTTTAAAACATGCCACTGAGCAATTATGATCTGGTGGTGTCAGACAGCCTCACTATTTTATTTTGGCTATAATTTGTTAATTCCTAGACTAATTGCTTAACACCTAACATATTCTTTGTCAGCAAGTCCTAAGGCACCCAAATATATAAGTTTAATGGAGCTAAGTGGCTGCGTTCAAAATATGTATTTTCTTCTAGGATAGTCGTGCTGTTACCACCTCCTCACTTCCAAACTATGGGGTGTCTTCTGTACTGTCAGGATTTCAGACGTAAAACAGTAGAATGTCATGTTTCCTAATAAGCATTAAACATGTTTTTTAAAACCTAACCGTGTATTGGTAGTGTTTTTTGTCACTGTTTATTTGAAAAAAAAAGTTAGTGCTTCATGCCTTTCGCTTGGGGGTGGCATTAATATTAATCGCGAGAGAAAGGCGTTTATGCTGCTGTAGGCTTTACTATCAAACGTGAAAGCGTTACAATTATGCAGACGAAGTAGAAAAAGGGGGATTTTTGTAAGCCCTTGTGACAGCACTGGTCTTTTACCATTGTTCTTTCCTTTTATGGAATTAATTCGTTAGGCTTTACATTTACTTTTTAATTTAGATATGTGGATTTAGAATGTTTCACGACACACACGAAAGGAAAACCTACATGGATGGAGCAGAATATCAGCTGTTGCAGATAAAGGTAGACAAGATGGAAATAGAACTCCTGAACTATTACTGTCCAAACAACAAACCCCTGAGTCTCAGCTCTATACAGGTACCAGCCACCAACTTTATAGCAGTTGGAGACTTTAATAGCCACTCCCAGAGCTGGGGCTATAACCATCTAGATCACAGAGGTGAAGAGGTTGAAACATGGCAAGATGATCACTCCCTAATCCTAGTCAATAATGCCACAGATACTCCTACCTTCTACTCCAGAGGATGGCACACAACTTCAACACCAGATCTTGCCTTCGCCACCCCAGATATAGCTGGATCTATTAGTAGAGAAGTAGGAGACCAACTAGGGGGAAGTGACCATCGCCCAATCTTTCTTACTGTCCAGAGTACAACTCTCAGTACAGGCCCAGCCATTACAAGATGGAACTACAAAAAAGCCAACTGGGGTTTATTTAGGCATCAGGTAAACACGCTGCTGTCTACCCTCAAGGTACAGAACAGAGACATTAATGAAGTGGTAAAAAACTTCAACAGATGCATGCTACAAGCTGCAAAAGAAACCATTCCCAAAGGATGCCGGCGTAACTACATACCATACTGGTCCAGCACACTCCAAGAACGTCAGGAAGCTATGGACAGGGCTAGAAAGGACGCAGAGTCTCAGCCTTCACTTGAAACTCACAACAAATGGAAAAAGGCCGTAGCAGAGTTTCAGAGAACAAAGCTAGAAGAAAAACGGAAAAGCTGGAGAACTAAAACGGCATCGCTGAACCTTGAGAAAGACGGCAGGAAACTTTGGAGATTAGTCAAGTCTCTAAATGAAGAGCGTTCCTCACCTAGGCAGACTATCACATTGGATGAAGGTGGCAAACTTTTCAGAGGAAAACAAGCTGCAGACCTGTTTGCTAGAAGATACAGTTCAGAAAACAACTTACCCATTAACATAGACCATCAGAGAGAGATAAGAAAAGAAATACTGGCAACCATGGGACAGACAGATACTCCTGCCCTAATGAGGGAACCCATCACACTAGGAGAACTACAGAACGCTATTTCCAAGCTTAAGTTTCAAAAGTCACCCGGCCCAGATAAAATCAGCAACGAAATGCTAGTAAATCTGAGCCCAGCAGCAAAGACAAAACTGCTTGAGATATTCAACCACAGCTGGTTGAAAGGAACGGTACCCCAAGTATGGAGAGAAGCCATCACAATACCCATACTAAAGAAAGAGAAATGTAAGACCGAGGCTGCAAGTTACCGGCCAATCAGTCTCACAAGCTGTGTTGGGAAGACTATGGAGCGAATAGTCAACCACAGATTGAAATGGTATTTAGAGTCTGAGCAGATCCTGGTGCCGGAACAAGCTGGATTTAGAGAATGCTACAGTATAGAAGACCAAGTTACTTACTTGTCTCAAGCAATAGAAGATGCCTTCCAGGAGAAGAAAAAGGTCCTAACGATCTGGGTCGACTTCAAGCAGGCCTTTGACAAGGTGTGGAAAGATGGCCTTATTGCAAAACTTAGGAGAAGTGGAATCCAAGGCAACATGATGAAATGGATCCAGTCATACTTGCATAACAGGAGAACTAGAGTCACTCTTGACGGTCTGCAGAGCAGAAAAGTGTTGCTCCATCAGGGGGTACCTCAAGGAGGAGTAATTTCCCCAACACTCTTCCTTGTTTACATCAATGACCTGGTGAAAGATCTCCCCGCAGGAGTGAAAGCTGCCTTATATGCAGATGACCTAGTACTCTGGTGCGCTGATGAAAACGTCACCACAGCAAATTATAGAATGCAGCGGGCAGCAGACATGCTAGTGTCATGGGCAGAGAAATGGCTTATCACAATAAACACAGACAAAACCTCCACAACACTGTTCTCCCTCGCCCCCCAAGGACAAAGCAGCTAACATACACCTAGGGACAACCGTGATCAAGGAAGAAAGCTACCCCACCTATCTTGGGGTGACATTTGACCAAAGGCTTACATGGAATAAGCATATTGAAAATGCAGAAGGAAAGGCCCGAAGACGACTAGGCATACTCAGAAAATTACCAGGTACCAACTGGGGAGCAAATGAACAAAATCTAAAGAAGATTTATAATGGAGTAATAAGACCACACTTAGAGTTTAGCTCAGCAGCATGGTCATCAGCTGCTAACTCACATCTGCAGTCTTTGGACAAGGTGCAAAATCAAGCTCTCAGGCTCATTACAGGAGCCATGAAAACTACACCAATATCAGAGATGCAGAAGGTTGCTGGATTACAGACATTGTTCCATAGAAGAGACACAAAAACCATGATCCAGATGGAAAAGTACAACAGTATGCCAACGCACCCAATGAAGGCAAGACTAGATGATCTGGCATTGGGACGTCTAAAGCGTAGCAGCTTTGTGCATCGGGGAAAAAGACTTAAAAGACAGCATCAAGAAGACCTATCCATGAAGACAACACCACTGAAGCCCACCCTGTACCATGGGAGCAGGCCAGCAATGCCCTCCAAATGAATACATCTGATGACGCCCAATTTATATTATGATTGAGTAATTGGCCGCCAAATGACGCGTGCACCATGAGGTGAGTGATGGTGCCCGTGGTCTGGTTTTGTGAAGTGTGCAGATGTGTTCAGTCAAACAATGATCATACAAAATAACAGAGCAATCCACATTAGGACGTCAGTAAACTCACGACGTATAAAGTCAATGATTCTTGTAACAGCCGATGACGTTTTTCTTCATTATTTATTGTGGACGCCACAGTGACAAAATGGTTACGCGAATATGTAGGCACATCAAACAGTCATTATCACAGCAACATTCAATACAGCAATGGACGGTAGACAGCATTACAATGATGAGTCAGATGCATGTTATATTTCATAGTGCTGTAAATGTAGTCAGGTGAAAAACTCCATCCTTTTCTATAACAGCCAGGAGATAACCAGATGTATGAGATCAGTTCACTCTCCTTAATCTGACTTCAGCAAGACAGGCACGTCTGCTGAAGTATAAATAATGTCCTCAAAAATATCCTCTAGATAACAAAGGTTTTCAAACCTAGTTCATGTAACAAAGTAGCAAGTAATAGTCCTTGGGACATGCATCAACCGATGCGATACAATACAGCAACACGTGAGCTGGGAAAACATCTCGTGACGACGCCTTTCGAAGACAGGCTATGAATCAAGAATCGCTCACGACCAAAAATCGATAGAGTTAATGAAAAGTTAATTTACCTTGCCTTCAGGAAATACACAGAAATATTACGCCTCCCGGCATGTGCAAATACACTAGAGGTATTATCTCGAATAAACGAAATATCCATTAAGAGGACTTCACATTCCTGACAGAACAAAAAATAGCGGAGATCCCCTCTCAGCGGGGCATCTTCCTAGCTATTCAAAATCGCTCACTGGACTGGTGGGCGGAAATCGATCGACCAAGAAGCAAGACCAGTCATGCGCAGTCCAGCGCAAAATGACCACAGCTCAGAACTTAAGACGCAAGGACCTTTACTACGAACCAGCGTAAGAATGATTACCTTAAAAGGATAACCCAACAGGTTGCCAACCGTTTTTCTGAGAAAACGGCCTAGCATAGCAAACTTAACTGCATTCAATACCAACGCGAGGAGACAACTGCTGACCGAGAAAAGTGACTATAAATTTCAAGCAGTTGTTGCCCTTGCGTTACAAAATATATATTGTAATAAAACGATGTTGCGAGAATTTCTCACGCAACATATCACCACCTCCTCCCGATAAAAAAAAATGTGGAACATATTTTTTTTTTTTTTTTTTTAATATCAAAGAGCATGCGATAAGCGGCTCAAAACGCACGAATTATGCGCTGATAATTAATTAAATTGCCTAACATGAGGCTAAATATAGAGTGTCTGGTGAGGATATACCTCAACAGAAAAATAAATATGTCTCAAAAAATATTCACATCGGGGAGGTGTCACCAACACACATCACGTTAGCATGTAAACACAATATACGTATGCAAGTTACCATAGATTAATAAATAGCATAATCTAATATTGTCTTTAAAAATGGATGTACAAATCTGATAGGAAAATTTAAATAGTACATTATTTGACATGTAATGACATAAGTACATAGTAAAGTTAAACTACATGACGATCCAGGACATATCCTCTGGCATTCCGAGGGTAAGTACACAATCTAGAACTCGTCATGCTTGATAATAGTAAGGTAAGTCCTCAGCTCATCAATGACATTCTGAGAAAGTACAAGCAATATAATGCTAATTAATAACTAATATGCTTCATAAGGTACAATACATTATTAATAATTGTGGCTGTTTAGTAAACTAACGGCCCTTATATTAACCACTCAGTCTTCCTCTATCATCTTAAAAAACGAACAGAAGAAGATGATAACAAAGCACGATAGTGTGTACATATAAAGTGAGTACAGATGTGCTAATCTATTGTAGTAATATAGGTGTGTTATGACTCTGTAATATATGGAAATATAGGACAGAAGTATTAGTTGGAGTCATGTGGGCATCTAGACAAAATGTCAGCCATCACATTATCCGCACCACGGATAGCTCGTACCGTGAAGTGAAAAGGTTGAAGAGCTATAGCATATCGAGTGGATCTCGAACTCTTCAAATTCTTAGTCTGAATAGCTGTAAGAGCTTTCTGATCAGTCTCTAGAATGAAATGTGCGCCCAGGAGGAATCTTTGTAGTTTTAGAATTGACCAAACCATCGCTAACAACTCACGGTCTAAACCCGAGTAGTTCCTCTCTGCCGCATTTAGTTTTCTAGAAATGTACATAACAGGATGCAGAGTATTTGCATATTCTTGCATCAGTGCTGCTCCAATCCCAGTGGATGAAGCATCACTTCGAAGAACAAAAGTCCTATCAAGAGTAGGTAATCTTAAGATGGGAGGAGAAGAAAATATATTCTTGATTTGGTCTAGTGAAGATTGGCATTCTTCAGACCAACGGACCAGATTAGGCGAACCTTTCTTCAACAATGTTGAGAGAGGTGCCATGATCGAAGATAAATTTGGAATAAATCTCCCATAAAATTGAATTAAACCTAAGAGACTCCTAACTTGTTGCTTCGTTTTAGGAACAGAGATGTTCAGTATTTTGGAAGTATTGTGGTCTTCTGTCTTCAAGAGACCATGACCAACACGATGACCCAGGAAAGAGATTTCACCAAAACCAACAAAAGCTTTAGAAGGTTTTGCTGTCAAATTATTCTCACGTAGAGTGGACAGTAAGTCATATAACCCTAAATAGTGATCTTCCCAGGTATCACTGAAGAGACACTCTCCACATGTAAGCCTACCTTGCCGTGGTTGGAGAGCTTGAGCGCCTCAATGATCCCGGGAGCTATGCCGGCGGGAGTTTTACTCCTGGCAGGGTCACCCAAGCCGGACAGGTCCTGGGTGAGGGGCCAGACTAAATGGGCTGAGGAGTGGGTGGAACCCTATAGGTGTAGATGCAGAACCCACCGGCGAGTGGTACATGCTCTGGTCTGCACCAATCCACCCCCACTTCATGGGTTAAATGCTTTCTTGCCTCATTCTTCACTGTTTGTCGTCTATCACGCCCATGGCGACCGTTGCCTCAATTGGCTGTGTGTGGTGTACCCGGAAACGGGGCCTCCCAGTACTGAGGCAAAGTTAAGTCCCCGATGTCACTTATCGGTGCAGAATTGAGAGAGATGGCTGAGCATCACAATCCCTCCTGTGTTGCAGCATGATGAGAACCCAGCATTGCACACTGAGCTTGGGGGGATCACTTGGGCACCAGACTTAATACTGGCTCTTGACTGGATGGCCGCATGCAGGAGATTTCTACAATGGAGGGTTGGCAGGTGGTGGGTATCGGGAAGTGGCTCTGTGCAGGACGTGAGGATTCCTTGGGAGAGCCCAGAACCAGAGCACAGCATTGTGCAAGCTCTGCATAGTTGGAGAGCCCCCTGGATGACGGGGAATGCACAGTGTGCTACCCCACCTATCCCCAACTGCTAACTTAGAACCAGAAGTGGGGTCCTCTGTATGCGTGCCAGGCCAGGATAAAATGCCTGGGAAAGAGACTGGAGCTCAGAACTCCCTAACTCAAAGTTGCAGGATGGCAGAAAAGCCACGGGAAAGACAGGGCTATTTTGAAGATAACGCAACCATATTTTCACCATACGAGCTCGGACGCCGCCTCGGTAAACAAGGTCCGCGCAGAGCAGTGACACCCCCAGGCTGCTTGCGAATAGTCTACTACTGGGAACATAAACAGATTAGGGATGAGCCCACTCTCCCGTTGAACAGGTGCTAAAGTCGTAGATACTGGGCCAGAAGGCGCACCGGAAACCACAGTATCATGCAACTCGCTTTTTTTTTTTTCTATGGAGAGTACACCGTCAAATAAATCTCGTTCTGGTGCTCGCCCTGTGGAGCTCCACCAGGCAGGTGCAGTGCCGGGCTCTGAGCCTCGACAGAGCCCACCCTCAGCTACTGGAGGACCCTCTAGACCGTCTTGTGGAGTCAACAGACGGCGGAGGAGAACTACTGACCAAAACAAAACAGAAAAAGAGAAACCCAGAGTGCCACTTGTCATGATGCACTGGAATGCAGAGGGAGTGAACAGCAAGCAGGCTGGATACAGCAAAAAGACAGAGCTGGAAAACATCTTGTATGAGAAGCAAGTCAGTGTTTGCTGTATCCAAGAGACTCACTTGAAAGCAGATCAAACCTTTAAAATAAGGGGATATCAATGCTTCAGATCCGACAGACAAGATAGACGAAAAGGAGGAGTACTTACTCTTGTAAGGAATAACATTCCTGCACACGAAAGGAAAACCTTCATGGATGGAGCAGAATATCAGCTGCTGCAGATAAAGGTAGACAAGATGGAAATAGAACTCCTGAACTATTACTGTCCGAACAACAAACCCCTGAGTCTCAGCTCTATACAGGTACCAGCCACCAACTTTATAGCTGTTGGAGACTTTAATAGCCACTCCCAGAGCTGGGGCTATAACCATCTGGATCACAGAGGTGAAGAGGTTGAAACTTGGCAAGATGATCGCCCACGGCGACCGTTGCCTCAACTGGCTGTGTGTGGTGTACCCGGAAACGGGGCCTCCCAGTACTGAGACACAGTTAAGTCCCCGATGTCATTTATCGGTGCAGAGTTGAGAGAGATGGCTGAGCATCACAATCCCCCCCTGTGTTGCAGCATGATGAGAACCCAGAATTGCACACTGAGCTTGGGGGGAATCACTTGGGCACCAGACTTAATACTGGCTCTTGACTGGATGGCTGCATGCAGGAGATTTCTACAATGGGGGGTTGGCAGGTGGTGGGTATCTGGAAGTGGCTCTGTGCAGGACGTGAGGATTCCTTGGGTGAGCCCAGAACCAGAGCACAGCATTGTGCAAGCTCTGCATAGTTGGAGAGCCCCCTGGATGACGGGGAATGCACAGTGTGCTACCCCACCTGTCCCCAACTGCTAACTTAGAACCAGAAGTGGGGTCCTCTGTATGCGTGCCAGGCCAGGATAAAATGCCTGGGAAAGAGACTGGAGCTCAGAACTCCCTAACTCAAAGTTGCAGGATGGCAGGAAAGACAGGGCTATTTTGAAGATAATGCAACCATATTTTCACCACCATACGAGCTCGGACGCCGCCTCGGTAAACAAGGTCCGCGCAGAGCAGTGACACCCCCAGGCTGCTTGCGAATAGTCTACTACTGGGAACATAAACAGATTAGGGATGAGCCCACTCTCCCGTTGAACAGGTGCTAAAGTCATAGATACTGGGCCAGAAGGCGCACCGGAAACCACAGTATCACGCAACTCGCTTTTTTTTTTCTATGGAGAGTACACCGTCAAATAAATCTCGTACTGGTGCTCGCCCTGTGGAGCTCCACCAGGCAGGTGCAGTGCCGGGCTCTGAGCCTCGACAGAGCCCACCCTCAGCTACTGGAGGACCCTCTAGACCGTCTTGTGGAGTCAGCAGACGGCGGAGGAGAACTACTGACCAAAACAAAACAGAAAAAGAGAAACCCAGAGTGCCACTTGTCATGATGCACTGGAATGCAGAGGGAGTGAACAGCAAGCAAGCAGGCTGGATACAGCAAAAAGACAGAGCTGGAAAACATCTTGTATGAGAAGCAAGTCAGTGTTTGCTGTATCCAAGAGACTCACTTGAAAGCAGATCAAACCTTTAAAATAAGGGGATATCAATGCTTCAGATCCGACAGAAAAGATAGACGAAAAGGAGGAGTACTTACTCTTGTAAGGAATAACATTCCTGCACACGAAAGGAAAACCTTCATGGATGGAGCAGAATATCAGCTGTTGCAGATAAAGGTAGACAAGATGGAAATAGAACTCCTGAACTATTACTGTCCGAACAACAAACCCCTTGATCTCAGCTCTATACAGGTACCAGCCACCAACTTTATAGCAGTTGGAGACTTTAATAGCCACTCCCAGAGCTGGGGCTATAACCATCTGGATCACAGAGGTGAAGAGGTTGAAACTTGGCAAGATGATCACTCCCTAATCCTAGTCAATAATGCCACAGATACTCCTACCTTCTACTCCAGAGGATGGCACACAACTTCAACACCAGATCTTGCCTTCTCCACACCAGATATAGCTGGATCTATTAGTAGAGAAGTAGGAGACCAACTAGGGGGAAGCGACCATCGCCCAATCTTTCTTACTGTCCCAGAGTGCAACTCTCAGTACAGGCCCAGCCATTACAAGATGGAACTACAAAAAAGCCAACTGGGGTTTATTCAGGCATCAGGTGAACACGCTGCTGTCTACCCTCAAGGTACAGAACAGAGACATTAATGAAGTGGTAAAAGACTTCAACAGATGCATACTACAAGCTGCAAAAGAAACCATTCCCAAAGGATGCCGGCGTAACTACATACCATACTGGTCCAACACACTCCAAGAACGTCAGGAAGCCATGGACAGGGCTAGAAAGGACGCAGAGTCTCAGCCTTCACTTGAAACTCACAACAAATGGAAAAAGGCTGTAGCAGAGTTTCAGAGAACAAAGCTAGAAGAAAAACGGAAAAGCTGGAGAACTAAAACGGCATCGCTGAACCTTGAGAAAGACGGCAGGAAACTTTGGAGATTAGTCAAGTCTCTAAATGAAGAGCGTTCCTCACCTAGCAGACTATCACATTGGATGAAGGTGGCAAACTTTTCAGAGGAAAACAAGCTGCAGACTTGTTTGCTAGAAGATACAGTTCAGAAAGCAACTTACCCATTAACATAGATCATCAGAGAGAGATAAGAAAAGAAATACTGGCAACCATGGGACAGACAGATACTCCTGCCCCAATGAGGGAACCCATCACACTAGGAGAACTACAGAAGGCTATTTCCAAGCTTAAGTTTCAAAAGTCACCCCGGCCCAGACAAAATCAGCAACGAAATGCTAGTAAATCTGAGCTCAGCAGCAAAGACAAAACTGCTTGAGATATTCAACCACAGCTGGTTGAAAGGAACGGTACCCCAAGTATGGAGAGAAGCCATCACAATACCCATACTAAAGAAAGGGAAATGTAAGACCGAGGCTGCAAGTTACCGGCCAATCAGTCTCACAAGCTGTGTTGGGAAGACTATGGAGCGAATAGTCAACCACAGATTGAAATGGTATTTAGAGTCTGAGCAGATCCTGGTGCCGGAACAAGCTGGATTTAGAGAATGCTACAGTATAGAAGACCAAGTTACTTACTTGTCTCAAGCAATAGAAGATGCCTTCCAGGAGAAGAAAAAAGGTCCTAACGATCTGGGTCGACTTCAAGCAGGCCTTTGACAAGGTGTGGAAAGATGGCCTCATTGCAAAACTTAGGAGAAGTGGAATCCAAGGCAACATGATGAAATGGATCCAGTCATACTTGCATAACAGGAGAACTAGAGTCACTCTTGACGGTCTGCAGAGCAAAAAAGTGTTGCTCCATCAGGGGGTACCTCAAGGAGGAGTAATTTCCCCAACACTCTTCCTTGTTTACATCAATGACCTGGTGAAAGATCTCCCTGCAGGAGTTAAAGCTGCCTTATATGCAGATGACCTAGTACTCTGGTGCGCTGATGAAAATGTCACCACAGCAAATTATAGAATGCAGCGGGCAGCAGACATGCTATTGTCATGGGCAGAGAAATGGCTTATCACAATAAACACAGACAAAACCTCCACAACATTGTTCTCCCTCGCCCCCAAGGACAAATCAGCTAACATACACCTAGGGACAACCGTGATCAAGGAAGAAAGCTACCCCACCTATCTTGGGGTGACATTTGACCAAAGGCTTACATGGAATAAGCATATTGAAAACGCAGAAGGAAAGGCCCGAAGACGACTAGGCATACTCAGAAAATTAGCAGGTACCAACTGGGGAGCAAATGAACGAAATCTAAAGAAGATTTATAATGGAGTAATAAGACCACACTTAGAGTTTAGCTCAGCAGCATGGTCATCAGCTGCTAACTCACATCTGCAGTCTTTGGACAGGGTGCAAAATCAAGCTCTCAGGCTCATTACAGGAGCCATGAAAACTACACCAATAACAGAGATGCAGAAGGTTGCTGGATTACAGACATTGTCCCATAGAAGAGACACAAAAAACCATGATCCAGATGGAAAAGTACAACAGTATGCCAACGCACCCAATGAAGGCAAACTAGATGATCTGGCATTGGGACGTCTAAAGCGTAGCAGCTTTGTGCATCGGGGGAAAAGACTTATAAGACAGCATCAAGAAGACCTATCCATGAAGACAACACCACTGAAGCCCACCCTATACCCCGTACCATGGGAGCAGGCCAGCAGTGCCCTCCAAATTAATACATCAGTCAGTGGTCTCACAAGTGGATGTGAGTATAATGATCTGCAAAAACGAACTGCTACATTGAGTATGATCCAAGAAAGCTATCCCGATCAATCATGGATACATGCCTATACAGATGGATCAGCAACTAATGCTGTTAGGAATGGAGGTGCCGGTATCTTTATCTCATATCCTGACAACCACTATGAGACTAGGCACATTCCCACTGGTAAATTCTGTTCCAACTATACAGCTGAGGTTCAAGCTCTAGAGCAAGCTGCAAATATGATTTATAACACCAACTCTGACTGCCACCAGGTAGTCATCCTCACAGATGCACTGTCTGTCCTGCAAGCTCTCAAGGGATACTGGCCGAATGACTCAACACTAAACTCAAAGCTATATGGAGTTAAAGAGGAACTTCAAACAACAGTCGAATTCATCATGAGAACTCGTCTGACGGTGTAATCATCAAAGATGCGATCGCAAGAAGAAGAAGAAGGCAAGATGATCACTCCCTAATCCTAGTCAATAATGCCACAGATACTCCTACCTTCTACTCCAGAGGATGGCACACAACCTCAACACCAGATCTTGCCTTCTCCACACCAGATATAGCTGGATCTATTAGTAGAGAAGTAGGAGACCAACTAGGGGGAAGCGACCATCGCCCAATCTTTCTTACTGTCCAGAGTGCAACTCTCAGTACAGGCCCAGCCATTACAAGATGGAACTACAAAAAAGCCAACTGGGGTTTATTCAGGCATCAGGTGAACACGCTGCTGTCTACCCTCAAGGTACAGAACAGAGACATTAATGAAGTGGTAAAAGACTTCAACAGATGCATACTACAAGCTGCAAAAGAAACCATTCCCAAAGGATGCCGGCGTAACTACATACCATACTGGTCCAGCACACTCCAAGAACGTCAGGAAGCTATGGACAAGGCTAGAAAGGACGCAGAGTCTCAGCCTTCACTTGAAACTCACAACAAATGGAAAAAGGCTGTAGCAGAGTTTCAGAGAACAAAGCTAGAAGAAAAGCGGAAAAGCTGGAGAACTAAAACGGCATCGCTGAACCTTGAGAAAGACGGCAGGAAACTTTGGAGATTAGTCAAGTCTCTAAATGAAGAGCATTCCTCACCAAGGCAGACTATCACATTGGATGAAGGTGGCAAACTTTTCAGAGGAAAACAAGCTGCAGACTTGTTTGCTAGAAGATACAGTTCAGAAAGCAACTTACCCATTAACATAGACCATCAGAGAGAGATAAGAAAAGAAATACTGGCAACCATGGGACAGACAGATACTCCTGCCCCAATGAGGGAACCCATCACACTAGGAGAACTACAGAAGGCTATTTCCAAGCTTAAGTTTCAAAAGTCACCCGGCCCAGACAAAATCAGCAACGAAATGCTAGTAAATCTGAGCTCAGCAGCAAAGACAAAACTGCTTGAGATATTCAACCACAGCTGGTTGAAAGGAACGGTACCCCAAGTATGGAGAGAAGCCATCACAATACCCATACTAAAGAAAGGGAAATGTAAGACCGAGGCTGCAAGTTACCGGCCAATCAGTCTCACAAGCTGTGTTGGGAAGACTATGGAGCGAATAGTCAACCACAGATTGAAATGGTATTTAGAGTCTGAGCAGATCCTGGTGCCGGAACAAGCTGGATTTAGAGAATGCTACAGTATAGAAGACCAAGTTACTTACTTGTCTCAAGCAATAGAAGATGCCTTCCAGGAGAAGAAAAAGGTCCTAACGATCTGGGTCGACTTCAAGCAGGCCTTTGACAAGGTGTGGAAAGATGGCCTCATTGCAAAACTTAGGAGAAGTGGAATCCAAGGCAACATGATGAAATGGATCCAGTCATACTTGCATAACAGGAGAACTAGAGTCACTCTTGACGGTCTGCAGAGCAGAAAAGTGTTGCTCCATCAGGGGGTACCTCAAGGAGGAGTAATTTCCCCAACACTCTTCCTTGTTTACATCAATGACCTGGTGAAAGATCTCCCTGCAGGAGTTAAAGCTGCCTTATATGCAGATGACCTAGTACTCTGGTGCGCTGATGAAAATGTCACCACAGCAAATTATAGAATGCAGCGGGCAGCAGACATGCTAGTGTCATGGGCAGAGAAATGGCTTATCACAATAAACACAGACAAAACCTCCACAACACTGTTCTCCCTCGCCCCCAAGGACAAATCAGCTAACATACACCTAGGGACAACCGTGATCAAGGAAGAAAGCTACCCCACCTATCTTGGGGTGACATTTGACCAAAGGCTTACATGGAATAAGCATATTGAAAATGCAGAAGGAAAGGCCCGAAGACGACTAGGCATACTCAGAAAATTAGCAGGTACCAACTGGGGAGCAAATGAACGAAATCTAAAGAAGATTTATAATGGAGTAATAAGACCACACTTAGAGTTTAGCTCAGCAGCATGGTCATCAGCTGCTAACTCACATCTGCAGTCTTTGGACAAGGTGCAAAATCAAGCTCTCAGGCTCATTACAGGAGCCATGAAAACTACACCAATAACAGAGATGCAGAAGGTTGCTGGATTACAGACATTGTCCCATAGAAAAGACACAAAAACCATGATCCAGATGGAAAAGTACAACAGTATGCCAATGCACCCAATGAAGGCAAGACTAGATGATCTGGCATTGGGACGTCTAAAGCGTAGCAGCTTTGTGCATGGGGGGAAAAGACTTATATAAGACAGCATCAAGAAGACCTATCCATGAAGACAACACCACTGAAGCCCACCCTATACCCTGTACCATGGGAGCAGGCCAGCAGTGCCCTCCAAATTAATACAACAGTCAGTGGTCTCACAAGTGGATGTGAGTATAATGATCTGCAAAAACGAACTGCTACATTGAGTATGATCCAAGAAAGCTATCCCGATCAATCATGGATACATGCCTATACAGATGGATCAGCAACTAATGCTGTTAGGAATGGAGGTGCCGGTATCTTTATCACATATCCTGACAACCACTATGAGACTAGGCACATTCCCACTGGTAAATTCTGTTCCAACTATACAGCTGAGGTTCAAGCTCTAGAGCAAGCTGCAAGTATGATTTATAACACCAACTCTGACTGCCACCAGGTAGTCATCCTCACAGATGCACTGTCTGTCCTGCAAGCTCTCAAGGGTGGTAAACTCCCGCATCTGAGAAATGAACTAAACAAGGTAGCTGCCAAAAAGAGAACCATACTTCAGTGGGTACCATCTCATTGTGGTGTACCCGGAAATGAAAAGGCAGATAAACTTGCAAAAAAGGGAGGAGAATGTGAACAAGAAGATAATGAAGTCACATACTTTGAGAAAAAGAGAGCTATCCAGACTATCAGAAGAGAACAGAACCAACCCAAAGACGACTATCACACTCTCGACCGGCAGGGACAGACAACTATTTTTCGACTCAGGACAGGGCATAACAAACTGAATAAACACATGCACAAGCTACGATTGTCTGCTTCACCACTGTGCACATGTGGATTAAACGAACAAACTGCTGAGCATGTTCTACAGGACTGTCCTCTGTATGACCAGTTAAGAAAGATATACTGGCCCAATGACTCAACACTAAACTCAAAGCTATATGGAGTTAAAGAGGAACTTCAAACAACAGTCGAATTCATCATGAGAACTCGTCTGACGGTGTAATCATCAAAGATGCGATCGCAAGAAGAAGAAGAAGACTGAAGAGACAGATGTCATCTAAGTATGCGATGACATCCGAACGATGTGACAGAATTCGACGCATCATGCGAACGAAAGTGGCAGGGGCGTTCATGAGACCAAAAGGCATAACATTCCATTGAAATAGACCCCTAGGTGTAGAAAAAGCAGTAAGAGGTTTGGCATGCTCTGCTAAAGGCACTTGCCAATAACCTTTAGACAAGTCAAGTTTAGTGAAGAATCTAGAATTAGAAAGTCTAATCAGTAGATCTTCTAACAAAGGCATCGGTTCAGCATCGAACTTTGTGACCTGATTCAATTTGCGATAATCAACGCAAATTCGTATGTTCTTATCCTTCTTCCGGACAATAACCATGGAAGAAGAATATGGTGAAGTCGATGGTTCAATTATATTTAATTGAATCATTTCATCCAATTCCTTTTCCACTTGCGACTGAAAGTGTATAGGGATAGGATAAGGCCTAACCCTAATTGGATTATTGTCGGTAAGAATTATGTCATGTTCTATGACATCTGTGTGTCCAGGAATGTCAGTGAGAACATCCTGAAATGTTTGTAACATCGTCGAGATTTGTCGATGTTCGTCACCAGAAAGATTAGGAGAAACAGAAACGTTTTTCCAAGATTCCGTGGAATGTAATGGAACCACTGGAAGGGGAAGATTGACATCAGAGAAGGTAGATTCCTCATCCTGTATGACAGACAGGGATGAATAATGACCGTGAGGTGCAGGAGCATCATCCGTTGCCTGGAAAATAGGCAGCAAATAGTCCGGACGTTCGTGAAATTCCGAAAGCATGTTTATGTGGAAAGTTTTATGCTTTCCATCAATATCGACCACATAGTCAACATCGGAAATCCGAGAGACTATTGCATACGGACCTTTCCATGCAATAAGAAGTCTATTTTCCCTACTGGGGAGTAGGACGAATGCTTTGTCACCTGGACAAAGTTGTCGTAGACATCTATTCTTGTTAGCAAACTGCCTTGCCTTCTCTTTAGCAATTTCTGATGAAGCAGTTGCTAGCTTACATGCCTCAATGATCTTTTGTCTAAGAGCAATGACATACTCATATGAGGATTGAGTTTCATCGCTAATATCATCGGCAGTGATGAGATCGTGTAATAAAGACATAGGGCCGCGCGGACGCGCGCCAAAGACAAGTTCGAAGGGAGAAAATCCTGTGTGTTCATTAGGGACTTCTCTATAGGCAAAGAGAGCCGCGGGTAAAACCCTGTCCCAATCTTGAGGATGATCTTCAGTTATCTTACCAAGCAAAGTCTTGAGCGTTCTATTCACACGCTCAACTAACCCATTAGACATAGGATGGTAGATACTACTGAGAGATCGTTCAATATGTAAGGTAGACATTACCTGTGACATAGTGTCCGATATGAGTTGAGTGCCATGGTCTGACAATATTTCTCTGGGGAACCCCAAGCGAGAAAATATCAACCAAAGAGCATCTGCGATATCTGTAGTAGATATGCTCTTAAGAGGGATAGCCTCTGGCCAACGTGTGCACATATCGACACATGTAAGAATGAACTGGCAAAACCCATATGTCCAGCACATTGCGAGTCATGAGCATGTTGCAATATTTGCACTCTCATGCTCTTGGGAACAAGAATTTGCGAATGCGCCGACGTAGTCGAATCTTGTACCATACGTACAAGTACGCCGTTTCTCATTGCAATCCAAGATTTTCTATTTGTATCCTGATTCGGATCACCTTTCTTCGCAAGAATGAAGAATTTTTTTAAAGAAGGATCTTCTTCTTGCAATTTTATGAAAGAGTCACGAGTGATTACTAAGTGACTATCTTGGCTATCAACTTCATTATCACTATTCAGTGAAGTTTCGGGTGTTTGTAGAGCTTGTGCTCTTGTAACCACTGCATTTGTAGCTTGCATGTTATTATCTTCCCAAGCAGCAATCTGCTGTGGGGTACACTCCCTAACTCCGTGAATACGACCAATAATAAGGTCCGCAATAGGATTAGGTAAGAGACAAGCATGCACATCTCCAGTAAAGAAAGGAGTGGCAATGCGAATTACAGCAGTAGGATATTTTTCTAGAGTGCCGCCAAATGTGACACATTTAATAACCCTTCCTGTAGCACAAGATGGATCTACAAGCGATTGTCTAACACCAATAGTGGTGCATCCGGAATCGAAAAGTAGTGAGACCGGAGTATCATTAACAAGACCCTTATGTAGGATTAAAGAACCCCTCCCGTCATGCGCAACAGCAGCAGGAAGAGCGGGAAGTGGGTGACCACAACTCAAAGTAGTTATGGTACCCGGTTCGAATAAAGTACTGCATTGGGGGCATTTGTTTGCTCTCTCAAAGTCAAAAGCAGAACCAGTGACAGCGTCAAAGTTTTTATTATCAACAACATGATTACAGGCTCCCTCAGTTTCCTGTTGTACAGAATTAGCCTGCTGATATCTCTTTTTTTTGTGTTGAGATCTACCCCGACTATTATTACCTCTGAAGTTATCAGAGTTATTATTATCTCTGCAGTTACCCCCCCCCCCCCCCCCCCCCCCCCCCCCCCCCCCCCCCCCCCCCCCCCTTTGTCTCTATTGTAATTGTTATCCTGGTTCGAATTCCAGTTTCCACGATTACTATCATGTTCACATTGATGCGAACATCTATTTGTTTGGTTCTGAGGTCTTCGGCAGGAATAACCTCTATTACCATATCCTCTTTTGAAATGCCTATAATTATTAGGGTGATAGTAACGAGTACTATCAGGTTGTCTCCAATTCTTCGAAGAAGAATCACCATGAAATTGATTTCCATGATTTTGACAGAAATTACCGCTGCCCTTTCTATCAAAATTTTGTTGGGATCTACGAGCAAAGTTTTGACCATACGGAGCTGCCGAAGCAACTGGTAAACCTTCTTTCACCTTAGAGTTACCCATGGTTATGTGTGGGTGCGCAGTTACGTATTGGCAACAGAAATCTTCCATTTCTTTTATTGTTTTAGGTTTACGTTCATGAAGGAAAGCAAGGAAAGACTCATTGACAGACGACATGACTTTGTCTCTAAGTATTAAGTCCATAAGTCCTTCATAAGTTTTTTTTCCGTCTTAGATAGTTCAACCCATCGTGAGAAAGTAATGCGTATTCTTGCAATAAACTCGGAGAATTCAACTCCATTTTCAGGTAACATGTTTTTTTTTAAATTGTAGACGATAGCCGTCTTCGTTAAGCTGATATTTCTTTAACAAAGCGGCCCTGACAACCTCATAATTGTTCTTGTCAGGTTCATCCACCATATTTAATATACTTAGAGCTTTACCTGTCAGTATCCCTGATAACTGATAAACATATTTTGCTTTGTCTATGTTATGAGCTGTACATGCTTGTTCAAATCTGTCCAGATAGAACATTATGTCATCACTGGAAGGACTAAATGTTGGTAACTTAATCTTAAAAGTATCATTATTAGCCTTACCAGAAGATGAACCCTTGTTTGAATCATTACCATTACTCATGTTCATCAATTTCAATTTTTCCAACTCTAAAGCTAAGACCTTTTCTTCATGTTCCATTTTTGCTTTCTCTTTCCTCTCATCAGACTCTCTCTGTAATCTTCTTTCCTCAGCCTGAGCCTCTTTTTCAAGTCTTTTATTCTCAGCCTCTTTTTCAAGTCTTTTATTCTCAGCCTCTTTTTCAAGTCTTTTATTCTCAGCTTCTTTTTCAAGTCTTTTATTTTCAGCCTCTTTTTCAAGTCTTTTATTTTCAGCCTCTTTTTGAAATCTTTCAGCTTCTAGCTGTAGCTGGAGTTTTCTCTCCTCAGCTTCTGATTCCCTTTTTTGTTTTTCCATTTCCATTTGGAATCTTTTTTCATCCACCTGCATCTGCAGGTTTCTTTTGTTCAGCTTCCATTGCTTTATCATATCGAGCAGTTGCAAATTCTTCTAACTTATCACCAGTCTTCCCAAGCAATTTACCCTGCTCAATAAAGTGCTCAAATGTAGACATGTTGTCTAACATATGAGTCCAAAACCTGAAATAATTAACTAATTTATTTCAAACCTAAGTGTAACAAGTCTTAATTAAGCACTTGTATATTCACATCACATTATATTATCCCAGTCTCTGTGGGAAACAAGTCTCCAATCAAAGAACTTGTATATGAAATATCAACACTCAATTCTTGATCATAAGTGCACTTCTCATTCAATAGTGCACGACACTATTCATCATTCATTTATCATCAGTGTAGTAGTAACAGTGCATTAGCATAGCCCATTAACTAATTACTATAACTGTAAACAATGACTATGTAAACACATGCAGAATGTAAACATTGAAAATGTAAACAATGCAAACAATGTAAACAATAACAATGTAAACAATAACAAAGATCAGCAACAATACAAAAACGTTCGCAGAAATCAACTAAAAATAAAGCAGAAATTAATGAAATATCACAAAAAATGTGACGATATCTGCGATAGAATTAAACAAAATACATGACACCACAGTGTATAAACAAAAATGTTGTATGAAACTAAGATATAGACAAGAGTAGGCTAACAAATACAAACAAATCAAAACAAAACTAAAGAATGCGAAATAATAACGAAAACAATATTAAAACATGTCATCACAGCTAACATAAATAGCAACAGAAGTCGCTTAGCAAATTCCAGTATCGCAAATTTGCAAACCCTACAGAAAACGCTCACAATAGACGACCTCTATGACGTGGCATAATCTAACGGAGACACCACCCAACCGAGAACCCGCTGAAATATAAACATATAAATATACGAATAACATATAAACATATAACATATAACATATAGAAATGATGAGATGATACACAGAAGACTCAGCAGAAGTATAAGGGCACAGTTTACATACAAACAGGCCACTTAACTTATAGGCTTCCAATCGTAGAACAGCAGAAAAAAACGGATGTCAATCAACGTCCTAAAGAGCGAAGCTCCAACGATGATGGCACATCTGAACTGCTTCCACTGCTAACACGATGGTACAAGAGCTTCTGAAATACTGTGTGTTGAGTTGTTTCGGCACTTGACCTTCTAATCCAAAAGTAAGTTGATGGAAATCGGTACTTGGCCTTCTTCAGAAAACAACCCGTTTCAACCGGCACTTGACCTTCTCAAAAAACGACAGCACTGGAACCTTGACAGCAGCAACTTGCTTGACTTGCGTAAAAGATAACAGCAGTCCGAGTTATCCGGCAACATGTAACAACGCCGGGTACTGTCAAATTCTTGTTTCCGTCAAAAAATTGAAATTTTGACTTTACCGGGCAACGCCGAGTACTTTGAAAATTTGAAGTGTTGACTTTCTTGACCACGAGATCAAACCAGCTCCTATATGGCCACCAAAAATGATGACGCCCAATTTTTTATATTATGATGAGTAATTGGCCGCCCCCAAAATGAACGCCGTTGCACAATGAGGTGAGTGATGGTGCCCCCCGTGGTCTGGTGTTATTTTGAAGTGGTGCAGATGTGTTCAGTCAAACAATGTGAT